>OZ018392.1:1897958-2497958 GCA_963969525.1 Ontholestes murinus | reverse complement strand
TTCAAAAGATAACCAACAGAACAAAAGTGAGAATATTTCTTAATAAAACATTTCACTGATTTTCATCTAAAAGATAAATCACCACAAAAATGAAAAAAGCTTAGCTTATAAATTAGATTTTCTTTTTCAATTATTTTCCTTTAAAAGATAATGAAGAAATCTTGTCTTTAAATTAATCTTTAGTGATTGATATCTGTACAACACTTAAAATTATTTAAAAGATAAACCAACGGAAAATAAAATGGAAAAAAAAACTTACATATAAGTTATATCTTTTAGCAAGATTTTTGAACAAGATATTTCAATGGTTACTAAATTAAACAAAGAGGAAAACTTCTTTTCTAATTAGATTTCGTTTGGATAGATTTTTAAATTTCAATGCTTATTTTAATACTTGCTGTCAATTAATAATGGCCATAATAATTGAAATGATGTATTATATTTTTTTGGAACTTTGAAGGCTTAACCATAAACTTTTGTATATAGAAACAAAAAATTTTGAATTTTATCATTTAATCATTAAAATTGTGTCATCTTGTCACTAAAATTTAATTTCAAAATTATAAAAGTGGAAAGTTATGTATATGATACTGCTTAAAAATTTAATAAACTTTTAGTTCTCTTTTTGTCTAAATTTTGGACTAATAAAAATAAAAATAAAGTTTTTTTTTCAGATTAAAGCCTTTGACATTTACATTATTTAACTTCTAGATTATAATGACGAAAAGATTTAAAGGCTGCATAAAAGTTTATAAGCTTTTAAATTTTAAATGTTTTGAATAGAGAGAGAATAACTTTATTCGAACATAAATATATACAAAATTATGAACATTTACAATGATCTGTCCGTTTGGGCTATCGACCATCGGTCTTTCTGCCCTGTTTTGAATATTTTCTCTAGAAAACGAAATGATTTATTTTTGAATCTTCAGGGCGTTCCACCCAGAAGAAATGATTTATTAATAAATGACATTACTTGAAAATTTTGATCACACATTTTGTTATTTAATTATTAAAATTTTTCTGATAAAGAGAATAGTTGCGACCGTTACTACATGGTAATCCATACTTACACTGAATTGAAAAATTTGCTATGTTTTAACCACAAATAATATTTGTGAATTGATTCAGTGTAAAATTGTTTTCAATTATGTCAAAATCACATCAAACACTTTTAATACTAATAAAAAACAAAAGTAAAATTAGTTTCAATAATTTGTTTCAATAAATCTATCCTTTGGACGTTTGGACCTTCGATATTTTAACGGTAAAAAGGTATTAATATTGCTTAAAAACTTATAAACATTCACTTCCCTCCTGACTAAATTTTAATCGTATCATTTGAACTTTATCTTTACACTAATAAAAAACGAAAATAATGTTAAGTTTTTCTTCAAATCAAAGGATTATACCTTTAACATTTCTAAATTATAACGAAGAAAAGATCTGAGGTTTAAGGACTTCTTAAAAACTCGTTTTTGAATGTTTTTAATTAACCATTTTTGTAAAATTTGAATTAGGAGAAACAAAACAAGCACAAAATTGTTATTATTTTCGTTTTTATTGGTATTAAATGCATTTGGTAAGACGTTGGTATCATTTAAAACCATTTTAATAATTATAGTATAAAATTTATAATTATTAAAATGTTTTTAAATAATGCCAACTTCTTATCAAATGCTTTTAATACCAATAAAAACAAAAATAATAACACCTTTGTTGATTTCTTTTCTCCAAATCCAAATTTTAAATTTCTAGATGAAGATTTCCGTAAATAAATCAATAAATAAATAAAATATAACGGAAAAAAAGAATGATATTTTTAGACTTTTAGATCATAGAATTTATAGTGGAGAAGTTAATTATTTTTCTTAAAAAAACTTGCAAAATCATTACTCTTTCTGAGTAAGTTCCGTTTCGAACTTTATTTTTACACTAATGAACCCAAAAATAATAATTATCGTTGAATTTTTCTTTAAATCTAAGTTTTAGAATTCTAAAATGTCTAAATTTAAACAACGAAAAGTTCTAAAGATTCAAAGGATGATTCAAAACTCAAAAGCTTTTTGATTATTCGGTTTGAAATGTTTTGCGTATTTTCATCAGAACATATGTACTTCAAAAAATGATTTATTACCGACTGACAATGTTTGAAAGTATTATCAATATTTTTGTAAAATTTTTATCGTTTAATCATTGTTTTCCTGACTTGTGTAAAGCCTTATGTTCCTTGCATGCACATTATTATTATTAATATTATTATTAAAAATTGTTTGGAATTATGTCATCTCCTCATCAGAAACTTTTAACACTATTAAGAACCAAAAAAGATTATCGTGTCTCCTTCTTCATTAAATTCGCTTATTGTTCTTCAAATTTAACTTTTAGATTTTTACATCTTTGAATTTATAACGATGGCAAGTAATGTTACTACTTAATAACTGATCATTTTGATCGTTTCTTTTTAAACCTCATTTTTACACTAAAAAAAGTCGAAAATTATAATTAATAAAACACGTTAGAATTCACTTTCTTCACAATTTATTTTGTATTTACTAGGTGTACATTTCAAGCATGAAATTGCTCATTATCAATAACTAACTGTAGTTAGTTAGTATGCCGTAAGAGTTGTTGCGAAAATAAAAGCAAACAAAATTCTTTTGAATTAACTAATAAAAACAAAAATAGAAAAGCTTAATTAACTTTTTCTCAAATCACAATTTTATAGCTTTAAAACTTCTAAATTACAACGACGAATAGGTCTGAGGTTTGAAGACTGTTTAGAAACTTATAATACTTGTGAATTTTAATCGTTCTTTTTTGAATATTTTTACTGGAAGGTTTTTTTTGTATAAATTTTATCGTTTAATCATTTAAATTGTTTGGGATTATAACATCTTTTGACCAGAAGCTTGTTTACATTAATAAAAACAAAATTAAAAAAATAATTGCGCTGATTGTTTCTACTAAACTTACTCTTAGACTTTTAGATCATTAGATTTTAGCAAAGAAAGAGGTAATAGTATTACTTAAAAACTTCAATCTTTTTGTCTAAATTTGATCGATTAAACAATAAAAATGTTTTTAATTTTATCTAGACTTTTCATCATAAGCCATTCATTAGTGATTGTTTCTCCAAATTTAACGATTAGATATAAAATCTTCAAAATTTTAACGGTGAAAAGTTAATGCTATTGCTTAAAAACCTATAGAATCTTTATTATTAGTCTAAATGCTAATCATTTTGAACTTTATTTGTACACTAATAAAAACAAAAATTAGGCGAACAGTAACACATTTTGGAACAAAACAAGTGTTACTCTTCACGTAATATTAATATCTGTTTCCATCAAGAATGTAGCGCAACAAGCGTCAACATAAAAGCAGAAAATTAATTTTCTTAAATACGCTGAGTTTCTTCTTCAAATCATACTTTTAAAATTATAACAATGAAACAGCCAAAGATTTTAAGACTGTTTAAAAGCTTATAAACTGTTTAAATTTTGATCGTTCCATTGAAAAACCTTTTGAATATTTAATACTAAATAAATAATTTATCAAGCAATATCAGTTGATTGATAATTATTACTACTCTTTTGTCTAAATTTTATCTTTTAATCGTTAAGAAGCCAAAAGCTTTTTAACATCTCTCTTTTAGGCGTACTTAAGAAGAGAGAAGTTACATTTCGCCTAATTTTAAATCGTAAACTTTATTTTTACAGTAAAAAAGATTTCGCTGAGTATAGCTTCAAAACTCCTAAATTATAACGACGTAAAAGTCCGAGGTTTAAATTAAAGACTGCTTAAAAACTTTTTAATTTTTTATTTATGTTTTGAATATTTTCACTAGACAATTTGTTTGTATAAATTTTATGGTTTAATTATTAAAATTGCTTTGTTTTATGCTTCTCATCAAAAGCTAATAAAAAAATTAACTAAAAATTATTTTGCTGATTGCTCCTCCAAATTTTTAGACTTTTAGATCTTTCAAACTACAATTATAAAAAGGTAATGGTATTGAGTAAAAACTTATAAATTTATGAACTTAATAACTCATTTCCTTTTGAATTTTATAAAATTTTCATTAGATGACTTCAACATCAAAAAAGGTTTATTAACACTGCTTGAAAATTATTACTACACTTTTATCTAAACTTTATTGTTTGATCTTTAAAAATGTTTGGAATTATCTCAGCTTCTCGCCAGAAGCTTTTAACACTTTAAAGTTTTTATGTAAACGTTTGGAATTATACAATAATTTAACTAGAATCTTTTAAACCTAAAGCAACTGTATTACCATTTTATAATACCACTGATTAAAAGTATTATATCTTATCAAAAAAAAAAGAAATTGGGAAAACACTTTAAAACTTCAAGTCAAATCGACCAATTTATAAAATATAATAATATAATAATAATAAGTGAAACAAAGTTTTTGAACACAAACTAAAACAAAAATAAAAACATTTCTTTTCAAATCAAATTATAACAAAGAAAATTATTTATTATTATTGATTATGTCAACTTCTCATTAAAAGGTTAAACTTGTAAAAACAAAATAAAAATAATTTCACTGCTTGTTCCTCCAAATGTAACCTTTAGACTTTTAGATCTTCGAAATTTTTAACGGCAAAAGGGTAATAATTTTGCTTAAAAACTTATAAACATTTACTTCTCGTTTTACCTAAATTTTAATTGTATCGTTTTGAAGTTTATTTTTACACCAATATAAAAAAATTAAATATTCGGTGACTTTTATCTAAATCTAAGATTTTGACCTTTAAAACTTCTAAAACGTCTCTTCTTCTCACTAGAAGAATTTTTTTTTAATGTAAATTTGATCGTTTATTTATTAAATGGTTTTAAATTATGTCATTTTCTTATCAAATGTTTTTAACACTAACAAAAGAAACGAAAATAAAAACAATTCCGCTGATAGTTTCATCAAATCTTACTTTAAGACTTTTAATTCCTTAAAATTACAACGGCAAAAAGGTAATGATATTGCTTAAAGTTCTGCCAAAATTTGATCATTTTAATATTTTAATAGAATTTATATTAAAATTTTTTGTCCAAGTTTTATTCAAATCAAAGATTTAGACTTCTAAATTCAAACAACAAAAATGTTTTAGGTTCAAAGACTTTTTAAGTTTTGATCGTTTCGTTTTGAACCTTTTTCTTTTTTGACTAGAATTTGTATAAATTTTAGTGTTTAATCATTAAAATTGTTTGGAATTATGCGATCTTTTCACCATAAGCTTTATCACACTAATAAAACCAGTTTCACTTATTTGGGGAAACAAATATAACTTGTAGACTTTTAAACTTTCGAAATTTTAACAGAAAAACTAATGATGTTGTTTAAAAGCTTATAAAAACTTTACTCTTTTTAATATAATCGATACTTGATCTGCTACTCTCTTGATAGAATCAAATTTTCAAATTGGGAGAAGTAAAAATCTTGTTACGTTCCATTTCTTTATTTTTAGATAACTCTATTTACCTAAATTTTGATCGTTAGTCACCAAACCAAAGATTTAAACCTTTTAGAACTTTTAAATTATAACGAATTATAAGTGTAAGGTTCATGGATTGCTTCAAAGCTTTTAAAAATGTTAAATTTTAATAGTTTTGTATTAAATGTTTTGAATATTTTCACTAAAATATTTAACACAAAAAGAAGAATAATTATTGACTGACACTGCTTAACTCACCATCTATTACTGAAAAATTTGTCTTAATTTGACTGTTTAGTCATTTAAAATTTAAATTAATACTTTCGCTGCTACATTCTCGATGGAACATAATCACAGGGGTGGATTTGTAAATGAAAGACTTGTTTTGTTTCATAATTAATTTATCAGTTTCCTGACATATATTTCGACAATTACTTGTTGAAAATTACATGGAACAAATCAAGTCTTTCATTTACAAATCCACCTCATTAAAATGTTTTGAATTATTAATAATTAATGCAAAATTAAAATTACTTAACTTCATATATATTAAAAATCTTCATTATTAATGTTTAAAGTTTTTAGGTAATATATTAATTACTTCATGATGAATTAATTTCTCACTTAACCCGTGGTTTGTATTAATCGATTTACTTATAAACTACAGATTCATTTCCAACTATCACTAGATGTGAATTATTGAATTAAATACGCGCATGCTTTACTGATTGAAGGATGTGTCTGAAGCCACTCACCGACAATACATATGTACTAAAATTATAATCAATATTTCTTGTTTGAAGATTAGAAAAAACTGGCAGTTTATGTGTTTGAATTAAAAAAAAATTCTAACCATTATTACAGCCTAAATTAGTCGATATTTAGGGTGGGTGGGTGCTCAATTTCACACCCTTATAATCTGTAAAATAAATGCGTAGAATTTTTCTATATTAATATTTAATTATTGAATAAATATTCCACAATATTTTATTCATACTGTTCACAGAGCTGGAAAAAAAATTCCATTCTACCATTCTAAAACCAATCACTAATTACGAAACCACGGTATTTGCATTACACGCACATTTGAGGCTCACCTTTTTCTCACCTGTATACCCCGCAGTGCGTTTCATTCGAATGCCTCCTTATTATTATTATTATTACCTTTTTTTTTCGAAGCGATCGTGCTTTATACATTGTGAAACTGTCGACGAATCTGAGAGAGAGAGACGAAGATAGAAAAAGAAATACAACACCGGCAGCCAGTAGGAATGATTTATTTTCTTATTGTCGATTAGGTGAAAAGGCAATAGAAAAAATATATACACCGGTTTATTACTTTAATTGCCCAGTTTGAATTTTTAATCTCGAGGCAATTAGTGAAATGTTTTGAATGTAAAGTAGAACTTTAAAAAAAAAATAATCTAATTGAGTTATTTTAATTGTTTCATTGTGTTAATTAAAATGTATGAGTGTCCTTTATTTTTTTAGTGAAGGTTAAAATTTTTAATTTATAATTAAGTATTGTAAATAGAATTTTCAAAAATTCAAGCACGTTTTTTGAGTAGATTAATACAAAATCTTAAAGGGCAGTACGTTTTAAATAAATTTTGATAAAATTTTGATAAAATCTTGTTTGTGGTAATTGTTTTTCAATTGTTTTTCACCTTGAAAAAAAGAAATTGTAATTAAAATAATTTCCTGATTTTCCAATAGATTTTTCAAAAATTTAAGCATGTTTTTTGAGTAGATTAATAAAAAATCTTAAAGAGTAATATGTTTTTGTTAAATTTTGATAAATTCGTGTTCACGGTAATGGTTTTTCAATTGTTTTACAGCTTGAAGAAAAGAAATTAATAATTCAAATTATTTTCTGATTTTCCAATAGATTTTTCAAAAAATTAAGTACGATTTTTGAGTATATTAATACAACATCTTAAAAAAGAATATGTTTTCGATAGATTTTGATAAAATCGTGTTTGTGGTGATTGTTTCTCAATTGCTTTACAGCTTGAAAAAACTCAAATAATCTCCTGATTTTTCAATAGATTTTTCAAAAACTTAAGCACGTTTTTTGAGTAGATTAATACAAAGTCTTAAAGGAGAATATGTTTTTGATAAATTTTAATAAAATCGTATTCGTGGTAATTGTTTTTCAATTGTTTAACACCTTGAAAAAATAAATTGTAATTCAAATCATCTCCTGATTTTTCAATAGATTATTCAAAAATTAAGCACGTTTTTTGAGTAGATTAATACAAAATCTTAAAGGGGAATATGTTTTTGATAAATTTTGATAAAATCGTGTTTGTGGTAATTGTTTTTCAATTGTTTTACAGCTCGAAAAAAAGAAATTGTAATTCAAATCATCTCCCTATTTTCCAATAGATATTTCAAAAATTTAAGCACGTTTTTTGAGTAGATTAATACAAAATCTTAAAGAGGAATATGTTTTTGTTAAATTTTAATAAAATTGCGTTCGTGGCAATTGTTTTTCAATTGTTTTATAGCTCGAAAAAAATAACTTGTAATTCAAATCAACTCTTGATTTTTCAATAGATTTTTCAAAAATTTAAGCACTTTCTTGAGTAGAATAATACACAATCTTAAAGGGTAATATGTTTTTGTTAAATTTTAATAAAATCGTGTTCGTGGTGATTGTTTTTCAATTGTTTTACGGCTTGGAAAAAAGAAATTGTAATTCAAATAATCTCCTGACTTTTCAATAGATTCTTCAAAAATTTAAGCACTTTTTTAAGTAGATCAATACAAAATATTAAAGAGTAATATGTTTTTGTTAAATTTTGATAAATTCGTGTTCGTGGTAATTGTTTTTCAATTGTTTTACAGCTTGAAAAAAAAAATAATAATTAAAATCATCACCTGATTTTCCAATAGATTTTTCAAAAATTTAAGCACGTTTTTCGAGTATATTAATACAAAACATTAAAGGGGAATATGTTTTTGATAAATTTTGATAAAATCGTGTTCGTGGTAATTGTTTTCAATTGTTTTAGAGCTTAGAAAAAGGAAATTGTAATTCAAAACATCTCTAGATTTCCAATGGATTTTTCTAAAATTTAGTCACGTTTTTTGAGTAGATTAATACAAAATCTTAAAGGGTAATATGTTTTTGATAAATTTTGATAAATTCGTGTTCGTGGTAATTGTTTTTCAATTGTTTTACAGCTTGTAAAAAAAGAAATTAATAATTCAAGTTATTTTCTGATTTTCTAATAGATTTTTAAAAAAATTAAGCACGTTTTTTGAGTAGACTAATACACAATCTTAAAGGGTAATATGTTTTTGTTAAATTTTAATAAAATCGCGTTCGTGGTAATTGTTTTCCAATTGTTTTATAGCTTGAAAAAACGAAATTGTAATTCAAATCATCTCCTGATTTTTCAATAGATCTTTCAAAAATTTAAGCGCGTTTTTCGAGTATATTAATACAAAATCTTAAAGGGTAGTATGTTTTTGATAAATTTTGATAAATTTGTGTTCGTGGTAATTGTTTTTCAATTGTTTTACAACTTGAAAAAAAAATTAATAATTAAAATCATCACCTGATTTTCCAATAGATTTTTGAAAAATTTAAGTACGTTTTTTGAGTAGATTAAAACAAAATCTTGAAGAGTAATATATTTATGATAAATTTTCATAAAATCGTGTTTGTGGTCATTGTTTTTCAATTGTTTTATAGCTTAGAAAAAAAGAAATTGTAATTAAAATCATCTCCTGAATTTCCAATAGATTTTTCAAAAATTTAAGCACGTTTTTTGAGTAGATTAATACAAAATCTTAAAGAATAATAGGTTTTTGTTTAATTTTGATAAAATCGTGTTCGTGGCAATTGTTTTTCAATTGTTTTACAGCTTGAAAAAACGAAATTGTAATTCAAATAATCTCCTGATTTTTTAATAGATTTTTCAAAAATGTAAGCACGTGTTTTGAGTAGATTAATACAAAATTTTAAAGAGTAATATGTTTTTGTTAAATTTTAATAATATCGTGTTTGTGGTAATTATTTTTCAATTGTTTTAGAGCTTAGAAAAAGGAAATTGTAATTCAAATCATCTACTGATTTTCAAATGAATTTTTGAAAAATTTAAGCGCGGTTTTCGAGTATATTAATACAAAATATTAAAGGGTAATATATTTTTGGTAAATTTTCATAAAATCGTGTTTGTGGTAATTGTTTTTCAATTGTTTTACAACTTGTAAAAAAGAAATTGTAATTTAAATCATCTCCTGATTTTCCAATAGATTTTTCAAAAATTTAAGCACGTTTTTCGAGTAGATTAATACAAAAGGGAATATGTTTTTGATAAATTTTGATAAAATCGTGTTCGTGGTAATTGTTTTTCAATTGTTTTATAGCTTAGAAAAAGGAAATTGTAATTCAAATCATCTACTGATTTTCAAATGGATTTTTCAAAAATTTAAGCGCGTTTTTCGAGTATATTAATACAAAATCTTAAAGGGTAATATGTTTTTGTTAAATTTTGATAAATTCGTGTTCCTGGTAATTGTTTTGAATTGTTTTACAACTTGAAAAAAAAAATTAATAATTAAAATCATCACCTGATTTTCCAATAGATTTTTCAAAAATGTAAGCACGTTTTTCGAGTAGATTAATACAAAATCTTAAAGGGGAATATGTTTTTGATAAATTTTGATAAAATCGTGTTCGTGGTAATTGTTTTTCAATTGTTTTAGAGCTTAGAAAAAGGAAATTGTAATTCAAAACATCTACTGATTTTCAAATGGATTTTTCAAAAATTTAAGCGCGTTTTTCGAGTATATTAATACAAAATCTTAAAAGGGTAATAGGTTTTTAATAAATTTTGATAAATTCGCGTTCGTGGTAATTGTTTTACAATTGTTTTACAACTTGAAAAAAAAAATTAATAATTAAAATCACCACCTGATTTTCCAATAGATTTTTCAAAAATTTAAGCACGTTTTTCGAGTATATTAATACAAAACATTAAAGGGGAATATGTTTTTGATAAATTTTGATAAAATCGTGTTCGTGGTAATTGTTTTTTAATTGTTTTAGAGCTTAGAAAAAGGAAATTGTAATTCAAATCATCTACTGATTTTCAAATGGATTTTTCAAAAGTTTAAGCATGATTTTTGAGTCGATTTATTACAAAATCTTAAAGGTTAATATGTTTTTGATAAATTCTGATAAAATCGTTTGCGCGGTAATTGTTTTTTCAATTGTTTTACAGCTTGAAAATAAGAAATTGTATTTCAAATCAACTTCTAAGTTTCCAATAGATTTTCTAAAAGTTTTAGCATGATTTCTATGTGGATTATTAAATTTTTTTAAAAGAAAGATATGTTATTTTAATGAGCTATTAACCTTAAACAGACTTGCAAATAAATAACCATAATATCTGCATTGGAAAGCGTTCGAAAACGTAATTTATAAACTTTCTCTGTTATCGCGATAAACAAAATAATTTATTGGCTTGAATGTATCGACCATTTAAAATCGGTTATTAATTTTAACGATAGTCATAAAATCGGACAAATTGGTCCAGATTGGTCTGTAACGTATAATTTTAATCTCCTTCTGATTTGGAAATTATTAGCAACATTTTTATTCACACCTTTAAATTATTATTAATCGTTTCATAATACTTATCTAATCACTATCCTTAATTCTTATAAGAAAATGTTCTCTCAATAATAAATATCAATTTGGTCAAATAGGAATAAAATCCCTTGGTACAAATTTGTATCGTTTAGCTGAAGAAGATGTTGTTACAAACCTAATTTTTGAACGAGAGATAAAATCACCTTTTATCACTTGCTCAAAAATTTTGTAGTTAATCTGAAGAAGACGTTACAACCCTATACACTCACCTGAGGAATTCCCGACCATTGTGTGAAATCGAGCGTACATGTTGGCCACCAATCCGACCGCATAATCCCCACATCCCACCGAAAACAGACACAGCACGACTCTTTTGAATTCCTAACTGGCCTCACCACAATGCTCATAATTACCCATTGAGGACTTAATAAGTGTCACTAACGACCACCGTAAACAAGGAATTGAGGAAAAACCCCTAATCTACGCCGTCCGCACCAGAACACGTACATTTCGGCCGTTATTCGATGGCTGGATTATGGAGATAATTTGGAATTTCCTCATTATCCACAATATGAAATTGTAAAGTTGGTGAAAGTATTATAATATACAAAATTTGAATTTATAAAGTAGATAGAGAATTTATATTAAAAGAATCTGAAAGATAATTCTTTAATAAAATGGAAAGATTTATGAAAACTTTTTTAAAATGGCGTTTAATATTTTTTACGAATTTTTCAAAATTGGTGTTTCAAATTTTTTACCAAAATGATTATAAAAGCATAACTTTTCTACTATTTACTATTTTTAAGTAAATCAAAGAGTTTGCAATAGATAAAGGCTTGGTGAAGTTGATTTAATTTTAAAAAATCACCAAAATTAACGTTTTATATTTTTAAAATATTTTTGAAAATAATTGTTAAAAATTGCTCCCTGAATTAAGAGTTTATTTCAAAACGCTATAACATTTTTCAAATTGTTGACTTTTTTTGAAAATAAATCGTTTTCTAATAGCAAAACCTTAGATTAAACAGAAAAAGTTATAAAAATTCATCTAAACTGCCGTTTTGTATTTTTTACGATTTTTCAAAATTGGCGCTTACAAATTTCCAACGAAATGAATATAACTGCATAACTTGTTTATTAATTATTATTTTTAAATAAATCAAACACTTTTAAATAGATAAAGGATTACTGAAGTAGAATTTATTTAGAAAAGATAATAAAAATTTGATTTCATAATTTTAAAATTTTGTTGAAAATTGTTGTTAAAAACTGCGTGTTGAATGTAGAGTTAATTTCAAAACGCCGTAACTTTTTTACAAATTTGATTCCTTCAGAAAGTAGATTATTTTCTAATAGTAAAACCTTTATTAAAATAGATAAAGTGACAAAAAATTAATTTAATTATTGGTTAGTATTTCTTAGGAATTTTTCAAAATTGGCGCTTAAGAATATTTAACGAATTGAATAACAGCATAACTTTTTTATTATTTACTATTTTTGAGTAAATCAAAGAGTTTATGATAGATAAAAGCTTATTGAAGTTGAGTTAATTTAGAAAAATCACCAAAATTAACGTTTTCTATTTTTAAAATATTATTGAAAATAATTGTTAAAAATTGCTTCCTGAATTAAGAGTTTATTTCAAAACGCTATAACATTTTTCAAATCGTTGATATTTTTAGAAAATAAATCATTTTCTAATAGCAAAACCTTAGATTAAACAGAAAAAGTTAAAAAAATTCATCTAAACTGCCGTTTTGTATTTTTTACGATTTTTCAAAATTGGCGCTTACAAATTTTCAACGAAATGAATATAACAGCATAACTTTTTTATTAATTATTATTTTTAAATAGATCAAACAGTTTTGAATAGATAAAAGCTTACTGAAGTAGAATTTATTTATAAAAATTAACAAAAATTTGTTTTCATAATTTTAAAATTTTGTTGAAAATTGTTGTTAAAAACTGCGTGTTGAATGTAGAGTTAATTTCAAAACGCCGTAACTTTTTTACAAATTTGATTGATTCAGAAAGTAAAATATTTTCTAATAGTAAAATCTTTATTAAAATAGATAAAGTGACAAAAATTTATGTTAATTATTGGTTAGTATTTTTATGAATTTTTCAAAATTGGCGCTTTAAAATATTGAACGAAATTAATATAACAGCATAACTTTTTTATTATTTACTATTTTTGAGTAAATCAAAGAGTTTGTGATAGATAGAAGCTTATTGAAGTTGAGTTAATTTAGAAAAATCACCAAAATTAACGTTTTCTATTTTTAAAATATTTTTGAAAATAATTGTTCAAAATTGCTAGCTGAATTAAGAATTTATTACAAAACGCTATAACATTTTTTAAATCGTTGATTTTTTTAGAAAATAAATCATTTTCTAATAGTAAAACCTTAGATTAAACAGAAAAAGTTATAAAAATTCACCTAAACTGCCGTTTTGCATTTTTTACGATTTTTCAAATTTGGCGCTTACAAATTTTCAACGAAATGAATATAACAGCATAACTTTTTTATTAATTATTATTTTTAAATAAGTCAAACATTTTTAAATAAATAAAGGATTACTGAAGTAGAATTTATTTAGAAAAGATAATAAAAATTTGGTTCCATAATTTTAAAATTTTATTGAAAATTGTTGTTAAAAACTGCGCGTTGAATGTAGAGTTAATTTCAAAACGCCGTAACTTTTTTACAAATTTGATTGATTAAGAAAGTAAAATATTTTCTAATAGTAAAATCTTTATTAAAATAGATAAAGTGAAAAAAATTGATGTTAATTATTGGTTAGTATTTTTTATGAATTTTTCAAAATTGGCGCCTTTAAATATTGAACGAAATTAATATTACAGCATAACTTTTTTATTATTTACTATTTTTGAGTAAATCAAAGAGTTTATGATAGATGCAAGCTTATTGAAGTTGAGTTAATTTAGAAAAATGATTAAAATTAGCGTTTTCTATTTTTAAAATATTTTTGAAAATAATTGTTAAAAATTGCTCCCTGAATTAAGAATTTATTTCAAAACGCTATAACATTTTTTAAATCGTTGATTTTTTTAGAAAATAAATCATTTTCTAATAGCAAAATCTTAGATTAAACAGAAAAAGTTATAAAAATTCATCTAAACTGTCGTTTTGTATTTTTTACGATTTTTCAAAATTGGCGCTTACAAATTTGCAACGAAATGAATGTAACAGTATAACTTTTTTATTAATTACTATTTTTAAATAAATCAAACACTTTTAAATAGATAAAGGATTATTGAAGTAGAATTTATTTAGAAAGGTTAACAAAAATTTGTTTTTATAATTTTAAAATTTTGTTGAAAATTGTTGTTAAAAACTGCGCGTTGAATGTAGAGTTGATTTCAAAACGCCGTAACTTTTTTAAAAATTTGACTCCTTCAGGGTATATAATATATTACAGTAGAAAAACCTTCAGTGAAACTAATAGAGTAACAAAAAATTACCTAAATTAGCGTTTAGTATTTTTTTACGATTTTTTAAATTTGGCGCTTACAAATTTCCAACGAAATTAATATAACAGCATAACTTTCTTATTAATGATTATTTTGGAGTAAACCAAACAGTTTCTAATAGATAAAAACGCAATAAAGCTGAATTAATTTAGAAATATTAGCAAAATATACGTTTTTAATTTTTTTTTTAATTTCTAAAAATTGCTTTTAAAAATTACGCATTGAATGTAGAGTTCACTTTAAAACGCAATAAAATTTTCAAAAATTTGATGCCTTCAGAAAATAAAACATTTTCTTATAGCAAAAACTTCAGTAAAACAAATAAAGTTATAAAAATTTACCTAAATTAGCGTTTAGTATTTTTTACGATTATTCAAATTTGACGCATACAAATTTTCAACGAAATGAATACAACAGTATAACTTTTTTATTAATGATTATTTTTGAACAAACCAAACAGTTTTTAATAGATAAACACTCAATAAAGTTGAATTGATTTAGAAACATTAACAAAATATACGTTTTTAATTTTTTTTTAATTTCTAAAAATTGGTTTTAAAAATTACACGTCGAATGTAGAGTTCACTTCAAAACGCCATAACATTTTCAAAAATTTCTCTGCTTCCGAAAACAAAACATATTCTAATAGCAAAACCTTCAGTAAAATAAACAAATTAATAAAAATTTACCTAAATTATCGTTTAGTATATTTTAGGATTTTTCAAATTTGGCGCTTACAAATTTTCAATGAAATGAATATAACAGCATAACTTTTTTATTAATGATTAGTTTTGAGTAAAACAAACAGTTTCTAATAGATAAAAACTCAATATAGTTGAATTGATTGTAAAACATTAGCAAAATATACGTTTTTAATTTTTTTTAAAATTTCTTAAAATTGTTTTTAAAAATTACGCGTTGAATGTAGAGTTCACTTCAAAACGCCATTACATTTTCAAAAATTTGTTTCCTTCCGATAACGAAATATATTCTAATAGAAAAACCTTTAGCAAAATAAACAAAGTGAAAAAAATTTACCTAAATTAGCGTTTAGTATATTTTACTATTTTTCAAATTTGGCGCTTACAAATTACCAACGTAATTAATATAACAGCATAACTTTTTTATTAACGATTATTTTTGAGTAAACCAAACAGTGTTTAATAGATAAAAACTCAATAAAGTCGAATTGATTTAGAAACATTAGCAAAATATTTGTTTTTAGTTTTTTTTTATTTTCTAAAAATTGCTTTTAAAAATTACGCATTGAGTGTAGATAACCATAACATTTTCAAAAATTTGTTTCCTTCCGAAAACAAAACATATTCTAATAGCAAAATCTTCAGAAAAATAAAAAAAGTGAAAAAGTTTACTTAAATTGTCGTTTAGTATTTTTTACGATTTTTCAAATTTGGCGCTTACAAATTTTCAATGAATTGAATATAACAGCATAACTTTTTTATTAATGATTATTTTTGAGTAAACCAAACAGTTTTTAATAGATAAAAACTTACTAAAGTTGAGTTGATTTAGAAATATTAGCAAAATATACGTTTTTAATTTTTTTTTTAATTTCTAAAAAATGTTTTTAAAAATTACGCGTTGAATGTAGAGTTCACTTTAAAACGCCATAACATTTTTAAAAATTCGATTCCTTGTGAGAATAAAACATTTTCTAATAGAAAAGACTTCAATAAAACAGATAAAGTTATAAAAATTTACCTAATTTTGTCGTTTAGTATTTTTTATGATTTTTCAAATTTGGCGCTTACAAATTTTCAATGAAATGAATTTAACAGCATAACTTTTTTATTAATGATTATTTTTGAATAAACCAAACAGATTATAATAGATAAAAACTCAATAGTGTTGAATTGATTGTAAAACATTAGAAAAATATACGTTTTTAATTTTTTTTTAATTTCTAAAAATTGCTTTTAAAAATTACGCGTTGAATGTAGAGTTCACTTCAAAACGCCATAACATTTTCAAAAAATTGTTTCCTTCCGATAACGAAATATATTCTAATAGAAAAACCTTTAGCAAAATAAACAAAGTAAAAAAAATTTACCTAAATTAGCGTTTAGTATATTTTACTATTTTTCAAATTTGGCGCTTACAAATTACCAACGTAATTAATATAACAGCATAACTTTTTTATTAACGATTATTTTTGAGTAAACCAAACAGTTTTTAATAGATAAAAACTCAATAAAGTCGAATTGATTTAGAAACATTAGCAAAATATTCGTTTTTAGTTTTTTTTTATTTTCTAAAAATTGCTTTTAAAAATTACGCGTTGAATGTAGAGTTCATTTCAAAACGCTATAACATTTTCAAAAATTTGTTTCCGTCCGAGATCAAAACATTTTCTAATAGAAAAATCTTCAGAAAAATAACAAAGTGATGAAAATTTACCTAAATTAGCGTTTAGTATATTTTACGATTTTTCAAATTTGGCGCTAACAAATTTTCAACGAAATGAATATAACAGCATAATTTATTTATTAATGATTATTTTTGAGTAACTCAAACAGTTTTAAGTAGATAAAAACTCAATAAAGTTGAATTGATTTAGAAACATTAGCAAAATATACGATTAAAATTTTTTTTTTAATTTCTAAAAATTGCTTATAAAAATTACGCGTTGAATGTAGAGTTCGTTTCAAAACGCCATAATATTTTTAAAAATGTGTTTGCTTCTGAGAACAAAACATATTCTAATAGAAAAATTTTCAGTAAAACAAATAAAGTGACAAAAATTTACCTAAATTATCGTTTAGTATTTTTTACGATTTTTCAAATTTGGCGCTTACTAATTTTCAACGAAATGATTATAACAGCATAACTTTTTTATTAATTAATTTTTTCTGATTATTCAAGCAACTTTTAATAGATAAAGGCTTACTGAAATATATGAAAGTTTTTAATAAAAATAAAGTTTACGTTTTCTATTTATTTTTAATTTTTTTAAAATCGTCATTAAAAATGTGTAGAGTTCACTTCAAAACGCCGTAACTTTTTTAAAAATTAATATTTTCGCGTAAATTACACAGTGTTTGGTAGATGAAGGTCCGTAAATTTTAATCTCTACGTGGGAAAGAAGCGTAATTTAGGCGTGCCGCCGTAATTACTTTTTTAAACGAATTTGCAGGGCACGGCAGAACTGCAAAGTTATTGTTTACATATTCAAGGCGGATTATTACTTTCGCAATTTTCATCGTACAAAGTAGAAATTCGGCGGAAAATCCAGAACCGCCGTGAAATTTTCAACGTGATTAATAATATCGCCCGGCGTGCACAAAGGGAAAGATTCATGAGGTAAACGAGGACCTTTAGGGGTCAGAAACAAAAGACCCTTTCGGGGCGAGTATTAATTCCATTCCTCCGTCGGGGTTTATTAATAATTATTCGGTTTAATTAATCGTAGACATCATTTTCGTAATAATTGAAAACGACCACTTATACTGAATTGAAAAATTTTCACCAGAAATAAATTTGTAAGTCTTAAAAAATCCAAATCTTCAATAGACTAATAGATTATTATTCAATTTAAATGTTAATAGTAATTGTAAAGATTATATGATGTATCTAATATTGTACCAACAATGAAAATACCAAGAAATTTCTATTCTAGTCTATAAGAAATTTTAATCACATTTGAATATTTGTAAGTAATGTCTGAATAGATTTGTTATCTTTCTTTTACACATAAAAAAGAAATTAATTCATTGACGTATTTTAATATCCTGCATAAATATTAATTAAATAATTACCGTTCGTTAAGAATGCTAATACTAAAAACGTAGATATAATGTTAATACTGTATTAATTCTCAATTGGAATAAATAAAGATTTACAAGGTGATCCACGCAACAACACAAGAGCTCACGAGCATGTCCAGACACAAATAAACTATTAATGGTACAACATTACAATAATACAACACTCCCATTAATTGAATAAGAACTAATAAAAAAAATACAAACGGTAGCGTAACAAAGGGAAATCCATAATTAATGCGCGATTCCAGTGCGAGATATTGTAATTAATTAACTCGAAACTGGTGCAAATTGCAGTGGAAAAAATTCCCCGTTTTCCTCACACGGTATATATATCTGTGAAATCAATCTCGGACACATTCTCGATATCTGTTACTAATTTATACGCCGACGTTTTAATCGAAACTAGTTTATTTACGGAATGCCGTCGTTTTTTTTTTTGTTTCGTTACGAATTTCTTGTGTAATTAAGTGTGACTCGATGGTTTTTTTTCCTTCTCAATTTTCAGTTGGTATAATTTATTTTAATACAGTGTGAATAATTTATGTATGTTAAATAACGCTATAACACCGTGAGAGTATTAAGTTTCTTTAGATGACGATAGAGCTTCTGTAATTAATTAATTTAATTGAGTATAAAGTCTAAAATTTGATTATGGAAAATTCATAATATAATTATAGGTTTATTAACAATAATTTACTTTTGCAACGAAAATATATTAAATGATTGACGTGTAGGTGTTAATGTGAATTACCTTGATGGATAATTACATTATTGTAAAATAATTTGCTTCCTGTTTAGACAGTAATTTATGTTTACCATATTGAATATTTTTATAATTTTGTTTGCAAATATTTTTATTAATACATTCATTATTATTACATAACGTGTCGTAAAAGATATAGATAAATAACATAAAATAAAGATCCTACCGACTGCGCCAAAACTTTATACAATATTTTTTTAAGTATTTTAAAAGGAACGATATTTTCGTAATGATCTCTGTCATATAAATATTACATAAGACCCTCGTGAATGTGCTGAAATTGGAGGGTGTGATAGTCGCTCGTGTTTAATTGGTTGGAGGGTGTGATAGTGGCCACCCACCCACCCTACATATTTTTTGAAAATCTCAGTTGCTGACTCTGTTTAAGTTTCCAAAAATAATCGCATTGTAATTGAATATATTCAAAAAATTAAAATCAGAATGGTGGTTTATGTTATCAGACATATGTAGGGTGGGTGGGTGGCCACTATCACACCCTCCAATCAATAAAACACGAGCGACTATTTGAACTGGAAATAAAATAATGAAAGAAAAGTTTTTGTAACGAGGATAATAATTTCACATCTATAAAATAATTATTAATTCAATATGACTCTCACGTATGTTCTAAAAATTGGAGGGTGGGATAGTCGCTCGTGTTTTATTGATTGGAGGGTGTGATAGTGGCCACCCACCCACCCTACATATTTTTTGAAAATCTCAGTTACGAACTCTGTTTAAGTTCCCAAAAATAATCGCAGTGTAATTAAATATGTTTAAAAAAATTAAAAGTAGGATGGTGGTTTATGTTATGGGACATATGTAGGGTTGGTGGGTGGCCACTATCACACCCTCCAATCAGTAAAACACGAGCAACTATTTTAACTAGAAATAAAATAATAAAAGAATATTTTTGTAACGAGGATAAATAATTTCAGATCTATAAAATAATTATTAATTCAATATGACTCTCACGAATGTTCTAAAAATTTGAGGGTGGGATAGTCGCTCGTGTTTTATTGATTGAAGGGTGGGATAGTGGCCACCCACCCACCCTACATATTTTCTGAAAATCACAGTACAGACTCTGTTTAAATACCCAAAGATAATCGCAGTGTAACTGAATACATCAAAAAAATCTAAAACCAGAATAGTGGTTTATGTTATCAGACATATGTAGGGTGGGTGGGTGGCCACTATCACACCCTCCAATCAGTCAAACACGAGCATCTATTTGAACTGTAAATAAAACAATGAAAAAATAATTTTGTAACGAGGATAATAATTTCACATCTATAAAATAATAATTAATTCTATATCACTCTCACCTATGTTCTAAAAACTGAAGGATAAGATAGTCGCTCGTGTTTTATTGATTGGAGGGTGTGATAGTGGCCACCCACCCACCCTACATATTCCTGATAACATAAACCAGTATTCTGAGTTTAGGTTTTTTTTGATATTGTATTCAATTACACTGCGATTATTTTTGGGAACTTAAATATACGTTATAATTGAAATTATTTAAAAATATGTAGGGTGGGTGGGTGGCCACTATCCCACCCTCCAATTTCTAGAACAAACTTGAGAGTCATATTGAATTAATAATTATTTTATGGGTGTGAAATTATTATCCTCATTACAAAAATATTCTTTCATTATTTTATTTCCAGTTAAAATAGTCGCTTGTGTTTTATTGATTGGAGGGTGTGATAGTGGCCACCCACCCACCCTACATATTTTTTGAAAATCTCAGTTACGAACTCTGTTTCAGTTCTCAAAAATATTCAGTGACATTGAAGATGTTCAAAAATATTAAAATCAGAATGGTGGTTTATGTTATTAGGAATATGTAGGGTGGGTGGGTGGCCACTGTTACACCCTCCAATCAGGAAAACACTAGCCACTATTTTAACTGGAAATAAAATAATTAAGGAATAATTTTGTAAGGAGAACAATAATTTCACATCTATAAAATAATTATTAATTCAATTTGACTCTCACGTATGTTCTAAAAATTGGAGGGTGGGATAGTCGCTCGTGCTTTATTGATTGGAGGGTGTGATAGTGGCCACCCACCCACCCTACATATTTTCTGAAAATCACAGTACAAACTCTGTTTAAATACCCAAAGATAATCGCAATGTAACTGAATATATCAAAAAAATCTAAAACCAGAATAGTGGTTTATGTTATCAGACATATGTAGGGTGGGTGGGTGGCCACTATCACACCCTCCAATCAGTAAAACACGAGCATATATTTGAACTGTAAATAAAGCAATGAAAAAATAATTTTGTAACGAGGATAATAATTTCACATCTATAAAATAATAATTAATTCAATATCACTCTCACCTATGTTCTAAAAACTGAAGAATAAGATAGTCGCTCGTGTTTTATTGATTGGAGGGTGTGATAGTGGCCACCCACCCACCCTACATATTTTTTGAAAATGTCAGTTACAGACTCTGTTTAAGTTCCCAAAAATAATCGCAGTGTAATTGAATATATATCCAAAAATATAAAAACCAGATTGGTGTTGTTGTACAAAAAATCTTTGTAATATTGTAAGGTGTGTTAGTAACCACCCACCCATCTTACATTTTTCAAAATAATTGCAATCTCAATTTTTAATCGTTTTTTTTTACCATAACTGTTACATTGAGAATTAATTTTCAAAAAATTTATTCATCATTGAATTACATTTATGGTATAGAGTGGGTAAGTCAAACATCCAAAATTCGATTGTCAATTGTTTTTTTGCTATAACTCTTGAATGGAGAATCAAATTTCAAAAATTATTTTACCATTCAATTACATTTATGGAATAGAAGTGGATAAGCCAAAAATCGAAAATTCGATTTTCAATTGTTTTCAGTTTTTTTGTTATAACTCTTGAATGGAGAATCAAATTTTAGAAATTTTTGTGCCATTCAATCGCATTTATGGAAGAGAAGTGGATAAGGCAATAATTGAAAATTCGATTGTCAATTGTTTTTCAGTTTTTTTGCTATAACTTTTGATTGGAGAATCAGATTTCAAAAATTCTTGTACTATTCAATAGCATTTATGGAATAGAAGTGGATAAGGCAAAAATCGTATATTCGATTGTCAATTGTTTTTCAATTCTTTTTTGCTATAATTTTTGAATGGAGAATTGAATTTAAAATTTTTTGTGCCATTCAATCGCGTTTATGGAATAAATGTAGATAAGGTAAAAATCAAACATTCGATTGTCAATTGTTTTTCAGGTTGTTTTGCTTTAACTTTTCAAAAATCAAATAAAACTTTATTCAGACCTAGTCACATAGATGTGACATAGACTTAAAAGCAGAATCAAATTTCAAAAATGTTTGTTCCATTTAATAACATTTATAGGATAGAAGTGTATAAGGAAAAAATCCAAAATTCGATTGTCAATTGTTTTTCAGTTTTTTTTTTGCTCAAATTTCAAAAAGTCTTGTACCATTCAGTCACATTTATGGAATAGAAGTGGACAAGGCAAAATTCCAAAATTCGATTGGCAATTGTTTTTCAGTTTTCTTGCTATAACTCTTAAATGGAGAGTCAAATTTCAAAAATTCTTGTACCATTCAATTACATTCATGGCATGGAAGTGGATAAGCCAAAAATCGAAAATTCGATTTTCAATTGTTTTTCAGTTCTTTTGCTATAACTCTTGAATGGAGAATCAAATTTCAAAAATTCTTGTACCATTCTATCGCATTTATGGAAGAGAAGCGGATAAGGCAATAATTGAAAATTCGATTGTCAATTGTTTTTAGTTTTCTTGCTATAACTCTTGAGTGGAGAATCAAATTTTAAAAATTCTTGTACCATTAATCGTATTTATGGAATAGAAGTGGATGAGGCAAAAATCGAAAATTCGATTTTCAATTGTTTTTCAGTATTTTTGCTATAAATTTTGAATGGAGAATCCAATTACAAATTTTTTTTTAGACCATTGAATTACATTCATGGAATAGAAGCGGACAAACAAAAATCCAAATATCGGTTCTCAATTGTTTTTCAGTGTTTTTGCTATAACTCTTGAAAGGAGAATCAGATTTCAAAATTTTTTGTACCATTAGGCAATGTTTACGAAATAGAAGGGATTCAAGCAAAAATCCAAAATTCGGATTTCAATTGTTTTCAGTTTTTGTTTTTTGCTATAACTTTTGATTGGAGATTCAAATTTCAAAAATTCTTGTATCATTCAATCACATTTATGGAATAGAAGTGGATGAGGAGGCAAAAATCCAAAATTCGATTTTCAATTGTTTTTCAGTTTTTTTTATAACTCTTGAATGGAGAATCCAATTTCAAAAATTCTTATAACATTGAATTACATTTAGAAAATAAATGTTGATAAGCCAAAACTCATAAATTCGATTTTCAATTATTTGTGTATAAAGCAACTACACAAAAAAGTATATTTCCGTTTTAAAATTAATTTAATATTCCTATTATTTTACTATAGTAATATTTAAAATTTTCAAACAGTTGAATATGTTTGGAAAATTGATAGGTGAGATAGTAGACACCCACCCACCCTATATACCTTTAAAAAAATCTATTGTAGTTTCGAAAAATATTCGCGGTGTAATTGAATATATCAAAAACATTTTAAACACTGTGGTGGTTCAAATGAGTAAGTGTATGTAGGGTGGGTGGGTGGCCTCAATCCCACCTTTAATTCCTTTGAATAAAAGGGAGGGTTATGTATAAAGCAATTAGACAATTTTTTTTAAATAATTTAATATTCCTACTATTATATGTATTATAGTAACATTTTAAATAAACAGTGGCGTATGTTTTGAAAATTGGAAGGTGAGATAGTGGCCACCCACCCACCCTACATATACATTTTAAATTTACACAATTTTACTTTTATGAGTTGCAAGAAAACTTCATTAGTTTTCGGTTAATAACCTTTAAAATTTAAAACCAATTTTTTATTATAAATTTGTGAATATATGTAGGGACTAGCCCACCCTTCAATTATAAAAAAAACATAAGCAACGTTGTAATAAAAACACAACAGCACAACCGACAGTATTTGCAAATACAAATAATTCAATATAATACGTTTGTGGGAAAAGTTGTATTCCACTAAACAGCAACGTGTTTAGTGCAAATTGGAGGGTGTAATTAGGACACCCACCCACTATACATATCCATATTGATTTCAATCATTATTACACCTTTAATATCCAAGAAAATGCTATTATTTTATTGTTGATGACGATCCTAATTTCTAAAATAATATTTCAATGTGAATTCATTTTTTTTAATAAAGTGGGTGGGTATACACTATTCTGAATATTCCATAAATTCCATAAATTTTATGTACTTTATATATTCCATATTATTATCCATATATAATAAAAATTCAACGTTAAGTTTTAGTTTAAAATAAGGTAAAAGAAAATTTGTATTTGTAAATATATAATTTTTAAATCAATCTATAAAAATGTAAATCCTTAAAATCTAACGATTTTTTGTACACAAAGTATAGAGCCCACCCACCTTACATATTTTTATTTACGTTAGTTTCTTCACCGTTTTGATTATTGTTTTGTTTTGAAACGACGAGTAAAACTAATGTTGCCAAAAATTATAATTCCGTGTTTCAGCTTGAATTTTTTGTATATGTAGGGTGGGTGGGTGGCCTCTATCCCACCCTCCAGTTACAGAAAACATAAACGAGGGTTTATTATTAAGTAATTTTATATTATACAGTAACTTATATTATAATTCGTTTCTATTTAAACCATACAGTAAATATTGTGCAGTTTTAATAAAACGAAATTAATAGAAGTATAAGCAATAATGTATACATTGAATTGTAGGATAGGTAAAATTTACCCACCCTACACACTTATTTAAGCTTCTATAAGCTACTTTTTTAAATTTCATATGAACTAAAACCATGTTTTAACACTAATAATCATAAATAATTTCTATACTATGTAAACTTTCAATATAAATTCTCTTTCTCCCGCTCTTTTTACCTGCTGGTCGTCTTACTTAAATAAATTAAGACTTTACGTTTGAAAATCATCGCGTACATATTGAATACGATGATGTTGCACTTTCTACGTGGCACGGACTTTCTATATTTGCATAAATATTTGGATTACACAATCGACTTAAGGCGCACAGTTGTTGCCCGTACGATCTCCGCTCAATCGAATCAACAAATTTATTATATTAATTGTTGACACTTGTTAAAGAGCGTTAATCATCCTGTTAGCGCAACAATTGCTCCGAAACGATTTCACAATTGATTCGTTGCCGGTCGTCGATGATGAGAAGCTCGAAAGTAATTTCAATATTTAATATGTCGTAATAAATTAATCAATTTTATTAGTATATAACAATTAATAAGTTGTTTAATATAAAACAATAATAATAATTTTAATATAGTAAACTCTGTGTGTTAACTTTTAACCTATTTTATTACTATCTGCAATTGCCAAAACCATCTTTACTTTGTCTGTGTAAGAAAATTCACAATTACCATATCGATGTTAATTGAGTGCATCAAAGGCATTGACGAATTACAGAAATTTCACAAACTATTTCTGTCTCGAGGAATTTCCCTACACATCAAGCGCAAATCCCTCGACAAAAAAATAAAATCCAACTTATTAAATGAATAAAAATTTAAATAACAAGATAATTATTCGGTTTACAAAAGTAAAATTAAGCATTAATCCAAAGAATATTTCATTATGTTCTTTCCATTAGCCAAATCGCTAATGATACTGAAAAAATCCACCTCATTAACACGCATATCCGCCATTCGTCATCAATAAAAATCACTTAAATGCATTAACGAAACGAAACTAATAGCGATCCTAATAATCGCGTTTCCTCTTTGGAGAATCTGGTCCAAAAAATTAAACACCTGTATCCAACCCGACCCATTTTATTTTGACACGTCCTGTAAAGAATTCGGTGAGCCCCTGCATTCTTCGAAGTATTAGAGCGTAAAATGGATTCGTTATCCGGTGGTCTTGTGATGACCCATTAGGATTAGTCCGATAGAATCGAGTGATGATACTTGGTTCAACGTTTAGTAGGACTCTTAGAGTTTTGGATTACCAAACGTAATAATTTGGGGAATAATTTAAATAGAACAGGAAATAATTTAGGTAGAAATACCTTGTATTAAGACGAATTGTCCTATCTTTTTAAATTGCACGAGTTATGTTATTGGGTATTATTCCAATACGTTGGTCTTAACAGGAAGATAATTTGGTAACTAAAAAAATAACTCATAGCAAATATTGAAGAACAGAATTTCTCACTATATTTTGTTAAAAAATCGTATTTAATTTTGGTACAGATATCTTAACGCGTAATGATTTAGTAGCACAATACGTCAATTAAATCTAATTAACAATATTCAAAAATTCAAAATATTCAAAAATGGACGTAATTGGCTAAAAAAATAACTAAAGCTTCTTTGTCATTGGCTACATGCAAAAATAGGAATGGAATAGTCACTAAAAATTACATTCACTCTTGAAGCAAAAATTATAAACAAAATTAACATTTTGGATTTAACTGTATTTCACAAAAATATTTAAATATTTCCTACTACTTATAATATGATTTTCATGTAGACTATTGGGTTAGGTCAAGAGTAAGCTGGGTTAATATATAGGCTGTTGAAGCAAAAATAGTCGCTCGTGTTTTATTGATTGGAGGGTGTGATAGTGGCCACCCACCCACCCTACATATGTATTTTAAATTATAATCACTGATTGCTTTTTGGTCTCCAAAAGAATCAACAAAACCTAGCATTGATAAGGGTTGTAGATAAAAATAGCAATGTTTTAATTTTAGTTTTAATATATATGTAGGGTGGGTGGATGACTACTATTTCACCTTCCAATTTTAATATTATAAATGAGGATTCCTTCCATGAAATTGTTTATAAACAACGACATAATAATTATTCGGTACGTCTTTTAAAAATGAAAAATTTATTCACTGTGTTAATGATTGGAGGATGGACTAGAGGCCACCCACCCATTAAAAATACAATCATAAATTTATATATTTTTATGTAACAATTTTTAAATCATTGTAACATTTTTGGTTTCTTGAAAATATATTTTTATATAATTATTTTTAGAACATTGTAACATTTTGGTTTCTTGAAAAAAAAAACTATAACACTGAGTATTGACGAAGATGCTGGACAAAAAACCAGTGTCTTAGCTTAAATTTATATGTATATGTAGGGTGGGTGGGTGGCCACTATCCCACCCTCTAGTTTTAATAATATAAACGAGGGTTTCTTCAATTAAATTATTCAAAAATAACAACGAAGTATTAAGGGTTGTTTATAGAAAGGCACTTGGTTGGTTTCACAATTATTTGCCAAGTGCTTTTTTATAAACAACCCTTAATATTAAAAATGTTTGCCCACGTGATAGACGAGAATCAAATTCAACAAAACAATTAGTAATTAATTGGTAAGTTTTTTTATAATTAAAAATTGGTTCGCTAATGTAAAGTTTATGTTTCAGTAATTAGAGGGTGGAATAGTGACTACCCACCCATACTACATATATTTTTTCAAATTTTAATCCAAATTATTTTGGCCGTGAAAAAGAACTATGGCATTTAATATTGATGAATATAGAAAATTAAAACAAATCATTGTAAAATTTTGGTTTTGTGAAAAAAAAACTATGACACTGAGTATTGATTTTGAAGATTCTGCACAAAAAACAGTATTTAGCTTAAATTTAAAAGTATATGTAGGGTGGGTGGGTGGCCACTATCCCACCCTCCAGTTTTATTAATATAAATCAGGGTTTATTTCACGAAATTGTGTAAGAAAATAACACAATAATAATCGACTAAGCTTTTAATAATTAAAATTGTATTGACTAACCTTACGTTCATGTTTCAATCATTTAAGGGTGGGATAGTGAACACCCAACCACCCTACATATTTATTTAAATTTTTAATCATTGATATTTTTTGTTCTCCCAGAAAACTTATATACCATATAACACTTAGCATTGATGAAGATGCTAAATTACAAATAACATTGTTTAAGTTGTGTTTAAATTTATATGTAGGGAGGGTGGGTGGTCACCATTACACCCTCCAATTTGCCTAAACTGCATTAACCGCGTGACATTAAGTTCTAAACAATGTAATAAAATATATGAACAATTTCAAATAGGTTTTTTCATTTTGTAAAAATTACAACATAGTAATTAATCTTAGTCTTTCAATAGTTAATAATTTATTTGATTACTTTATATTCAGAGTTCAATGATTGGAGGGTGGGATAGTGGCCACCCACCTACCCTACATATATATTTTAGTTTTTCATCACTGATAATTTTTTGGTTATCAAAAAAATTCAACAACACTTGGTATTGATGAAGATTGTGGATAAAGAAATAGGGTTTTAGATTATGTTTAAATGTATATGTAGGGTGGGTGGGTGGCCACTATCCCACCCTTCAATATTAATAACATAGACGAGGGTTTCTTAAATAAAATTGTGCGAAAATTACAATGTAGTAATTAATCGATAAATCTTCTTATAATTAAAGATTTATTTATTAACCTTATGTTTATGGTTCAGTGATTGAAGGGTAGGATAGTGGCCACCCACCCACCCTACATATATATTTAAATTTTTAATCACTGATAATGCTTAAGTTTCCATCAAAATTACAACACGTCGTATTGATGAAAGCGCTGATTTAACTAATAACAGTGTTTTAGCTAGGGTTTAAATATATATGTAGGGTAGGTGGATGGCCACTATCCCACCCTCCAGTTTTAAAACATAAACGTAGGTTTCTTTAATATAATTGTGTAAAAATAACAATGCAGTAATTAATCGAAAAGTTTTTAATAATTGAAAATTTATTTTCATATTCAGTAGTTGGAGGTTGGTATAGAAAACTAGCAACCCACCCTGCATATATATTTTTAATTTTAATAACTGATAACTTTTTAATCTCCAGCAAATCAACAACATTTTTTATTTATGAAGATTGTGGATGAAAAACCAGTGTTTTATTTTATTTTTAAATATATATGTAGGGTGGGTGGGTGGCCACTATCTCACCCTCCAATATTAATAACATAAACGAGGGTTTCTTTAATAAAATTGTGTAAAAATTAGAACACAGTAATTAATCGATAAGTCTTCCAATAATGAAAAAATTTATTCGTTAACCATATGTATTGAAATTTTTTAATCACTGATAATGTTTAGGTTTCCAAAAAATCTATAACACGTAGAATTGATGAACACGCTGAATTAACAAAGAAAACAGTGTTTTAGCTTAAGTTTAAATATATATATGTAGGGTGGGTGGGTGACCGCTATCCCACACTCCAGTTTTATTAATATAATCTTCAATGAAATTCTCCGAAAAAAACAACAAAAAAATAAATCTATGAGTTTTCTAATAATTAAAAATTATTATTCAATTAAAAATGTATTTACTAAGCTCAAATTTATATTTCAATAATTGGAGCGTGGGATAGTGGCCACCCACCCATTAAATACAATTAAATATACAAATTTTTAATCACTAGTAATATTTAGGTTTCTAAAAAAATCTATAACATGTACTAATGAAGACGCTGAATTAACTAATAACAGTGTTTTAACTTAAGGTTAACTGTATATGTAGGGTGGGTGACCACTATCAAACCTTCCAGTTTTAATTACATAAACGTTGGCTTTTTCAATTTGAATGTGTAAAAATAACATCGCAGTAACTAATCGAAAAGATTTTAATAATTGTAAATTTATTTTCATATTCAGTAATTGTAGGTTGGTATAGAAAAGTAGCAACCCACCCTACATATATATTTTTAATTTTAATCACTGATAATTTTTTATCACCAGGCAACACAACAACATGTTTTATTTATGAAGATTGTTGATGAAAAACCAATGTTTTATTTTGAAATATATATGTAGGGTGGGTGGGTGTCCACTATCTTACACTATAGTATCAATAACATAAACAAGGGTTTCTTCAATAAAATTGTGTAAGAAAACATAACACATTTATAAATCGACAAGTCTTCTTATAATTGATGATTTATTCATTAACCTTACGTTTTATCGTTCACTGATTGGAGGGTGGGATAGTGGCCACCCACCCACCCTACATATATATATATATATATATATTCAAATTTTTAATCACTGATAATGTTTTAGTTTCCAAAAAAAATCAACATTTCATATTGATGAAGTTTGTGTATAAAGAAACAGTGTTTTAGTGTATGTTTAAATGTATATGAAGGGTGGGTGGGTGGCCACTATACCACCCTGCAGTTTCAAAAACATAAGCGAGGGTTTCTTCAATAAAATTGTGTACAAAAGACAACACAGTAATGAATCGATAAGTCTTCCAATAATGAAAAATTTATTTGTTAACCGTATGTTTATGGTTAAGGGATTGGAGGGTGGGTTATTGGACACCCACCCACCCTACATATATATTTTTAATTTTAATCACTCATAACTTTTTGCTCTCCTACCAAATTAACAACAATTTGTTTTGATGAATATCGTGGATGAAAAAAACAGTGTTTAATTTTAATTTAAAATGTTTATGTAGGGTGGGTGGGTGGCCACTATCCCACCCTCCAATTTTAATAACATAAACGAGGGTTTTTCGATGGGATTGTATAAAAATAACAACACAGAAATTAATAGCCTTCTAATCATTAAAAAAATCACTAGTCGTACGTTTGATTCAGTGCAGGAGGGTGGATTTGAGGACACCCACTTTCTCTACATAATTATTTTAATTGTTTAGTCTCATGCATCACTCAATGTTAATTATATAAATTGAAATTTATTGTTTGATTCTACAATTACATTCAATAGACGACTTTGTAGAAGGTCGATGTTTCTTTTACCCTCATCCCGTAATCGATAATAGCCCACCACACAATCACACGGTGCGGAAATCAAAATCTGGTGTTAGTAGAGTGCGGATTGCATCTCCTCCACCACCACCACCATCACCACTTCAACATCGATTCACCGGCGCTAATGATCTTAATTGAATTGTGCGAGTTTCTCCGCAACTCCGCACAACCGGTTACGTATCCTGTCTGGATATATGGACGGACGGATGGATGGTTGGATGGATGGACGGATGGTTACGTGTGTGTGTGTGTGTATCTCGTTGGAGATTGATCGAGCGCATTAGATATTTGTCCGCTCCGATCCAGCGACTTATCAATCTTGTCTACTTCTGCTGTCGCGTGTTTAATACGTATTCATTAAAAATTCCCATGGGCCCGAGAATAAAATTAACGGCACGGCTGGAGACGACTGGCAGCTGTATGATTTAATTGAAATGAAATGCTAAAACGATCTTGCTGATTATTTTTTTTACGATTTGATCATTGGTACTTTACACGTCAAAATATCTTAACGGATATGTGTTAAAAAAATTTTTTGGATTGTCGCTCATCAAATATTAATTTTGCTTGATAAACTGATAAATCGTATTGGTATCAACATGATTAGGTATTAGGTATTATTTATTTTATCCAAGATGCTAACAAAAGTGTTCCAATATTATACATAATCATTCTTTACAAAAATTTCGATCGCACTTGAAAATGTTTGAATTCACAAAAATGTGTTCTTCCATTCTCTGGCAAAAGTTCTGCTCCACGAAGACTTTCTTGATGAATATTTATCAAATGATTTGCCAAATATGGCCATTTTGTCCCAAAAAGGCATTATGATTAATTGATTACGTGAAGATGGTAATTCTTTATTTCTTACTCTTGCTTATAATACATTTACAAAAAATACAAATATTAATGAAACACCTACACAAATTTAGACATTAGAAGAAAGAATTACTGGCGGAGCTCACTTGATTAAAACATTTAGAAACCTTTCATCACTATTTTATTTGTAACCACACGTGCATTTTCCATATATAGTTATAAATGAAATATTGAAGAACGTTTTTTAAGTGTTATAATTAAATAATTAAGCTATTTAGCTTCTTCTAACAGGATGAAGGAATGGAATTTAGGGAAGGTTATTATTTGATTGTTTTATAGTAATCAATTATTACTAATATGATAATTGATGTCTAGTATCGGCCTTAAACGCTCTTAGCACACCCCCCCTTAAGAACATTCGCCACTAACATAATTGGACTCTGCTGTAGACTATTCGGAAGGCTTAATAATTAACTAGAGTGTCGGCCGGCCGGCCCTTCCGTCCCATTGTTAATCCCTGTTTATCAATAACAAATGAAGGCGCAAAAGGGCCCGTAGCTGCCGGAGTTACTCCTTCTGGAACGGGGGAGGGCGGGCTTGCCTAAACAAATACGCGCACTTTCACGCGTCACAATGTAAATCGATGCTCTTTTATCGGAAGGGATGAAGGGATGACTGACTGTCGACGCTCTCTCGGTGCAAATAAACAAAGGGCCGATCGATTTACATAAGGACGCTGGCTGAGGGGTAGGGGGTGTGTGTGTGTGTAGCAGTAGGTAAGAGGCTTTTGTTGCGAGCGTCGCGAGTTTGATAGCCTGATGATTCGACGTCGGCCCATTTGTCACTTGTTTGATGAAGAGGCGTGCGCTCACCAATGAAATTTTTATTAAGCACTTGATAATCGTGTCCATCAAAACACTTCAAGTGTTTGTTAAATATTTAACAAATATAAATACATTAACACGATTTAAAAGTGGTCAATAAAATAATTTTGTCGAATATTTAAGTTATTTCATCACAATTGTATTAACGTTATATAACATTATAATGTATAATTATTGAGTTTCTTCATCTTCTTTATGTCTATCGACAAACGTTATTTAGAAACGTCCAGAAATTATAATTATTACAAGAGTAGATATACAACATATTTCTAATAAATTTCTCGCTTCTTTCTAATACAAAACTCTTCTTGCATATTTCTCATGTTGTTTAAAGCATCCCCAGAAACTACTTTTATTGTTGTTTAAATTTTAGGTTAGGATAGTGGCCACCCACCCACCCTACATATGTTGCTTACTTAAACTACAAATAGTGTTGAATTTTCGAAAACTTAAAACACAAGTGCAAATGTTGTTTAAAAAAAACTACACCAGGATTATAAATTGAAGTCTAAATATATATGTAGGGTGGGTGGGTGGCCTCTATCACACAATCCAAACAGTAAAACATCGTCGAAGATTTTGATAAATTTTTAATCACCACAAGAATAGATCCTACAAATTTTTAAAATTAATTTCTCACTTTTATTTGATATAAAACTATTCTTATATACTTCTCATGTGGTACAAAATATCCCCATGAAACTATTTTTATTGTTATTTGAATTGGAGGGTGGGATAGTGGCCACCCACCCACCCTACATATGTTGCTGGCTTCAGGCACAAATAGTGGTTGAGATTTTCGAAACCTTAAAGCACAATTACGAATGTTGTATTAAAAACGTTCATCAGAGTTTTGACTTTAAATATAAATAAATATGTAGGGTGGGTGGGTGGCCTCTATCACACAATCCAAACCGTAAAACATCGTCGAGGATTTTGATAATTTTTAATCACCACAAGAATAAATCATACAAAATTTTTAAAATTATCTTCTCATTTTTATTTTATACAAAACTATTCTTATATATTTCTCACGTTGTACAAAATATCCCCATGAAAATATGTTTATTGTTATTTGAATTGGAGGGTGGGATAGTGGCCACCCACCCACCCTACATATGTTGCTGGCTTAAGGCACAAATAGTGGTTGAGATTTTCAAAACCTCAAAGCACAATTACGAATGTTGTATTAAGAAAGTTCAACAGAGTTTTGACTTTAAATATAAATAAATATGTAGGGTGGGGTGGGTGGCCTCTATCACACAATCCAAACCGTAAAACATCGTCGAGGGTTTTGATAAAATTTTAATTAACATAAGAGTAGAATATACAAAACTTTTGTTATGAATTTCTTACACTATTTGATATTAAATAGAGCTTTTATTTTTCTAATGTACGAAATATCCTCCAGAAACTATTCTTATTGTTATTTTATTGGAAGGTGGGATAGAGGCCACCCACCCACCCTACATATGTTGTTGGCTTAAGGCACAAATAGTGTTTAGGGTTTCAAAAACTTAAAATACAATTACGAGTGTTGTGTAAAAAAATACACCAGAGTTTTTGATTAAAGTATTAATATATATGTAGGGTGGGTGGGTGGCCACTATCACACAATCCAACCAGTAAAACATCAACAAGGGTTTAGCTTCAATTACAATTACCACGAGAATGTTTAAGAATAAAAATATTCTTTATTAACATTACAAATTTAATTGGAAATTCTTTCCAAAAAAATCTCGATATTATTTTTAATAGTAACATCCAGCCTCTATATTTATTTCTACTACAGATATTATCTATAATTATGCAGCCATCATTGTTTTGCGCCGGTTAAATCTCTTCGTTCGCTTCGTCGATGGCCTTGTACCTCGTTTCGGAAATTTCACGATTAATTAGGCTGAAATCTGTGGCGAATCGCGTCCTCGGCTTCTCGTGTTTCCGAAGAAGAGATCTCGGCCACCTGGTCGCGCCGTAATCGATACCGAAAAATCTCTGAAAATTGTGTAAGGGGCCGTATGATCGGTGTGTAACCGGAGCCGCCCGGAGTCCGGTTTCTGTACCCAGAGTTCACGTCTCATTAGCCGTCCGGATCCCTTTTCACGTACATACTATTTACTACTGCTCGCTCACTAACTCAAACTCGTTAATTTTTTGGCAAATATATAAGGAAAACTTGTAACATTTACATACATATACATACACACAGTAGAATTCAAAACAATCACATATAGATATGTGTGTATGAATATTAAACAGCGCCATCTATCAACGTCTAAAATTGAATTAATCACGCTAATAGTCTAAACAAACAAACTGGTGCGCAATCATTATTTATGTTATTTTTTTTCTGTGCGGTCACAAAGGGTGGGTAATTACCCTCTACGGAGCTCGTTAATATTATATCCTGCCCCCGTTTTGCGTACACTTCCTTCTACACACGGCGCCGCCGCCGCCGGAAACGCGCACCCCCCCCTCGCCGCGATACGATCGAGAGGGCCCCTTCCGGTGGTGGCGGTGGTCGGTCCGTGTGCCATTAAGGCGTCCAAATTACTCTCCTTAAGTAATATTTGTTTTTCGGTGTTAATTTGTAGATTTCGGACGGCGATAATTGTAATAATGCACTTTTAGATCATGTTAAAGATAAAGTCTTAACTATATAATAAGTGCACTTCTAAGGCGGTTATAATGAATCGGACTACTTAGTTTGCCATTTAGGGCTCCGACGGTGGATTCGTGCAATTAGTGGTTAATAGTTTACGCCGGGGGACAATTAATCAATTATCCAATTACCGAAAATTTTAATGTTGACATGTTTTTTAATTAGATTTGGGTTAAAGTGTCCGTTGCTTACACAATTAAAATTCATTTATCTGCCTTTAGAAAATATGTTAATGATAATGGTAAGCCCTAAAAGGTTTCATTATAATGATCTTAAAAATTTATAAATTCTAAGAAATATTAATTTGATAATTTATACCCTCAAATTGTATGTACCTAAATCTTCTTGTATTAAAAAAAATCAATATAATTTGTGATGATGTTTTACTGATTGGAGGGTGGGATAGTGGCCACCCACCCACCCTACATATCCATAGAAACATAAACTAACACACTGCCTTCGAATTTTTAAACTACATTTTCCAAATTACTGCTGATGTTTTCGAGAAACTTAACGAAGTCACTTATTTAATTTCCAAAAAAACTACAACAGCGTTTAGATTGATGTTTCCCAGAAACAAAAAACAGTGTCGTACCTTAAGTTTCTATGTATATGTAGGGTGGGTGGGTGGCCACTATCCCACCCTCCAATCAGTAAAACACACCCGAGGGTTTTACTAATTGAAAAATAATTTTAAAAAGCTTATTGATTAGATAAGAATTCCCATTTGTTCGATTCTTAATTTTTATCATGATTGTATACATTTATTTTTTGTTGATTTTTCTTTTTTTTTGTAATAAACCTATTATTAATTTATACCTTCAATTTGTTTATTGTACGAATTTGTATAATAAATCAGATGTAAATGTTTTTATATTAAAAAAAATCAATATTTCTGATGATGTTTTACTGATTGGAGGGTGGGATAGTGGCCACCCACCCACCCTACATATCCATAGAAACATAAACTAACACACTGCTAGAATTTCTAAGCCACATTTTCCAAAGAACTGCTGATGTTTTCGAAAAACTTAAGCAGTGTTTAGATTGATGTTGCCCAGAAACCAAAAACAGCATCGTACCTTAAGTTTAAGTGTATATGTAGGGTGGGTGGGTGGCCACTATCCCACCCTTCAATCAGTACAACATACCCGAGGGTTTTACTAATTGAAAAATATTTTTCAAACACTTGAAGCTTATTAATTATATAAGAATTCGAACTTGTTCTATTTCGTGATTTTTATCAACGTTGTATACATTCATTAAAAAAATATTAAAAATTATTATAATTTATTTAAATAGATTTTGTAATTCCGAATGAAAAACTCCAAAAAAAATTGAAATCCGACGTTTGGTTCAATAGTTATGTTGATTAATCTAAAAATACAAAAGAAATTCGATTTTACAATTTTCATATATTTAAATAGGTTTTGGAGTGCTGAATAATAATCTAAAAGAATTTTTAAAATCCAATGCGAGCTTCAATAATTATATCGAAAAAACTGAAAAACAAAAGAAACACGTTTCCTCAATTTTTGAATATTTGAATAGATTTTGTAACTCCGATTAATAAACTCGAAGAAATTTTAAGATCCGACGTTTGGTTCAATAGTTATGTCGATAAATACGAAAAACAAAAGAAATTCGATTTTAAAATTTTCAAACATTTGAAGTGCTGAATAATAATCTGAAAGAATTTTTAAAATCCAATGCGCGCTTCAATTACATAGAAAAAAACTGAAAAACAAAAGAAATTCGATTTTTCAATTTATGGAAATTTGAATACATTTTTGAACGTCGAATAAGAAACTCCAAAAAATTTCGAGAGCCGACGTATAGTTCAATAGTTATATCGATGATTACTAAAAACAAAAGAAATTCGATTTTACAATTTTTATACATTTCAATAGATTTTGTAGTGCTGAATAATAATATGAAAGAAATTTTAAAATCCAGTGCGTGCTTCAGTAATTATATTGATAAAACTGAAAAACAAAAGAAACTCGTTTCCTCAATTTATGGATATTTGAATAAATTTTTGAACGTCGAACAAGAAACTCCAAGAAATTTCGAGATCCGACGTTTAGTTCAACAGTTTTATCGATGATTACGAAAAAAAAAGAAATTCGATTTTACAATTTTTTATATATTTAAATAGATTTTAAAGTGCTGAATAATGAAGTGAAAGAATTTTTAAAATCCAGTGCGTGCTTTAATAATTATATCGATAAAACTGAAAAACAAAAGAATCTCGATTTTTCAATTTTTATATAATTGAATAGATTTTAGAATCCCGAGTAAAAAGCTCCAAGAAATTTTAAAATCAAACGTTTTGTTGTGCTGAATAATAATCTGAACGAATTTTTAAAATCCAATGCGAGCTTCAATAATCATATTGAAAATACTGAAAAACAAAAGAAAGTCGTTTCCTCAATTTTTAAATATTTGAATAGATTTTGTTATTCCGATTAATAAATTCTAACAAATTTTGAGATCTAACATTTGGTTCAATAGTTATATCGATTAATACGAAAAACAAAAGAAATTCGATTTAAATTTTTTATATATTTGAATAGATTTTGGAGTCCTGAATAATAATATTGAAGAATTTTTAAAATCCGATGCGTAGTTCAATAATTATATCGAAAAAAATGAAAAACAAAAGAAACTCGATTTTTCTATTTGTGGATATTTGAATAGATTTTGTATCTCCGATTAATAAATTTGAAGAAATTTTAAGATCCGAAGTTTGGTTCAACAGTTATGTCAATGAATACGAAAAACAAAACAATAATTATATTGATAAAACTGAAAAACAAAACAAACTCGATTTTTTAATGTTTGGGTTTTGAATGGATTTTGTATCTACGATTAATAAACTCAAGAAAATTTGAAGATCCGACGTTTAGTTCAACAGTTATGTCGATAAATTCAAAAAAAAAAACAAAAGTAATTCGATTTTACAATTTTCATACATTTGAATAGATTTTGCAGTGGTGAATAATAATCAGTAAGAAATTTTAAAATCCAATACGTGTTTCAATAATTATATCGATAAAAGTAAAAAAACAAAAGAAACTCGTTTCTCCAATTTTTTAATATTTGAATAGATTTTGCAAATTCGCGTAAGAAACCCCAAGAAATTTTAAGATTTAACATTTGGTTCAATAGTTATGTCGATAAACACGAAAAACAAAAGAAATTAGAATTCAAATTTTCACACATTTGAATAGATTTTGAAGTGATAAATGATAATCTGAAAGAAATTTTAAAATCCAATGTGTGCTTCAATAATTACATCGAAAAAAGTAAAAACAAAAGAAACTCCATTTTTCAATTTTTGGATATTTAAATATATTTTGTAACTCCGATTAATAAACTCGAAGAAATTTTAAGATCTAACATTTAGTTCAATAGTTATATTGATAAATACGAAAAACAAAAGAAAATCGATTTTTCAATTTTTGGATATTTGAATAGATTTTATAATGTCTAGTAAGAAATTCCAAGAAATTTTGAGATCCGATGTTTGGTTCAATAATTACGTCGATGAATACGAAAAACAAAAGAAATTTGATTTTACAATATTCATATATTTGAATACATTTTGTAGTGCTGAATAATAATCTGAAGGAATTTTTAAAATCCAATGCGTGCTTCAATAATTACATCGAAAAAACTGGAAAACAAAAGAAACTCGTTTCTTAAATTTATGGATATTTGAATAAATTTTTGAACGTCGAATAAGAAATACCAAGAAATTTCGAGATCCGACTTTTACTTCAATAGTTATTTTAATGAATACGAAAAACAAAAGAAATTCGATTTTAAAATTTTCATACATTTGAATAGATTTTGCAGTGCTGAATAATAATCTGAAATAATTTTTAAAATTCAATGCGAGCTTCAATAATTACATCAAAAAAACTAAAAACAAAAGAAACACGTTTCCTCAAATTTTTGGATATTTGAATACATTTTGTAACTCTGATTAATAAACTTGAAGAAATGTTTGGTTCAATAGTTATGTCGATTAATACGAAAAACAAAAGAAACTCGATTTTACAATTTTCATGTATTTGAATAGATATTGAAGTGCTGAACAATAATATGAAATAATTTTTAAAATCCATTGCGAGCTTCAATAATTATATCGATAAAACTGAAAAACAAAAGAAACTCGTTTCTTCAATTTATGAATAGATTTTATAACGCCTAGTAAGAAATTCCAAGAAATTTTGAAATTCGATGTTTGGTTCAATAATTATGTTGATAAATACGAAAAACAAAAGAAATTGGATTTCAAATTTTTATATATTTCAATACATTTTACAGTGCTGAATAATAATCTGAAAAAAAAATTGAAAATCCAATGCAAGCTTCAATAATTATATCGATAAAACTGAAAAACAAAAGAAACTCGTTTCCTCAATTTTTGGATATTTGAATAGATTTTGTATATCCGGGTAAGAAACTCCGAGAAATTTTAAGATCTAACATTTTGTTCAATAGTTATGTCGATGAATAGGAAAAACAAAAGAAGTTCGTTTTAAAATGTTCGTACATTTAAATAGATTTTGCAGTGTTGAATAATAATCTGAAAGAACTATTAAAATCCAATACGTGCTTTAATAATTACATCAAAAAAACTAAAAAACAAATGCAACTCGTTTCCTCAATTTATGGATATTTGAATAAATTTTTGAACGTCGAATAATAATCTCTAAGAAATTTCGAGATCCGACAAAATCAGCACTTCAAAATCTACTCAAATATATAAAAATTGTAAAATCGAATTTCTTTTGTTTTTCGTATTTATCGACATAACTATTGAACCAAACGTCGGATTTTAAAATTTCTTCAAGTTTATTAATCAGAGTTACAAAATGAATTTAAATATCCAAAAATTGAAAAGTCGAGATTCTTTTGTTTTTCAGTTTTTAAGATATAATTATTGAAGCTCGCATTGGATTTTAAAAATTCTTTCAGTTTATTATTAAGCACTTCAAAATCTATTCAAATGTATAAAAATTTTAAATCGAATTTCATTTGTTTTTCCTATTCATCGACATAACTATTAAAGTAAATATCGGATTTCGAAATTTGTTGGTATTTCTTATTCGACGTTCAAAAATTTATTCAAATATCCATAAATTTAAGAAACGAGTTTCTTTTGTTTTTTAGTTTTTTCGATATAATTATTGAAGCGCGCATTGGATTTTAAAAATTCTTTCAGATTAATATTCAACGCTTCGAGATCTATTCAAATGTATAAAAATTGTAAAATCGAATTTCTTTTGTTTTTCGTATTCGTCGACATAACTATTGAACTAAACGTCGGATCTCGAAATTCCTTAGAGATTATTATTCGACGTTCAAAAATTTATTTAAATATCCATAAATTGAAAGAATTTTTATAATCCAATGCTTGATTCAGTAATTATATCGATAAACCTGAAAAACGAAAGAAACTTGATTTTTCAATTTTTTGATATTTCAATAAATTTTGGAACGCCGAATAAGAATTTGAAAGAAATTTTAAATTCCGACGTTTATATCAGTGATTATGGTGTTAAATATGAAAAATAATAGAAGTTCGATTTTACAATTTTCATATATTTCAATAGATTTTGGAGTGCTGAATAATAAACTGGAAGAATTTTCAAAATCGAGCGCTTGCTTAAATGTTTATGTCCATAAAACCGAAAAACAAAAGGAACTCAAATTTAGAATTTTTAAATATTTTAAAAGATTTTAGAGTGTAGAATAAGAAACTCAAAGAAATTTTGAAATCAAACGTTTCGTTTAAATTTTCGCTATAAATAGAGGTTTTTAATTGATTCTAAAATTGTATTGTGTTTTTACTTTCTCTATATGAAATATATAAATATTGTTTTTAATTGATTTAAATCATTTAAAACCATTTCAAAGCTTATTTGAATATGTGCGTTTTTTTATATAACCGGATGTGTAAATACGAAAATGACCAATTTAATTTAAAACGTACACAAATTTAAAATTCACCTTCGGTTAATTAATGGGCCTAGTGTCATTCCGAGCGACTCGACTTTCTTCTTCAATTAAACACCGGACGGTTAATTGCCGCCCGGTGTGACTCGCTCAAAGCAAAATGTTTTATTTATTATAATAACAATTTATTTGTAAATACGACTGATACTATCTACGTGTAATTAATAACTTTAGAGACGGGGTAGAAACTCCCCACGATGTTGTCAGTCGTAACGAATTTTAGCAAATCCTATTTTTTTAAATGCAATAAAATCATGTCCTAAATTTCTCTGGGAATTTTGAACTAAAACTACTGATAAAGAAAATTTGTTAAATTTTAGGCAACATTTTTGAGTTAAAGCCTTAAATGTTTAGTATCATCGCAAATATGAAAATCAAATCTCTCTGAATTAAAAGGAGGATCTACAAACTTAATAAATAGAAAATGTTTTAAAATTGAGTTGAGGGTAAAGGGAGAAAGAGGAAATCAAGTGTATGACTTTTAAGAGTCGCCACTATTCCATTCTTCTGGTCTTTTCACTCTTTTTCTCATCATAATAGGTGAAACTTTTGACTGCTCTAGTAAAAGAAAATTTTTTATGGTAATAATCAGTAATTATTTTTCGAATGGAATATGAAGTAAAGAGGTAGATATCTGTATAGATTGACTACTCGGTAAAAAGCAGTTGAAATAAAAGTTATAACGTCTCCTTTTAGAAAGCAAAGTCATTGTATTTACATTCAAGTAGATCCGTTTGTGTATCTGTACTTTTCTCTGTGCATGTGTTCGTGTGTGTGTGTGTTCATGTGTGTGTGTGTTATGTTGGCCCTATTCGAATTCGCATGGCCCGGGGGTGTGTGCTAGCGAGGCAAATTGTATCAACGAAATGTGATTGAAGGGGGAGCATTGTACCGCTTTGTGCAACCCTATAATACGCGATTACTGTTATTAGATTAGGCCCGCTTTCCCATGCTCCGCAGAACATGAATATTGAAGCAATCCACCGCCGCCGTCGTCATCAACATCGTCGTCGTCTACGTCGACGTCATCGTCCTCACCACTCCAATCTCTTTCGTGCCGAGGTGTTAAACGGTAGCCGGAGAATCCGGTAGTTAACCATAAGTTGGCCGCCGGTTGCGAGAAGCCATTTATCAGTGCTCGGGCAACTTGTAATTAGACACCGAACACACCGAGAGCCGATACGACGCGGACGGCCATAAACATGCCACCCATCTCCGGGCGGCCAGGGGGGGAACTCCCGGAAAAGGCACCGATGAATAATACCTCCGCCGGATTGAAACGTCCAGCGCGGAATGCGTTTACACGCCCGTAATTAACCAGCAAATTTGTACACACAAAACGCCCATCGATTACGATCTACCGGATTTCACAGACAACGTGCCAGTTGAATCCATTCCGCCGTTTGGAAACGACTTCATCGGAACGTTCCACCAAATTGCCGGGGCCTCCACGCCGATTTATTCACGCGCGCCGCACCACGAAACGGGAAATGTAATTTTCAGGCCTAGAGTTGTGTAATCTTCCCTTTATTAACATAAAATGCTATCCAGTATATTAAATCGAAATACTACTACTAATAATCAATGATTAAACATTGGAATAAATATGTAAGAGGAGTGGGTGTCCATTATTCCACCCTCTAACCCAGAAAATACAATTCTCAATTTTATTAAATAGAAACATAAACTATTGAAATTTTTATATTAATTATAGGTTCTTATATATAATATCTTTCTGTAAGATAGCTGTTTGTAGTAAAAAAATTGGAGGGTGGGATAGTGGCCATCCACCCACCCTACATATATATTTAAACATAAACCAAAACACTCTTGTTTTTGTGTCTAATACATCAAACAATTTTTGTAAATATTTCCTGAAAACTTTAATAGTGACAGTGACTGAAATTGCAATAAATATGTAGGGTGGGTGGGTGGCCACTATCTCACCCTCTAACTCAGAAAATATAATCCATAATTTTACTTAAACATAAACTTCTATTCAAATTTTTATATTAATTACAAATTCTTAAATATAATTTCTTCCTGTAAGATAGTTATTTATGGCAAAATAATTGGAGGGTGAGATAGTGGCCACCCACCCGCCCTACATATATATTTAAACATAAACTGAAACACTCTTGTTTTTCTCTTTCATACATGATACAATTTATATAATTATTGCCTTTAAACTTAACCACTGACAGTGATTAAAAATTTAAAAACATATGTAGGGTGGGTGGGTGGTCACTATCCCACCCTCCAACCCAGAAAATTAAATGCTCAGTTTTAATTAATAGAAACAAAATTCTATTCTAACTATTTTTTAAATAGCAGTTTCTTGTATTCAATTTCAATTTAAAATAATTAGAGGGTAGGATAGTGGCCACCCACCCACCCTACATATATATATTGATACATAAACTGAAACATGCATGTTTTCCCTTTAATACATAATACAATTTTGTAATTATTTCCTGGAAACTATAACAGTGACAGTGATTGAAATTAAGGCAAATATGTAGGGTGGGTGGGTGGCAACTATCCCACCCTACAACCCAGAAAATATAATCCAAAAATTTATTAAATAGAAACCTAAACTTCTATTCAAATTTCTATATTAATTATAGTTTCTTATATTCAATTTCTTCCCGTAAAATAGGTCGTAAATTAATTGGAGGGTGGAATAGTGGCCACCCACCCACCCTACATATATATTTGAACATAAATTAAACACTGTTGGTTTTTTCATTAATACATCAAACTATTTATATAATTATTGCCTGGATCCTTAACTACTGACTGTGATTAGAATTAAAGAATGTATGTAGGGTGGGTGGGTGGCCACTATCCCACCCTGCAACCCAGAAAATATAATCCACAATTTTATTAAATAGAAACCTAAATATCTATTCAATTGTTTTATAATAATTACAGTTTTTTATATTCAATTTCTTTATGTAAAATACTTGTTTGTGCTAAAATAATTGGGGGGCAGGATAGTGGCCACCCACCCACCCTACATATATATTTTAACATAGACTAAAACACTCTTGTTTATCTCTTTAATACATCAAACAATTTTTGTAGTTATTGCCTGGAAACTATAATAGTGACAGTGACTTAAATTTAAAAAGATATGTAGGGTGGGCGGGTGTCCACTATACCACCCTCCAACCCAGGAAATAAAATGCTAAATTTTAATTAATACAAACATAAATTTCAATTCTAACTATTGCGCAAATAACAGTTTTTATGTTCAATTTTTTCCTGTAAAGTAGTTGTTTGTGGTAAAATAATTGGAGGTTGAAATAGTGTTTACCCACCCACCCTACATATATATTTAAAAATAAACTAAAACACTCGTGCTTTCACTTTAAAACATAAAACAATTTATATAACTATTGCCTGATAACTTTAACAGTGACAGTGATTAAAATCGCAATAAATATGTAGGGTGGGTGGGTGGCAACTAACCCACCCTCCAACCCAGAAAATTAAATCCTCAGTTTTAATTAATAGAAACATAATTTTCTATTCTAATTATTTTTTAAACAGCAGTTCTTATATTCAATTTCTTCCTGAAAAATAGTGGTTTCTAGTAAAATAATTGAAGAATAGGATAGTGGACACCCACCCACCCTACATATATATGATTCCATAAACTGATGCATATTTTTCCCTTGAATACATAACACAACTTTTATAATTATTTCCTGGAAACTATAACAGTGACAGTGATTGAAATTAAGGCAAATATGTAGGGTGGGTGGGTGGCCACTATCCCACCCTACAACCCAGAAAAAATAAACCAACAATTTTACTAAATTAAAACATAATTTTCTATTCAAATTTCTATAATAATTATAGTTTCTTGTATTCAATTTCTTCCAGTAAAATAGTTGATTATGGTAAAATGATTGGAGGGTGGGATAGTGGCCACCCACCCATCCTACATATGTCTTTAAACATAAACTAAAACACTCTTGTTTCTTTTTTTAATACATCAAACAATTTATATAATTATTGCCTGAAAACTTAAGTACTGAATGTGATAGAAATTAAAGAATGTATGTAGGGTGGGTGGGTGTCCACTGTCATACCCTCCAACTCAGAAAATATAATTTTCAATTTTATTGAATTTAAAAATAAGCTTCTATTCAAATTTTGAATATTAATTAAAGTTTCTTATATTTAATTTCTTTTTGTAAAATAGTTGTTTGTGGTAAAATAATTGGAGGGTGGGCTAGTGAACACTCACCCATCCTACATATATATTTAGAAATAAACTAAAACTCACATGTTTTTCTCTTTATTACATCAAACATTTTTTGTAATTATTTCCTGGAAACTATAACAGTGACAGTGATTAAAATTAAAGAATATATGTAGGATAGATGGGTGGCCACTATCCCACTCTCCAACCAAGAGAATATAATCCACAATTTTATTAAATAGAAACCTAAATTTCTATTAATTTTTTTAAATATTAATTACAGTTTCTTATATTTAATTTCTTTTTGTAAAATAGTTGTTTGTGGTAAAATAATTGGAGGGTAGGATAGTGGCCACCCACCCACCCTACATATATATTTAAACATAAACTAAAATCCACATGTTTTCTCTTTATTACATCAAACACTTTTTGTTATTTCGTGGAAACTATAACACTGACAATGATTAAAATTAAAGAATATATGTAGGGTGGGTGGGTGGCCACTATCATACTCTCCAATTATTTTACCTCCAATCCAGAAAATTAATCCACAATTTTGTTAAATGGAAATATAAATTCCCATGCAAATTTTTACATTCATTATAGTTTCCTACATACAATTAATTCCTATAAGATAGTTGTTTGTGGTGAAATAATTGGAGGGTGGGATAGTGGCCATCCACCCGCCCTACATATATATTTAAACATAAACTAAACACTCTTGTCTTTTTTGTTTAAAACATCAAACATTTTTTGTAATTATTTCCTGGAAACTAAAACAGTGACAGTGATTAAAATTAAAGAATATATGTAGTGTGGGTGGGTGGCCACTATCCCACCCTGCAACCCAGAAAATATAATCCACAATTTTATTAAATAGAAACCTAAATATCTATTCAATTGTTTTATAATAATTACAGGTTTTTATATTCAATTTCTTTATGTAAAATACTTGTTTGTGCTAAAATAATTGGGGGGCAGGATAGTGGCCACCCACCCACCCTACATATATATTTTAACATAGACTAAAACACTCTTGTTTATCTCTTTAATACATCAAACAATTTTTGTAGTTATTGCCTGGAAACTATAATAGTGACAGTGACTTAAATTTTAAAAAAATATGTAGGGTGGGCGGGTCTCCACTCTACCACCCTCCAACCCAGGAAATAAAATGCTGAATTTTAATTACTACAAACATAAATTTCAATTCTAACTATTGGGCAAATAACAGGTTTTATGTTCAATTTCTTCCTGTATAATAGTTGTTTGTAGTAAACTTATTGCAGGGTGAAATAGTGGCCACCCACCCACCCTACATATATATTTAAAAATAAACTAAAACACTCGTGTTTTTCTCTTTAAAACATAGAACAATTTATATAACTATTGCCTGATAACTTTAATAGCAACAGTGATTGATATTGCAAAACATATGTAGGGTGGGTGGGTGGCCACTATCCCACCCTCCAACCCAGAAAATTAAATCCTCAGTTTTAATTAATAGAAACAGAATTTTCTATTCTAATTATTTTTTAAACAGCAGTTCTTATATTCAATTTCTTCCTGAAAAATAGTGGTTTCTAGTAAAATAATTGAAGAATAGGATAGTGGACACCCACCCACCCTACATATATATGATTCCATAAACTGATGCATATTTTTCCCTTGAATACATAACACAACTTTTATAATTATTTCCTGGAAACTATAACAGTGACAGTGATTGAAATTAAGGCAAATATGTAGGGTGGGTGGGTGGCCACTATCCCACCCTACAACCCAAAAAAAATAAACCAACAATTTTACTAAATTAAAACATAATTTTCTATTCAAATTTCTATATTAATTATAGCTTCTTATATTCAATTTCTTCCAGTAAAATAGTTGATTGTGGTAAAATAATTGGAGGATGGGATAGTGGCCACCCACTTACCCTACATATATATGAAAACATTAACCAAAACACTCTTGTTTTTCTGTCTAATACAACAAACAATTTTTGTAATTATTGCCTGGAAACTTACCTACTAATAGTGGTTAAAATTAAATAATTTATGTAGAGTGGGTGGGTGTCCACTATCCCACCCTCCAATCCAGAAAATATAATCCACAATTTTATTAAATAGAATCCTAAACTTCTATTTAAATTTTCATATTAATTATAGTTTCTTTTATTCGATTTCTTGCTGTAAGATTGTTGTTTGTAATAAAAAAATAGAGATTGGATAGTGGCCACCCACCCACCCTACATATATAATTAAACATAAACTAAACATTTTGTTTTTCTCTATAATACATCAAACAATTTATAAAATTTTTGTATGAAAACTTAACTACTAACAGTGATTGAAATTAAAAATATATGTAGGATGGGTGGGTGGCCAATATCCCACCCACTAACCCAGACAATATAATCCACAATTTCCATATATAGAAACCAAAACCTCTATTAATTTTTTAAAAATATTAATTACAGTTTTTGATATTCAATTTCTTTCTGTAATATAGCTATTTGTGGTAAATTAATTAACTATATAATCCATCAAATAATTTTTGTAATTATTGCCTGGAATCTTAACTACTGACAGTGATCAAAATTAAAGAATATATGTATGGTGGGTGGGTGACCACTAGGCCACTATCCCACCCTCCAACCCAGAAAATATGATCCACAATTTTATTAAATAAAAACCTAAACTTCTATTTAATTTTTTTATATTAATTACAGTTTCCTATATTTAATTCTTTTCTGTAAAATAGTTGTTTGTGGTAAAATAATTGGAGGGTAGGATAGTGGCCACCCACCCACCCTACATATATATTTAAACATAAACTAAAACACACTTGTTTTTATCTTTAATACATCAAACAATTAATATAATTATTGCCTGAAAACTTAACTACTGATAGTGATTGAAATTAAAGAACATATGTAGGGTGGGTGGGTGGCCACTATACCATCCTCCAACCCAAAAAACATAATCCACAATTTTATTAAATCAAAACATAAATTTCTATTCAAATTTCTATATTAATTATAGTTTCTTATATTCAATTTCTTCCCGTAATATAGGTGATTGTCGTAAATTAATTGAAGGGTGGAATAGTGGCCACCCACCCACCCTACATATATATTTGAACATAAATTAAAACACTCTTGTTTTTTTTTTCTTTAATACATCAAACTATTTATATAATTATTGCCTGGATCCTTAACTACTGACTCTGATTAGAATGAAAGAATGTATGTAGGGTGGGTGGGTGACCACTATCCCACCCTGCAACCCAGAAAATATATTCCACAATTTTATTAAATAGAAACATAAACTTCTATTAAAATTTTTAAATTAATTTTAATTTCTTATATTCAATTTTGTTCTGTAAAATAGTTGTTTTTGGTAAAATAATTGAAGGGTGGAATAGTGGCCACCCACTCACCCTACATGTGTATTTAAATTTAAACTAAAATACTCTTATTTTTTCTGTTTAATACATAAAACAATTTTTGTAGTTATTGGCTGGAAACTATAATAGTAACAGTGACTTAAATTTAAAAATAATATGTAGGGTGGTCGGGTGTCCACTATACCACCCTCCAACCCAGGAAATAAAATGGTGAATTTTAATTAATATAAACATAAATTTCAATTCTAACTATTGGGCAAATAACAGTTTTTATGTTCAATTTCTTCCTGTATAATAGTTGTTTGTAGTAAACTTATTGCATGGTGAAATAGTGGCCACCCACCCACCCTACATATATATTTAAAAATAAACTAAAACACTCGTGTTTTTCTCTTTAAAACATAGAACAATTTATATAACTATTGCCTGATAACTTTAACAGTGACAGTGGTTAATATTGCAAAAAATATGAAGGGTGGGTGGGTGGCCACTATCCCACCCTCCAACCCAGAAAATTAAATCCTCAGTTTTAATTAATAGAAACATAATTTTCTATTCTAATTATTTTTTAAACAGCAGTTTCTTGTATTCAATTTCTTCCTGAAAAATAGTGGTTTCTAGTAAAATAATTGGAGGATAGGATAGTGGCCACCCACCCACCCTACATATATATGATTCCATATACTGGTGCATGTTTTTCCCTTGAATACATAACACAACTTTTATAATTATTTCCTGGAAACTATAACAGTGACAGTGATTGAAATTAAGGCAAATATGTAGGGTGGGTGGGTGGCCACTATCCCACCCTACAACCCAAAAAAATTAAACCAACAATTTTACTAAATTAAAACATAATTTTCTATTCAAATTTCTATATTAATTATAGCTTCTTATATTCAATTTCTTCCAGTAAAATAGTTGATTGTGGTAAAATAATTGGAGGATGGGATAGTGGCCACCCACCCACCCTACATATATATGAAAACATTAACCAAAACACTCTTGTTTTTCTGTCTAATACAACAAACAATTTTTGTAATTATTGCCTGGAAACTTACCTACTAATAGTGGTTAAAATTAAAGAATTTATGTAGGGTGGGTGGGTGTATACTATCCCACCCTCCAATCCAGAAAATATGATCTACAATTTTATTAAATGGAAACCTAAACTTCTATTCAAATTTCTATAATAATAATGTGTATTTATTTTCAAAGTGTTATAATAATAATAGTTTATTTTATTCATTTTCTTGCTGTAAGATAGTTGTTTGTGATAAAATAATTGGAGGATGGGATAGTGGCCACCCACCCGCCCTACATATATATTTAAACATAAACTAAACACTCTTGTCTTTTTGTTTAAAACATCAAACATTTTTTGTAATTATTTCCTGGAACTATAACAGTGACAGTTATTGAAATTAAGGTAAATATGTAGGGTGGGTGGGTGGCCACTATCCCACCCTGCAACCCAGAAAATATAACCCACAATATTACTAAATAAAAACATAAACTTCTATTCAATTTTCAATATTAATTATAGTTTCTTATATTTAATTTCTTCCGATAAAATAGTTGATTATGGTAAAATGATTGGAGGGTGGGATAGTGGCCACCCACCCACCCTACATATGTCTTTAAACATAAACTAAAACACTCTTGTTTCTTTTTTTAATACATCAAACAATTTATATAATTATTGCCTGAAAACTTAAGTACTGGATGTGATAGAAATTAATGAATGTATGTAGGGTGGGTGGGTGTCTACTATCATACCCTCCAACTCAGAAAATATAATTCTCAATTTTATTAAATTTAAAAATAAGCTTTAAATAAAACACTTTATAACATCATACAAGAATTAAAAATAAGCTTCTATTAAAATTTTGAATATTAATTACAGTTTCTTATATGCAATATCTTAATGTCAGGTTATTGTTTGTGGTAAATTAATTGGAGGGTGGGCTAGTGGACATCCACCCATCCTACATATATATTTAAAAATAAACTAAAACTCACATGTTCTTCTCTTTATTACATCAAATATTTTTTGTAATTATTTCCTGGAAACTATAACAGTGACAGTGATTAAAATTAAAGAATATATGTAGGGTGGGTGGGTGGCCAATATCCCACCCTCCAACCAAAAAAATATAATCCACAATTTTATTAAATAGAAACCTAAATTTCTATTCAATTTTTTTATATTAATTACAGTTTCTTATATTAAATTTCTTTCTGTGAGATAATTGTTGGTGATAAAATAATTAGAGGGTAGGATAGTGGCCACCCACCCACCCCACATATATATTATTACATATACTGAAATATTCACGTTTTTCCCTTTAATACATAACACGAGTTATGTAATTATATTCTGGAAACTATAACAGTGACTGTGATTATAATTAAGGTAAATATGTAGGGTGGGTGGGTGGCCACTATCCCACCCTGCAACCCAAAAAATATAATCCACAATTTCATTAAATAAAAACCAAAACTTCTACTCAAACTTTTATAATAATTATAGTCTCTTATATTCAATTCCTTCATGTAAAATAGTTGTTTATGGTTAAATAATTGAAGGGTGGGATAGTGGCCATCCAACCACCCTACATATATATTTAAACATAAACTAAAACCCACATGTTTTCTCTTTATTACATCAAACATTTTTTGTTATTTCCTGGAAACTATAACACTGACAATGATTAAAATTGAAGAATATATGTAGGGTGAGTGGGTGACTACTATCCCACCCTCCAACCTAGAAAATTAATCCAAAATTTTGTTAAATGGAAACATAAATTTCCATGCAAATTTTTACATTAATTATAGTTTCCTACATACAATTAATTCCTGTAAGATAGTTGTTTGTGGTGAAATAATTGGGGGGTGAGATAGTAGAATCTTAAGCTTCTATTTAAATTTTCATATTAATTATAGTTTCTTTTATTCAATTTCTTGCTGTAAGATAGTTGTTTGTGATAAAATAATTGGAGGGTGGGATAGTGGCCACCCACCCAACCTACATATATATTTAAACATAAACTAAACACTTTGTTTTTCTCTGTAATACATCAAACAATTTATAAAATTTTTGTCTGGAAACTTAACTACTGACAGTGATTAAAATTTAAAAAAATATTTGTAGGATGGATGGGTGGCCACTATCCCACCCACTAACCCAGACAATATAATCCACAATTTCCATATATAGAAACCAAAACCTCTATTAATTTTTAAAAAATATTAATTACAGTTTCTGATATTCAATTTCTTTCTGTAATATAGCTATTTTTGGTAAATTAATTGGAGGATGGGATAGTGGCCACCCACCCACCATACATATATATGAAAACATAAACTAAAACACTCTTGCTTTTCTGTTTAATCCATCATACAATTTTTGTAAGTATTGCCTGGAAACTTAACTACTGACAGTGATCAAAAGTAAAGAATATATGTAGGGTGGGTGGGTGGCCACCATCCCACCCTCCAACCCAGAAAATATGATCCACAATTTTATTAAATAAAAACCTAAACTTCTATTTAATTTTTTTATATTAATTACAGTTTATTTTTATATTTGATTCCTTTCTGTAAAACAGTTGTTTGTGGTAAAATAATTAAAGGGTAGGATAGTGGCCACCCACCCACCCTACATATATATTTAAACATAAACTAAAATCTACATGTTTTTCTCTTTATTACATCAAATATTTTTTGTAATTATTTGCTGGAAACTATAAAAGTGACAGTGATTAAAATTAAAGAATATATGTAGGGTGGGTGGGTGGCCACTATCCCACCCTCCAATCCAGAAAAACTAATCCACAATTTTATTAAATAGAAACCTAAACTTGCATTCAATTTTTTATATTAATTAAATTTTATTATATTCAATTTTTTCTGTAAAATAGTTGTTTGTGGTAAAATAATTAGAGGGTGTGATAGTGGCCACCCATCCACCCTACATATACATTTTAATATAAACTAAAACGCTCTTGATTTTCTCTTTCATACATCATACAATGTTTGTAATTATTGCTTGAAAACATTAACAGTGACAGTGATTGAAATTGAAGAATATATGTAGGGTGGATGGGTGGCTACTATCCCACCCTCCAACCCAGCAAATATAAACCATGGTTTTATTAAGTAGAAACATAAATTTCTTTTCAAATTTTTATATTATATATTAGTTTCTTATATTCAATTTATTTCTGTAAAATAGTTTTTTGTAGTAAAATTACTCGAGGGTGGGATAGTGGACACCCACCCACCCTACATATATATATTAACAAAGACTAAAACACTCTTGTAATTATCTTTAATACATCAAACAGTTTATATAATCATTGCCTGGAAACTTAACTACTGATAGTGATTAAAATTAAGGAACCTATGTAGCTTGGGTGGGTAGTCATTATACCACCCTTCAACCCAGAAAATATAATCCACGATTATATTAAGTAGAAACATAAATTTCCTTTCAAATTTTCATATTAATTACAGTTTCTTATTTTCAATTTTTTTCTGTGAGTTAATTGTTTGTGATAAAATAATTGAAGGGTAGGATAGTGGCCACCCACCCATCCTACATACATATATATTAACATAAACTAAAACACTCTTGTTTATCTCTTTAAAAGATCAAACAGTTTAAATAATTATTGCCTGAAAACTTATCGACTGATACTGATTAAAATTAAAGAAAATATGTAGGGTGGGTGGGTGGCTACTATCCCATCCTCCAACCTAGAAAATATTCGCAAATTTATTAAATAAAAACCAAAACCTCTATTCATTTTTTTAATAATTATTACAGTTTCTTATATTCCAATTTTTTCTGTAAGAAAGTTGTTTGTGGTAAATTAATTGGAGGGTGGGATAGTTTAACTAAAAATTCAAGTTTGAAGTTTAAAGGCAAAAACTCTATATCTAAGACTACAAACAAAAAGCTTAAGACTACAAATTAAAAGTAAATCATTAATCATTATCTTCATAGACTTGAATAAATTACTCTTATTTTCATCAAAGGCACTTTTGATAGAAAGAAATAAAAGTTAATTTCTACTAAAAATTAATTATGTTGTATTATAAACTGTCTTCATTTGTAATTTAAAAAAAATAGTATTATTTAACACTGAATTAAAAAATTCACTCTATTTTTAATGATAAATGATTATTTCTTTTAATTCAGTGTAAGTATGAATTACCACTGTTGCAAACATTCTCTTCAGGATTATTTAATTTATTAAGTTATATTCATTTATCTCGCGGCGATTTCCATTTAATTACAGTAGAAACTAATTGCATTCAAGATATCTACGTATCTAAAACGATAATGTATGTAATGATCGTACTACATATATCAGTGTAAAGTTTTTTTTTTTTAATTAAACGTACAAGCAATTAGTGCATTCAACTGTTGCAACAATTAAATGGAGTGATTTATGTGCTCACGTGGTTTCTTTTAATGCGAATTTAAAACAATAGCGGTGTGATGGTACGTTTGGTATTTGATAGAACAGTTGTAAAATGAAATTAACACAATTAAATTGAGTTTTCCTTCGAGTGCACATCGGTGAGAATTTAAATTAATTGAATGTGTCCCTCTGGAGGAAACAGTGCCCACTCGACGCGAACAAAACGTATACATCGGGGAGTCAGAAGTCGATTGCGCGAAATGAAAGGAGTTCACCCTTACACTTTACGAAAGTTATTTTCTTTCAGTTTCGAGCGCGTCAACAACACCGGTCCTATAATTTAACCCTTTGCAATTAACCGATCAATTATGCGCCGTACGAATTCCCATACTCGACACAGTGTTTCTCAGGCCTCGCCCCAATCGGCGGTGTTAGCGGTTCGAGTGGTCGAGGATCATCTAATCGAGGACTCTTACGCGACCCACTCGAAATATTCTATTGAGGTTTTAATCCGTGGGATGGAATTATTAATAACGCTGACAATTTGGATAATTTGTAATCGTTACGTTGGGTTTAAATAAAATATCGATGTGATTTCAACAAGATGGAGTAAGGATATTATAATATACATACTTGGTTTTATATTAAAAAAAAAATAATATTGGAATATTTGATGGTAAAGACTTCGTTGTACATCTTGAATGATTTCTAAATGAGACACAAAACAAAGTTAATATTGGAATGTAAACTTTGATTATTAGTCTCTTAAATCAGTTATGAAAAAATATAGTATTGCTTTAATAGAGAGAATCATTGAATAAATTCCGTGTGTTATATTAACTGAGTACAGTTTTATTTATCGTCTGATAAAATTTCTGATTCCAGATGTATGATAAAGGTAATGGCTTCAAGCATCCATCTATCAAATAATTAAAGTTCATATTTTCATCTCGTGCTTGATGTTGCTCCATCTTGTTAAAATCAATTGGAATCTTCTTGATGTTGCTTCATTTTCGTAAAGTAAAACATTATTTAAATCTTTAGCACAATTGTTTTCAAGTTTCGAGCACAAAACTTCAATATCTTAATTTATGTATACTATAGCTTTCAAAAACTATTACAGACTTTTTAAATCAATACTTCTGCACTACAGTAATTCACCGACTTGGCTGTATTTACTGTAGTAATCTGGCGCGAGTGTTGAGCAAAGAGAAATCCTCGCGGGCGGCCCCTTTGAAAATTTTAAATTCGATTCCCTGTGTTAGTCTTTTGGCGCAAACAAATGAACGCCGCTGCGTCCTCCACCCCATGCGAGCTCGTCATATCATTTCGCCAATTGGCTTAAGTTGTCGCAGCTGATTAGCGGGAGATGCTCTTTTTTGAAAATTGGGGTCGGCCGCTCCTGGCTGGGGAGTAAATTAAATTTGTAAAACAACAACGGCTGCGCGCACGAAGGGGGTGGGGGGATGAACGAACGCCGGGCACGGTTCATTAGCCCGGGTTTAAAAACGAAATGTGCAATCCAGTTGTGCATCAAATGTTTCGGATTAAACCTCAATTTCAAGGATAAATAATTGCATTGCATAAAATTTTTTTTAGTTATAAATTTTAAACTGCAACCCTCGCGCGTGGTGCTTGGGTTGGATTGTGGGATAGAGGCCACCCACCCACCCTACATATACATTGCTACTCAAGCTACTAACCACCTTTTAGTGTCCAGTAAATTAAACGCCAAAGTGGTGAGAAGATTTAAAAAAATTAAAACGAAATTTCAGGAGTTACAAATTTCCACAGTCGATTAAAAGTTGTTAAATCAGTGCTGCCAATCGCAAATAATGAAAATTTACTCTTTTAACATTCAAATTAAGGATTTTGTTAAAAATTTTAAAAATCTATTATTGAGATTTGTTCTAAATTAATTTTTTATTTGAACTGATGAAATTTCAGAAGTTACAATTTTTCACAGTCGATTAAAAAATTTTGAATCAGTGCTGCCAATTGTAATTTGTGAAAATTTATTGCTTCAACATTTCTCTTAAGGATTTTGTTAACAATTCAATAATTTATTGTTTAGAATTGTTTTTAAACATATATTTATCTCAACTGATGAAATTCTAGAAGTTACAAGTTTACACAGTCGATTAAATTTTTTTGAATCAGTGCTGCCAACTGTAAATTGTGAAAATTTACTGTTTTAACATTATTCTTCAGGAATTTGTTAATAATTAAATAATCTTAAGTTTAGAATTTGATTTAAACTTATTTATTTCTGATCAGTTGAAATTTGAAAAGTTACAAATTTCCACAGTCGATTAAAAATTGTTGAATCAGTGCTGCTAATTGCAAATAATGAAAATTTATTCTTTTAACGTTCATCTTGAGGATTTTGTTAAAAATTTTAAAAATCTATTGTTGAGAATTTGTTCTAAACTATTTTTTTGTTTGAATTGATGTAATTTCAGAAGTTACAATTTTCACAGTCGATTAAAAAATTTTGAATCAGTGCTGCCAATTGTAATTCATGAAAATGTATTGCTTCAACATTTCTCTTCATGATTTTGTTAACAATTCAATAATTTATTGTTTAAAATTGGTTTTAAACATATTTTTATCTCAACTGTTGAAATTGTAGAAGTTACAAGTTTACACAGTCGATTAAATTTTTTTGAATTAGTGCTGCCAACTGTAAATTGTAAAAATGTAGTGTTTTAACATTTGGCTTTAGGATTTTTTTGATAATTAAATAATGTTAAGTTTAGAATTTGATTTAAACTTATTTATTTCTGATCGCTTATAATTTGAAACGTTACAAATTTCCACACTCGATTAAAAATTGTTGAATCAGTGCTGCCAATTGCAAATAATGAAAATGTACTCTTTTAACATTCATCTTAAGGATTTTGTTAAAAATTTTAAAAATCTATTGTTGAGAATTTGTTCTAAACTATTTTTTTGTTTGAACTGATGAAATTTCAGAAGTTACAAATTTCCATAGTTGATTAAAAATTGTTGAATCAGTGCTGCCAATTGTAATTCGTGAAAATTTATTGCTTCAACATTTCTCTTTTTTTGATTTTGTTAACAATTCAATAATTTATGGTTTGGAATTGATTTTAAACATATTTTTATCTCAACTGATGAAATTCTAAAAGTTTACACAGTCGATTAAAATTTTTTGAATCAGTGCTGCCAACTGTAAATTGTGAAAATTTACTGTTTCAACATTATTTTTCAGGAATTTGTTGATAATTAAATAATCTTAAGTTGAGAATTTGATTTGAACTTATTTATTTCTGATCGCTTGAAATTTGAAAAGTTACAAATTTCCACACTCGATTAAAAATTGTTGAATCAGTGCTGCCAATTGTTAATAATGAAAATTTACTCTTTTAACATTCATGTAAAGGATTTTGTTAAAAATTTGAAAAATCTATTGTTGGGAATTTATTTTAAACTAATTTTTCGTTTGAACTGATGAAATTTCAGAAGTTACAAATTTCCATAGTTGATTAAAAATTGTTGAATCAGTGCTGCCAATTGTAATTCGTGAAAATTTATTGCTTCAACATTTCTCTTCAGGATTTTGTTAACAATTCAATAATTTATTGTTTAGAATTGGTTTTAAACATATTTTTATCTCAACTGATGGAATTCTAGAAGTTACAAGTTTACACAGTCGATTAAATTTTTTTGAATCAGTGCTGCCAACTGTAAATTGTGAAAAATTACTGTTTTAACATTATTCTTCAGGAATTTGTTAATAATTAAATAATCTTAAGCTTTGAATTTGATTTAAACTTATTTATTTCTGATCGCTTGAAATTTGAAACGTTACAAATTTCCACACACGATTAAAAATTGTTGAATCAGTGCTGCCAATTGCAAATAATGAAAATTTACTCTTTTAACATTCATCTAAAGGATTTTGTTAAAAATTTTAAAAATCTATTGTTGAGAATTTGCTTTAAACTAATTTTTTATTTGAACTGATGAAATTTCAGAAGTTACAAGTTTCCACAGTCGATTAAAAATTGTTGAATCAGTGCTGCCAATTGTGAATCATGAAAATTTATTGTTTCAACTTTCCTCTTTAAGATTTTGCAGTTATTTAAAAAGATTATTGTTTAGAATTTGTTTTACACCAATTATTTAATTGATTTCTTTAGTTATACAACACTAGAATAAAATCTTATGGTAAAAACTGTACCACAGAGTATAATACCACGACAATAGAGTACCTATATACCCATTAAAGAGATCAGAACAACAGATACGTAATAGACACCGCTCGTATTGCAAAGGCCCGTATGTCACTCTTCAAAATTGCCATGAGTGGCGATCGCCGGTTTCGCGGTGGTACGTAGAACCCTCCCGCTGAAATCGATCCCCGTTCCCGCATTCAAGTCGTCGTTTGAACAAAAAAAATCGAGAGAGAGAAAAAAATGGGCCTCATTTCATAAATGGGTAGACGTATCGGTTTCGCGCGATTGTTGCTCCACTTTGTTGTCGCCGGGGTCATTATTAAGGGTACCTGTCCTTCTCCTTCTTCTCCTCCGTCTTCTTCATCATCATCGCGACGTGAAAAGACGTGAAACCGTACACCGGCGGGGGGTTCCGCGGGGTTCGCTAATTGGACCGGCGTGAAAGGGAATTTCACCTAATACGTTTTTAACGTTATTGGGTAAATAGAAAATTAATGTTCCTACGTTTTGTGTAATAAATCAGATGCCAGTCAGGAATGTGTATGACGACTGGAAATGTCCGTCTCATTAGTTTCCGCAGTGGAAGAGGAGCAGGTCGGTAAATATTTGTCGTGCTTTGGTTTTATTATTCCCTTAGGGATTAAGGTAATATTTGAGGTCAACATAGTGGGTCGAATATGTGTGTAGTTGCCGTAGGTATAATTTTATTGATTTTATATGACCAATAAAAATAATTGAGCTTTTAATTGAAAATTAAAAATTTGGAGCTTATTGACATTACGAATTAGACTCGTTGCGACCCAGTCGGAGAATGAAAGAAGACGAGGGGGCAAATCTAGCGTGTAAACGTCTACATAGACGCACGGGGAAGAGGGTTGAGGTGGTTCCAGGGGCATGGGGTAGCGCACAGCGCCAAAAGCTCAAATTACAAGCTCGATGTAAATAGAGGCCTCCACGCTGGCTGCCACTCTGTAATTAACCGAGAATTGAGCCCGTCGCGAATTAGCCGCCGGATAATTTTACAACTGATACACGACCACCCTTCCGTTCCGAGAGATAACGATCCGTAATTTTACACTATCGGTCTCGAATTTACATTATATTCAGCGTCCATTATCAATCGATACCCTTTGTCACATTTTTCTCTACAAATAAAAAAACAAATCAAATCCTAAAGACTTTTACATACAAAAAATTTCAATCAATTTTTACAAACAGCTTAATTAATAATCTAGAAAAAATTTATATAAACTGTTTTTCAAAATAATCTAATTGTCTAGATTTTTATATAAAAATAATCCAAGTGTTTTTAAGTCATGAGCCTTTGAAATTTTGACTCACTTTTTTAGAACATGTAATTATTTTTCTCTCAAATTATATTACATATTACTCCTAAGGTGTGTTTAATAATAAAACATATTTAAATATAACAGATGATCCACAAAAAAAAAATATTTTCTCCCCAAAAAGGAAAATAAACCATCACCATCGGTTAGACGATACCGTATAATTAAAACTCTTCTCTATTGTGCGGCGATGTAATTTTGTAATTACACCGGCCGGCATCCTTTAATTTGCCTCGTGTATAGTTAAACTTTATGGATGTATTAACCGCGAAACCGCCGTAACATTATCGAACGTAAAATGTTTATGCCTTTGCAGTGAGGAAGTTTTATTTTATTATTCTACATTTATCTTTGTAAAATTAACCGTTATAATAACACGAGTTGAATACACTCGAGTTATATTGGTATAAATATGCATAAAAAAATTACAAAACGTTCTCCAAACAGGATTTGAAACATAGTTTAAAAAAATTAATTGAAATTATTATGTTGGGGAAATTAAAGTTGTTGAATGATTTAAAATATATTCAAGTTCTTAAATCGTTGTAAAAAATTAACTGATAAAATATAAGACATTTAGTAAATCTACAACGAGTCTTATTAAGACTTATTAAAAAAAAAACTACTTATTTTCCTGTTGGTATTTTTGAGTTAGGTGAAGAGACTTATAGTAAACTTCTTCCTTGGCCAACATCTATGGTTTTTGCTGTAAAATCTTTAGTCCTAACTTTAATTTCTGTTCTTATTAGCCTCACTATGTAATCTTGAAAGTTTTAAAATTAATTAATACCTTATGTATTTACCATGGTCACAGTTATGGTTTTAGTCTTGAGTTTTAAACCGTTGGTTTTTTATTTTTTATTCTTTGGAATTCAGACTATTTTATGTTCGGTTTTTTATCTTTAGTTTCTATATTTTTTATTATTTTCTCAGTGTTTAGACTTAAATCCCTATTCATTAAACAAAAACGTTTTTGTTTAATTTTCAAAGGTGTATCACGAAGTTAACGCCTCAACCATTAATCAATTCCTCATTCTTTAATTTTTAATCTTTAGTCTTTAAACAAAACATTAAGTCTTTAGTCTTAATTAGTTTTGATGTTTGATGCTTTAATTTATTTCCCTTGAATATTTTGTAGTCTCTTTATTCAGTAAGTCTTAAGTTTTTAGTTTTCATTTTAGAATCTATAGTTTTATATTGTTATTACTTTTTGGTTTTAAATTATTATGCTTGAGTCTTTAGTCTTTTTATTCTTTAATTAATTCTGCAGCGCGGATTTCTAATATTTTACCTTTATTTTTCTTCTCCAGTCTTAAGCTTTTTATTTCTTGTTTTTAGTCTTAAATTTTGTGTTTCAAGATTTTTTGTTCTATAATCTGGAAGTTTCAAATCCATTTTTTTTTTCTATTCTTTGGTTTTCAGTTTTTACTCTTTAGTCTCAATTGTAAGACTTTAGTTTTAAGTTTCATGTCTTGAATATTTAATTTTTATTTATTGTTCTTTGGTTTTCAGTCTATTTAATCTTTAATCTTTGGTTTTGAGTTTCAAGGTTTGATTCGTGATTTTGTTTTTATTCTATAATCTTAAAACTTTAGTTTTTCATTGTTAGTCTTTAATCATTTGTCTTGAGTCTTAAGTTTTAACATTGACTTTTGTTATAAAATCTTGCATTTTGATTTGTTTGTTTCAATGAAAATGACTTAATTAAAAAAGTTTTCCTATTCTATAGTCTTCAGTCTTCAAGTTTTACGTCTTTACTTTTCTTCTTAGAATCTTTAGTTTTAAATTGTTATGCTTAAGTCTTTAGGAACTTTATCAAATGATAAATATTTATCATTTGATAAAGTTCCTGATTCAATATGTATCACAAAGTTATGGCTTCAAGCATCCAAATTAAGTCTTTTTATTCTTTGATTATCAGTCAATTTAGTTCTCAGTCTGAATTTCTAATTCTAATTCAGTCTTTAGTATTTGTTTTTCAGTCTTCATCAAAGTCATTTTGATTGAAACAAATAAAATAAAACTCAAGATTATATATAACAAAGAAAAACAAGGATAAACTCCTTAAATATAAAACTTAAGCCTAAAAACAAGTGATTGACAAGTAATTTAAGATTATATGACAAAAAATCAAGGCCAACTCAAAAAATATAAATCTTAAGCCTAAAGATAAGTGATTGACAAAAGATTATCTCTAGGCTTAAGTTTTGTATTTTAGGAGTATATCCTTGATTTTTTTGTTATATAATCCTAAATTTCTTGTCAATCACTTGCTTTTAGGCTTAAGTTTGTTTTGTTTGTTTCAATCAAAATGACTTTGATTAAAACAAAGTCTTTAGTCTTCAGTTTCATTAATTAAATCTTTACTTTTTGTTTAAAATTCATTGGTTTCAGTCTGCCTAGGTTTTTTTAGTCAAGTCTGGATTCTTTGATTTTAAGTTTTTTGTTTTATTTTAGTCTTCAGTCTTTAATCTTTTGTCTTTAGCGTTAAGCCTTGAGTTTAGGGCTTTAGTCTTTATCCTTGATTTTTTACTTTAAAGTGTTGAGTCTTGATTTATTTTTGTTCCTATAAAAAAACTTTTATTCTATGGTTTTCTGTCTTTAATCTTTAGTGTTTAATCTTTATGCTTTAGTTCTTTTGCGTCCTTAATCATTACTTTTGATTTAATATTCTATAATCTTTCCTTATTATAAATCTTAATTTTTTGTTGTTCATATTGGATCTTTAGTTTTTATTCATCACACTTGCGTCTTTAGTTTTTTTTTATTCCTTGCTTTTTAGTTTTTAATTCTTAGTATTAATTATCTTCAGCTTTTTCTAAATTTTTAGTTTTCACATTAGCATCTTCAGCTTTTATTTACCACACTTACGTCTTCAATTGTTTTGTATTCCTTGCTTTTCAAATTTAATTTTTAGTATTGATTATCTTCAGCTTTTTCCATTCCTCCGTTTTCAGTTTTCAAACTAAAGTCTTCATTATTATGACTTGAGTTTTAACTTTCATGGCTTGAATCTTTAGTTTATTTTTTATAATTTGTTCTTTGGTTTTCGGTCTGTTTAATCTTTAGTCTCCATTTTTTTGATCTTTAGTCTTCAGTTTAGAGTTTCAAGATTTTATTTTTGAATAACAGAAAAACGTTTAAGAGTTTTATACTACTTTTTAAACGTTTTTCTGTTATTCATTAAAAATGTACTACGAAGTAAACGCCTCCAAAATTCAAGATATATTTTATTTTTGATTTTTTCTTGTTCAATTATCTTGAGCATTTAGTTTTTCGTTTTTAGCCTTTAATCATTTGTCTAAGGTTTTAAATTTTTAATGCTTTATAAATTTAATACTTTCCAAGCTACATTCTTGATGGAACAAAAATTTAATAGGTTTGTTTGGATTAATGCACTTGTTGTGTTCCATGTTTTTATTCACAGTTTCCTGACATATGTTTCGAATTTCACAATTCAAACATGGAACACAACAAGTGCATTAATCCAAACAAACCTATTTTAATGCTTTACCCTTTGTAATATTATTTTAACTTTTCATTTGATCTTAACAATTAAGAGTTTAGTCTTAAGACTCATGTCTTGAATGCCTTGAATTTGAGTTTTGAGGTTTTGAATTTGAGTTTTGAGGCTTTATTCTTGATTTTTTCTTGTTCTGTAATCTTAAGTTTTCAGTTTTTCGTTTTTGGTCTTTAATCATTTGTCTTAGGTCTGAGGTTCTAAAATTTTTATGCTTCACCCTTGATTTTTGTTATGTGATTTTAAGTTTTTATTTGATCTTAATTATTAAGATTGTAGTCCTTTAGTCTTAAGTTTTTTGTTTTTATTTTTTATTCTTTAGTTTTGTTTTGTCTTTAGTCTGGATATTTAATCTTAAGCCTTTAGTTTTTCATTTTTAGTCTTCAACCATTTGTCATAAGCCTTAGGTTCTAAGTTTTAACCTTGACTTTTGTTATAAAATCTCATCTCAGTTTTGATTTTTCTTTTGGTGCAATAAAAATGACTTAATTAAAAGATATATTTTTTTACTCTTGAGTCTCGAGTTTTATATAGTTTAATGTTTGCTGAGGTATATAATGTTGAAATTTAGAAAAAAATTGCGAGTAAGGGAGACTTGTATTTAACTTAACAGTCTCTAGTTTTATATAGGGTGGGTGGGTGCCCACTATTACACAATCCAGTCAATTTACCATTAACAAAGGTTTTGGGAAAATTTTAATAAAATAGATAGGAAAATTTTTCACGTGGTAAAATAAACACAGCAACACCCTCGCTGATGTTTCACTGTTTGGATTGTGGAATAGAGGCCACCCATCCACCCTACATATTTCCAAAATTTAAACCACAATTGCCGTTGAAGTTTTCAAAAACTAAAAATACAATTGTGAGTAATGTTTAAGAAAAACCACACCAGAAACTTTAATTGTGGAACCCAAAAATATGTAAGGTGGGTGGGTGGCCTCTATCCCACAATCGAAACAGTGAAACATCAGCGAGATTTGTGCTGTGTTTATTTTACCACGAGGAAATTAAAACAAAATTTTCTTTTCTATTTTATCAACATTTTCCCAAAACCCTTGTTAATGGTCAATTGACTGTATTGTGGAATAGTGGCCACCCACCCACCCTACATATATCCAAAATTTAAACTACAATTGCCGTTGAAGTTTTCAGAAACTTAAAATACAATTGTTAGTGATGTTTAAGAAAAACCACACCAGAAACTTTAATTTTGGTACCCAAAAATATGTAGGGTGGGTGGGTAGCCTCTATCCCACAATCCAAACAGTGAAACATCAGCGAGATTTGTGCTGTGTTTATTTTACCACGAGGAAATAAAAACAAAATTTTCTTTTCTATTTTATTTCTATTTTATTAAAATTTTCCCAAAACCCTTATTAATGGTCAATTGACTGGATTGTGGAATAGAGGACACCCACCCACCCTACATATTTCCAAAATTTAAACCACAATTGCCGTTGAAGTTTTCAAAAACTAAAAATACAATTGTGAGTATTGTTTTAAAAAAACTGCATCAGAATCTTTAATTGTGGAACCCAAAAATATGTAGGGTGGGTGGGTGGCCTCTATCCCACAATCCAAACAGTGAAACATCAGCGAGGTTTGTGCTGTGTTTATTTTACCACGAGGAAATTAAAACAAAATTTTCTCTTCAATTTTATTTCCATTTTATTAAAATTTTCCCAAAACCATTGTTAATGGTCAATTGACTGGATTGTGGAATAGAGGCCACCCACCCACCCTACATATTTCCAAAATTTAAACCACAATTGCCGTTGAAGTTTTCAAAAACTAAAAATACAATTGTGAGTGATGTTTAAGAAAAACCTCACCAGAAACTTTAATTGTGGTACCCAAAAATATGTAGGGTGGGTGGGTGGCCTCTATCCCACAATCCAAACATTGAAACATCAGCGAGATTTGTGCTGTGTTTATTTTACCACGAGAAAATTAAAACAAAATTTTCTTTTCTATTTTATTTATATTTTATTAAAATATTCCCAAAACCCTTGTTAATGGTCAATTGACTGGATTGTGGAATAGAGGACACCCACCCACCCTACATATTTCCAAAATTTAAACCACAATTACCGTTGAAGTTTTCAGAAACTAGAAATATAATTGTGAGTGATGTTTAAGAAAAACCACACCAGAATCTTTAATTGTGGTACCCAAAAATATGTAGGGTGGGTGGGCGCCCTCTATCCCACAAACCAAACAGTTAAACATCAGCGAGGTTTGTGCTGTGTTTATTTTACCACGAGAAAATAAATACCAAATTGTCTGTTCTATTTTATTTATATTTTCAAATATACAACATTTAATGAAATTATTATACAACTTCTTGTCGTGAAAAATGTATTCAGTGAAACTCGTGTTTATGCTGAATGGGTGTCCTCTATTTAATTTTTATCCCGTAGTTTCGAATCTGTTTAGTCTTTTAATCTAAATTCCTTAAACTTTAAGATTAAAAGGAATAATAAATAAAATAAAGATTCATGATACAATACATTAGACTTAATCTTTAATTAACGTCTAATTTTCTGAATTTTAAGACTTTACCTCAAAGTTTTTCTTTAATGATAATTAAAAATTTAAGTTTCTCCTAGACTTAAGTTTTTAATTTTGAGTATAAAGTGTGTGTATTTTAATTTTTATTCCACTTAATCCTTCTTTGAGTCTGTTTAGTCTTTGGACTGGGTTCCTTATTCTCTTGTCTTTAGAAAATATTAATTTTTCGTTTTAAAATTTTGAGTTTGGTTTTGTTAAATGATAATTAAATATTTAAGATTTTTCTAGACTTAAGTCTTTAGTCTTAATGTTTATTCTCTTTAATCCTTTTTTGAGTATGTTTAGTCCTAAGTCCGGATTCCTTAATTTTTTGTATTTTGAAAATTTTTAGTCTTCAACCATAAACTTTTATTTGTTGTATAATCTCAAGTTTTAATTTGTTAGCAAAAATAACTTAATTGGAAACTGAAGATTCTTTCAGTCTTTAATCTTTAGTTTTTCGTCATTAATCTTCAGTATTTAATCTTCTGTTTTTAGTTTTAAGTCTTGAGTTTTTAGGCTTTAGTCTTTATTTAAAATTTTTTACTCTGTAGTTTTGAGTCTTGATTTTTTGTTTCTTTAAAAAAATAATTCGTATTCTTTGGTTTTTAGTTTTCAATCTATATTTTTTAATCTTTAGTCTTTAACTTAAGATAATCTTTCTCCTTGAGTTTTTCAATATAGTTAATCTTAAATTTTTAATTATCTCATTAGAATCTGAATTTTTTAATCATTGTAATTAAATCTTCGCCTTTTAATTTTTGGTTTTCAATTTTTGGTATTTAGTTTTTAGTTTTGATGATTAAGACTTTAGTCTAGAAACTCGAGTCTTTAGTTTTATGTCTTGAATCTTTATTTTTTACTTTTTATTCTTTGGTTTTCTCTAATCTGACTATATGGTAAATTTTGAATTCTTAGTTGTTATATTAGAATATTTAGTTTTTAATCATCAGACTTAAGTATTTAGTCTTTATATTCTTTGAATTTTAATCTTTGGTCTTTAGTCTTGATGATTAAGACTTCAATCCTTAGTCTTGAGTCTTTACTTTAATGTCGTGAATCTTTACTTTTTAATTTTTATTCTTTGGTTTTTACTTTATTAAGTCTTTAATCTTCTTCCTTAATTTTTACTTACTAGTTTTTCTTATTTTTGTTAGTCTTCACTCTTTTCGAAAATCATGTTTAGTCTTCATTATTAAGTTTTGAGTTTAAAGGCTTTACTTTTCATTTTTTGTTTGGTTTTGATATTTTTGTCTTAATGCATGACTTAATTAAATACTAAAGTTTCTTCACTGGGAGCAGACAACACTGGAGGAGGAGGTGAGAGGGGCTAAAGAAACTTCAGCGGGCTTCTCAGCTTTGAGTTTAACTGGAGACTTCTTTTTAACTGGTGATGGTACAAGTTGAGGAGGTGTGGAGTTCTGGTTTCGAACTGGAACTTACTTCTTTGTCTCATAAATCTTTTGTTCATTAACAATTACCTCTGTAATCTTCTGAACATTCTTGATAGGAATATCATTGCACTGCTGGTTTTGATTTTTGGTGTTTAGTATTTTATCATGATTATTAAGACCTCTAAAAGCAGAAATGGCAAAAATATTAATTCAATTGCTAGAGTAGCCAAAGTATATTCAACGGGTCGAGTGGAAGAACACCAGAAATCGTTTAATCTTTGTTAATTAGTTTGACTTTTGATATGTTGTTTAATTAATTGTTTATTTTTATTGTCGTCAATTGAATCGTTACAGACCTCTATGAGCGACGTCAGAAAAAAAGTAAATAAATAAAATTTGCCGAGTCAAATCAATTTCCGCAATACAATGCGGGGTTCGGCTTAAAGGCGACATAAATGTCAAATCGAATAAGTGGACCGCTAGCGGGAATATTGTGTCCGATCCAGAACCCGTATATACACGTACTATTGTGGCGCCCCGCCGCGGCCGACCCGGCAAACACGCCTTGTCACTTCCACGTCCGGTCTACGGGCGCCAATCAATGGGGCAACTCTCTCGCAACAGATTTCCCGCAAACCCGAACACTCTACAAAGGCCACCTTGATTAATAATAATTGATGGCACACTAGATTTTAGAAGAAAAAAAATTAATTATTAAGTGGTTTCACGCCGTCCTACCTGTAAGGCTTTTAGTAATCCGAGAGTTGCGTAAAGGCTGATACATGCAAATTCACCCAGAGTCATTAAACGGACGTTGATGGACTCCAGATTGAAAGGGTATTAAATGGTGGTCTGCCCACGCCCGTCCCACAACTAGTACGGATTACCAGCCCGACCCATTCCCGCCTTTAATATCATTATTATATCTTTTTTTTAAAGAACAACTGGTTTGTACATACAAAAAGTATATCATACTCTAGTACTATGTTAATTAGATAGTACTATGGAATTTGTTTGGCCAATTATGTTTTTTTGATGATGTGAATCAGAAAATGTTGTGAATAAGAGTGGTAAGACAAGACACTTAATGAATCGATTGAATGTAGAGGCGGCATTGCGTCGGAACTTCTGGATGAAATTGCTGTACAAATATTTTCCTTCTCTCGCGAAGAAACAAAAAGAAGCCCGTCCGCCGTTCCACTTGTTTGCGGAAGCTCGAGTGCATTGTTTAGCGCGCAATTGTTTCCGAAAGCAATCTGAGTCGCAGTGAAGTGTCAGGACAAACAAATGTATACGGCGTTCTCCTGTTTGCACACGTAGTACACACGAGTCATCGATGTCGTCTTTCTCTTCGCGCTTGTCATTAACAAAGCTACCCATTAAAGGCGCTCGCGAATCAAGTGGAAAAGAAACTGATTTCGCAGCTGTGATTTTAAAATTGCGCCTTTGATATCAACGCCAGAAGCCGAGTTCGACGTTCGAGGATCAAAAGGGCCTTGAAAGGGAATTGAAATCGGCGGGGTACGCGTTGCAACTAGAATAGGTCAGACCTTTAAGGGGGTGATAATGAACCTGACGCGTTGCACACATAACGGTCGCCTTTATTTAAATATTATTACAATTATAATATAAATATGATAATTTAAAGGCCATTAAGGAGGCGCTGCGTGCGTACAAATGTTTCCTCGGTGTAATTGTGTTTTCCTGCCCCCTTTTTAATGAGACGGAATGATATTATCGCACGCCAAATCCTCTACGCGAATCCTCCTCGTTAGCCGGACACGTTTCTCCCGAAAGCCGAAAGCCCTTGGTAAGCCCTTCGGATCCGATTCCTGGTGGATGGTACAAATTTAATGTCGATCCTCGCGTATCACTGCCGCGGTCGCAATCTCCCTCAACCCCCCTCCACCACGAGATATAAAAATAACAAGGGAACGTCTCGTATGTGGATTTTCACCAGGATCCAACTAAGCTCATACTACACTGGACTTTAATACGATATAGAAAAAATAAAGATATTATGGTACTAAGGTTTTACACATAGTACCATTACAAACACTTCATCAAACAAATTTTACTTTTAAATATGAAGAAAGTAATCAAAGGTTTTCACCAAGAAAACATGAAGACATTTATGTTTCAGATTTGAATATCAGGTCTTCAATATTCAACTTTGTTTTCTTCTTCTTTAGTATCTTTAATTTTCAATTTTTGGTTGTCAAATTATGACATTTAAAGATTTTGAGCTATAATTCTCAACTCTTCTTTCCTTAATCTTTATTCTGTCAATTATAATTACTTTCCCTATATAGAATATCCCAACCTCCAGTCAGTAAATAATGATTATTTTTTAAATATTCGTATTAGTACATACATCAAATAAAAAATGCAATTATTTTGTGTTTGTTTACATTTTACAACTTCTAACTAAAACCCTCGCTTATGTTTTACTGATTGGATGGTGGGATAGAGGCCACCCACCCACCCTACATATACATGATAACATTAATTGCTAATCGTTGATGATTTTGCTACTAAAAACCATCAAACCCTTTATATAACAAAAAATAAAACAAAATCAAAATTTAAGTTTAGTTATAATTTTTAATTCCATTTTTATTTTAAAAGTTTTGTAATTAATTTCATTGAATACACGATAATGAATTAAAGTTCACATGAATATGTAGGGTGGATGGGTGGCCTTTATCCCACCCTCCAATCAGTAAAACATCATCAAAAATTATTTGAAAAATTTGTTTCAATAAATCTATTAAATTTTACAATATAGCTATGTTTATTTACCTTTAACAACTTTTAATTAAAACCCTCGCTAATGTTTTACAGACTGGAGGGTGGGTTACAGGCCACCCACCCACCCTACATATACATAATAACTTCAAATACTAATTGTTGATAATTTTGCTGCTTACAAAACAGTAACACTTTGTATGTAATAAAAATATACATAATCCAAATTTAAGTTTAAATATAAATGATCTTCAATAGTTAAACTTATTTAAGCTTTATTTAAACACTCAAAAATTTTACTTTGTCAATTTTCCTTTATTTAAGATTAAAGATTTTATTTATATATACATTTACAAAAAAAAAATAGTTTACAAATTTAATAAATATGTATTTTTTTTTTTGTATCTGTAATCACTCCTGGTGTTTTTTCCCTCCTTCCTCGCCTCGGGATTTGCGGGTGTGGTGTCCTATCTGGTGCTAACGGTATTGAGGGATGGTTTGGTTTTTCCTTTTTGTTTGTTTCATGATTTTATATTAATTGGTTGTTTAGTATTTTATTTTTAAGTTTTAACTTGAATCGAGTATATTTTAGTTTTTTTATGTAGTCGTCTAGTTCATTGTATCGTTTTATGCTGTCGGTTGTTAATAGTTGTGAGTATTTTTATTGTGAATTTTTCTGTTCTTAGATCTGATCTTCTCCTTGTTTGGTAATTGTGGAATTCTCTATTAAGCTTATCATGTTTTTGATGTTTAGTTCTTGTGTGTGTTCATAAAGTTTAATTGTGTTGGTTTTTTTGTCTAATTTATATAATAGTTTTAATATTTTGTTTTGTTGTATTTGTAACTTATTTAGGTTCTTTTTAGTAGTATTGCCCCAAATGTTTATTTTATTTTGTAATTAAATTTATTGCAAACCGCAACGCGATCAGTAATTATAGTTATAAAGTATATGTAGGGTGGGTGGGTGGCCTCTATCCCACCCTCCAATCAGTAAAATATCATCAAAAATTATTTCAAAAACTTGTATCAACAAATCTCTGAAAATTGTAATTATTTTGTGTTTATTTATATTTTACAACTTCTAACTAAAACCTTCGCTTATGTTTTACTGATTGAAGGGTGGGATAGGGGCCACCCACCCACCCTACATATATATGATAACTTTAATTGTTAATCGTTGATGATTTTGCTACTAAAAACAATCAAACCCTCTATTTAGTAAAAAATAAAACAAAATCAAATTTAAGATTAAATATAAATGACTTTCTATAGCTAATCATATCTAAGTTAGATTTAAAGTCTGCCCACCCATCATCCATTAAATTTTCAATAATTTACTCTCTCCAAAAGTTTACCTTTTGAATTTATTTTTTATTCAAAAAGTTTTGTAATTAATTTTATTGAAAACCACAATTCAAGTCTCTCGTGAGGTTTTTCTTAAACATCACTCACAATTGTATTTTTAGTTTTTGAAAACTTCAACGGCAATTATAGTTTCAATTTTGGATATATGTAGGGTGGGTGGGTGGCCTCTATTCCACAATCCAGTCAATTGACCATTAACAAGGGTTTTGGGAAAATTTTAATACAATGGAAATAAAATAGAAGAGAAAATTTTGTTTTAATTTCCTCGTGGTAAAATAAACACAGCACAAATCTCGCTGATGTTTCACTGTTTGGATTGTGGGATAGAGGACACCCACCCACCCTACATATTTTTGGGTTCCACAATTAAATATTCTGATGCAGTTTTTTTAAAACAATACTCACAATTGTATTTTTAGTTTTTGAAAACTTCAACGGCAATTGTAGTTTAAATTTTGGATATATTTAGGGTGGGTGGGTGGCCTCTATTCCACAATCCAAACAGTGAAACATCAGTGAGGATGTTGCTGTGTTTATTTTACCTCGTGAAATTTTTTCCTATCTATTTTATTAAAATTTTCTCAAAACCCTTGTTAACGGTTAATTGACTGGATTGTGTAATAGTGGCCACCCACCCATCCTACATAAAACTAGACACTATTAAGTAAATTACGAGTCTCCTTTACTCACAAATTTTTCTAAAATTCAACTTTATATACCTCAGCAATCATTAAACTATATAAAACTCGAGACTCAAGAGTAAAAAAATATATTTTTTAATTAAGTCATTTTTATTGCACCAAAAGAAAAATCAAAACTGAGATGAGATTTTATAACGAAAGTCAAGGTTAAAACTTAGAACCTAAGGCTTATGACAAATGGTTGAAGACTAAAAATGAAAAATTAAAGGCCTAAGATTAATTAATCCAGACTAAAAAATAGATAGAAACAAAACTAAAGAATAAAAAATAAAAACAAAAGACTTAAGACTAAAGGACTACAATCTTAATAATTAAGATCAAATAAAAACTCAAAATCACATAACAAAAATCAAGGGTGAAGCATAAAAATTTAACACCTCAGACAGAAGACAATTGATTAAAGACCAAAAACGAAAAACTAAAAACTTAAGATTATAGAACAAGAAAAAATCAAGAATAAAGCTTCAAAACTCAAATTCAAAACCTCAAAACTCAAATTCAAGGCATTCAAGACATGAGTCTTAAGACTAAACTCTTAATTGTTGAGATCAAATGAAAAGTTAAATTATATAACAAAACCGAAGGGTAAAGCATTAAAAATTTAAAACCTTAGACAAATGATTAAAGGCTAAAAACGAGAAACTAAATGCTCAAGATAATTGAACAAGAAAAAATCAAAAATAAAATATATCTTGAATTTTGGAGGCGTTCACTTCGTAGTACATTTTTAATGAATAACAGAAAAACGTTTAAAAAGTAGTATAAAACTCTTAAACGTTTTTCTGTTCAAAAATAAAATCTTGAAACTCTAAACTGAAGACTAAAGATCAAAAAAATGGAGACTAAAGATTAAACAGACCGAAAACCAAAGAACAAATAATAAAAAATAAACTAAAGATTCAAGCCATGAAAGTTAAAACTCAAGTCATAATAATTAAGACTTTAGTTTGAAAACTGAAAACGGAGGAATGGAAAAAGCTGAAGATAATCAATACTAAAAATTAAATTTGAAAAGCAAGGAATACAAAACAATTGAAGACGTAAGTGTGGTAAATAAAAGCTGAAGATGCTAATGTGAAAACTAAAAATTTAGAAAAAGCTGAAGATAATTAATACTAACAATTAAAAACTGAAAAGCAAGGAATAAAAAAAAACTAAAGACGTAAATGTGATGAATAAAAACTAAAGATTCTAATATGAACAATTAAAAATTATGATTTACAATAAGGAAAGATTATAGAATATAAAATCAAGAGTAAAGATTAAGGACACAAGTCTTAAACTAAAGCCTAAAGATTAAAAGTTATAGATATAAGACAGAAAACCAAAGAATACAATTTCTTTCATAGAAACAAAAATAATTCAAGAGTCAACACTTTAAAGTAAAAAATCAAGGATAAAGACTAAAGCCCTAAACTCAAGGCATAACGCTAAAGACAAAAGGTTAAAGACTGAAGATTAAATAAAACAAAAAAACTTAAAATTAAAGAATGCAGACTTGACTAAAAAAACCTAGGCAGACTGAAACCAATGAATTTAAAACAAAAAGTAAAGATTTAAGTAATGAAACTGAAGACTAAAGACTTTCTTTTAATCAAAGTCATTTTGATTGAAACAAACAAAACAAATTTAAGCCTAAAAACAAGTGATTGACAAGAAATTTAGGATTATTATATAATAATTATATATTTTGCTAGATAATATTTCCATGGTTTAGAATACATCGTATTAAGCGTTTTAATTTATTTTTTTAGCATTTCATTTTCATCTCAATCTTCTAGACTTGAGTCTTTGGTCTAGTCCTTTTTCTCTCTTTAATCTTCGGCCTTTACATTAAATTGTTTCGAGTCCTGAGCCTTTTCCAAATTTAAATTTTAGGTCTTCAATATTCAATCTTATGCCTGTTACTCTCGTTTTACATTTTTTTGTCTTGAGTTTTAAGAGTTCTTAGTTAGAACTTAAGTTAGTTCTTAGTATTTGGTTGTCTTTATGTTTATTTTTAACTCTTATTTATGAAACATAATATTTAATATTACTCTCAAAGAAATAGTTGCTTCGTATGTCTTAAAACTTATTAATAACTCAATAGTTTTTAAATCATCAGCTTCTACTCTTTAGTTCAAGTTCTATAGTTTTTAGTCTTAAAGTGTTAAATTTTTAGACTTTAATATTAGGTCTCCAAAATTAAGTCTTGTAGTCCTTGATCTTTTAGTCTTAATAGGTAATTAATTAAAAACACTCGGTTTTGTGTTTACCACGAGGTAAATGAGAAAATCATTCATGAAACTTTTAGTCTTGTTTTGAATTTATAGTTCTCAGTGTTTGTATTTAAACTCCTTTCATAAAATCTATATTCTTTGAAATATAATATTTAATTTAACCCTTGAGGGTTGTTTATAGAAAGGCACTTGCTTGGTTTCACAGTGTTTCACCACGTGATAAACGAGAATCAAGTACAACAAATATTAATTTAACCCCTAAAAAAAATAGCTAAATTTTTAAATTTTAGTCTGTGGTATTTCTTGAATTAGTTTCACATGTAGCACGTGGTATTTCATTCTTTGATAATGACATAATTGTCGAAACTAGTCAGATTAAATAAATAAACAGTGAAACAAACCAAGTGTAAATTGTCTTATTTCTATATTAGTCTGTGGTTCTGAGTCTTAAAACTTTAGTTTAAAATGTTTACTACTTCAAAGCAAAAGACATCTTCAATCACCATCTTATAACTCTTGAGTTTAAATTCTATAATTATGATTGTTAAGTATTGAATATTATTTTTTCAGTTATGAATCTCAGGTCTTCACTATTTAATCTAAAGCCTTTTACTTTTTGATCGCTTCATTCTTATTATTTGCTTATTAAAACATTGTAAGTTTTATTTAGTTTTGAGCCTTCATTCTTAAGCCTTCTTCACTCAATCTGCAAGTCTTGCCCCTTTTCTATAATCTTTAATCTTCAGTCTTTACTTTTTAGTTTTAATTCTTTGGTTTTTAGTAATGTCTTTAGTTATGGGTTTTAAGTTTCGAGTCTTCAATTTTTAAATCTTAGATACTATTGAGTTTTACTTCTATAGCTTTGAGTTTCAATTTTTATTTTGTAGATTTTGTGATTTTTTTGGCTTCAAGTCTTGTGAATCTAGTTTTTTTTCCTTTAGTGTTCAGTCTTGAATCTTTTGACTGTTGAGTTTTTGTTCTTTGGCTAAGTGTCTTGAATCTTTACCCTTTTTTCTACAATTTCAATATTTTGGAATACGATTTTTTAATTTTAACTATTTTGAGACTTTTTGTTTTAAAAGTTTAGTTTTTACACTATGGCTTTAACTCTTAAACATTTCTATTTAAGTATTTAGCTCTCAGTCTTTAATCTGTTGAGTACTTATTACTATTTAGGTTTGAGTCATTATTTTTTTTTTCATCAATCCTTATCTACTGAATTATAATTTTTAACTACAGAGAAAGATAATTGCTCATTTTTTTATTTCAATTTCTACTCCTAAGTCTTAATTCATTGGTCTTCAAACTTTACTCTACAGTCTTGTGTTTTTGGTCTTGAGATTGAAGTTTTGTTCTTTGGTTTTGAGCTTTCAATTTTTATGCTTATTAATCTTTATACTTTAAAATATATTTTTGTTAGTTCAACCAACATAGTAACATAATAACTATTTTTAGACTTTAGCTCTTAATTCTAAAAACTTAAGATTTTAATTTTCATGTTGCAGTTTTTTTGGTACTCCTTAGCTTCATACATTGTTTTTATTTTCAGACTGCAGCCTAAAGTTTTGACTTAACTCTTTATTTTTTAGTAGTAGTAAGACTGCAGCCTAAAGTTTTGATTTAAGTTTTTATTTTTTAGTTATTAGTCTTGAAACTTAGGTTTTTAATTTTCATTCTGCAGTTTTGATCTTCTTTTTTTTTGGTACTGCTTGGCTTCATATCTTGACTATCTAGTTTTTATTATTGAGTCATTAAACCTAAAAGTTTTGACTGTTGAATTTTAGAATTTTGGTTTCTTCAATTTTTGTTCTCTAAATTTCAATTTTAATGTTACACCACGAAAAAAGTTGCCCTTTTTTGATTTCAGTGTTAATTCTTACAATTAAGTCTTTGCTTTAGTTTGTTCACTCTTTATCTTGATATTTAAGTATTCAGTTTTTAATCTTTCATCTTAAGTTTTGCTCTTTGGTTTTAAGCCTTCAATCTTTACTCTCTTGATGGATAAATAATTTTTAATTCAAACGGCTATTTTTAGATTTAAGTTCTGAGAATTGAGCCTTTTGATCTTTCTGTTTTTTGATTTCAGTCTTTAACCCGAAATCCTATTTTTTTTTTGACATCCAAAGTCTTTCCTCTTGTTTTTTTTACTCCTTAGCTTAAAGCAGTTTTTAGTCTTTAATCTTGAGTTTTCATTCCTCTTTGATATACAGTTTTTAATTTAACTTATAAAGAAACAAATTAGACTTAAATTCTTAGAATCGAGCCTTAAAACTTCAGTTTTCAAAAGTCGATCTTTAGTTTTGAGCCTTTAGTCTTTTAGTTTTTACTCTTTGGCTGCAGAACTTGAATATTTATTTCTTAGTGATTATTTCTTAGGCTTTAATCGCGAGTTTTAACTTAAAATATAATTTTTAATTTTGGTTTTGAGTATTGAACATTACTTTTTCTTGCTTAAGATCTTAATTCTTTGAAAAATACTTTTAAATTAATTGACCGTCAGTCAAAGAAATTTTTAGTCTTGAGTCCTGTTACTCTATAGCATTAGGTTTTGAATATCTAAAATAAAAAACTTTTTAATTGTCGAAACTATAGTCATAAAGTTAGTGTTATACAAAGTTAAAACGTTTTTCCTTTGTGAAGAATATAATTCAACCAACAAAATAACTGTATTTAGACTTTAGTTCTTAACTCTGAGTCTAGAAACTAACTATTTTCAGATTTTAGCTCTTAATTCTGAGCTTAGAAACTTAAGATTTCAATTTTCGTGTTGCAGTTTTGAGACATTTTTTGGTACTCCTTGACTTCATTTCTTGACTATAACGTATAATGAAGTAGTAGCCTCCACCTTAACAGTTTGAATATCTAGTTTTTAGTACTTAACTTTGAGTCTTTCATTTTAAGTTTTTATTTGATTCGTTTCTTCAATAGTTATTCTCTGAATTACAATTTACAATTTAACCAGCGAGAAATAATTTTACCCCTTTTTGACTTCAGCTTCACTTTCAACTAATCTTTCTTTATATTGAATCATCAATTCTTAGTCTTGAGTCTTGAGGTATTATCTTTAAACTCGAATGTTTTAAATAAACTTATTTTTTTTGGGATTCATGAAGTTGCAAAAAGTTTTAGACATTACGAAAGAAATTCACATACTTTGAAAGGCAAGATTTAAGTCATTACCAAAGAAAAAAATCTTTTCACAGAAATATGAAAATTTCTGTAAATTTCCAGTAATTTTTCTTCAAGACTCAAAATTTTTCAGCTTCTTCTATTCGAATTTTTTCTTAGATATTTCTAATCTATATTTTTCTAGATGTGTAGAACTTTATATAATAATTATTTCTCTTTCAAATTAAGAAAAAGCTTTTAAGTCTTGTCTTTCAAAGTATGTGAATTTCTGTCGAAATTTCTAAAATAAAAATTTGGGGTTCAAGAAGTTACTAAAAATTTTAGAAACTTTGAAAAAATTAAATGCACGTAAAAGACAAGATTACAAAAAACGCTATCAAAGAGAAAAGTCTTCAGGCGGATATATTTTTTTAAATTGTTATAATTTTTCAGTAATTTTTCTTCCAGACTTTTAGAATTTTTCATCTTCTTCTCTTCTAAATTTCAAAAAAGTTTCTTATATATTACTAATCTATTTTTTTTGTATATGTCTAGAATGTTCTAATTATTTCTCTTTGAAATTCCTTCGAGGAAGAAAAGAATTTCATCAATTTTTCTATTCTAAATTTTCAGCAATTTTTCTTCATATACTAAAATTTTCTTCTTCAGACTGATAGAATTATCCAACATCTCCCCCTTAAGATTGCAAAAAAATTACTCAATAATATCTTATTCTGATTTCTAGAACTTTCCGGAAATGTTTCTTCCCTCTAATTTGGAAGAAAAATTTTAGAGTGTCCATTGAGGATTCATAAATTTTTCAGCAATTTTTCTTTCATAATTCTCTAATTTTCTCCTAAGGCTAAATAGCAGACACTTTGAACAAAACAATAAAACTCGAACATTCAATTTTAATCATTCTTGATAATGGCCCAGTGCCGAAACTAGTCGAAAATAAACAATTTAGTGAAACAAACCAAGTGAATTTTTTCAACAACCTATTATTCAATTTTAATCTTTCATTTGTAGTTTCTTCTAAATTAGGAGATTTTATTTTTAAGGATTTTGCAGTTATAATTTCTCAATTAAATTAGGAAAATTTCCGTTAAGGGTTTTCTTTTATATTTAGATATTTTTCCAGTAATCTCTGTTCCAACTTTCTAGAGCATTTTCTGTTCAAAATTTCGAAAGTTTCTGTGAAGGTTTCTTCTAGACTTTTAGAGTTTTCCATAAATTTCTCTCTTAAAGTAATAAAAAAAACTTCTTTGAGGGATCCCAAATTTTTTAGTAATACTCTTCTAAACTTTTAGAATTTATTACCTTCTTCTCTTTAATAGTAAGTGTCTTTAGTTTTCTAAATTCTTTAATGCTGAGTTTTTGGTATTTGGTTTTAAACCATTAATCTGTTTTTCTTCAGTATTAATTCTATGAAATTTAATTTAACTTTTCTATTCTATTAAAAACTATTTCTAACTTATAGTCTTGTAAATAAGCCTAAGGACCTTTTTTTCATAAAATACTGATACAGTATATGGTTAAAGTGATATGGAGCTTCAAAAAATAACAACCTTGTCAATCTAGTATCTAAGGAACTTCCGTATTAAACTCGATAAAGATTGTATATTTAGCTAGATAATATTTCCATGCTTTAGAATACAACGTATTAAGCGTTTTAATTTATTTTTTTTTAGCATTTCAGCAGCACGGAATCGAATTTATACACCGTGAAATCCGATGTTAATCGTTGGTGATGTGCTACACGCCACGAATTTTTTGAACGATTCAATTAGAACATATCGAAAAGTTCTCAGGAGAAGAAAATTATAAAAAAAAGAAAGATATTGGTTACGGTTGTTAATTTATCTCACATATACGTGTCTTGCGTATAATTATCCGGTCATACATAAATATAAATACGTGTATGTGTGTAATAGCAGAAATTGCACGCATTATGTCTCGTGTGTGAGTGGAACGCAACCGTTTCGTGTACTAATTGGCCCGAGTCGGCAATTAAGATACCGATTTATTACATTTCTCCCCTGTTTTGCAATGTAAACGCGTCCGATCGTAATAATGCGATTATACCTTCTTTTTCTGTACGTACCGACGTGTTAATCCATTTAGAAATTCGCATTTATAATACCGTTATAAATGATGACTAGCTTCTAACGAATCGATAATTATTATGATAAAAATGGTGCCCGATGTGGGGCACCTACATGTTAGGGTATGTAACTCCTTAAAAAAAGATGATTTCTTTTTGTACTTTGTATTTACATCTGTCGTAATGTTGAAGTTGTTCGGTAGTAAAAATGGCACCCAACGCGGGGCTGCAATTTTTTTTTTTGATGTATAAAGTTTTATTGTAAAGATAATCGTGGAAACGTTCCGTTTGGGCGTAATAATTAATGTACAATTTAAATGATTGATCGACCGCCGGTCTGTATCATGATTACCCCCGCGCGTTTCTATTATTGTATCGCGCGGTAATCGGGGCGATTTGACCGGATCTAATGATGTAATTAGTGTGCGCTCTGGTGCTGGTCGTGTTTGTGTTGTTCGGATGCCGCACGGTGTAATGGCGTTATTAATCAGCCGCATTATAATCCTACGTCCGTTTTCTATGGATTGACTGATAGAGCTATCAACAACTGACGACCGCATTTGTCCGCGCTGTATGTTGGCAATCATGCGGCTTGATTAGACCCGGCGAGAAGCGGACGAGAGCGCGAGCGAGAGAGTGAGAGAGTGTGAGAGAACCCGGGGGCTCCCCGTCGTTACCGGGGATGGACGCTCATTTGTCACTCGCACGCCTCCGCCGGCCGGCGCGCTCATTTGTTTCGGCCGGGGCCCGCATTGTCCGCAACTTTTGTACCAGCCGCCCCGGAACATAATGGACAGGAATTAATAAACCGCCGACGGATCTGTCCTTTCCCACATTTAAGGAAACCCCAATTTCTATATCGCCCTTCATCACTCACTTCATCAAAACTGATACAAATTTTCTTATCAATTGTTTCCATACAATACCTAAATGTTTCTTTTTTGTTGTATAAAAAAGTAACCAGGGTTTATATGTTGAGTGGGTGGGTGGACTCTAACCCATGACGCAATTATTTTAGAAAATCAGAAGCCTAATAGTGACTTAAGTAAAAATTTGCATGGAGGGTGGGTGGTTCGTCTTTACCACATCCTCCAATCACTAAAAACACTTGCATCATTCTCTTGAAGTTTGCCTTTTTTATTTATCATTAATCACCTGAAATTAATGTCATCTATTATTATCATATGTTATCTTTCATCTCTTCCAATTTATCTCTTATCGTACATTATTTCACATCAATCATATATTTATAGTTGTCATATGTTTGTCATATGTTACGCGTCATCTATCACGTACAACTTGACACCTATCAACTGAAATTTGACATCTGTCATCTAGAATTTAAGATCTGTAATCTGTCATTTTTCATCTATCATTTGTTATCTGCCAGCTAGCAAATACATCATCACTTGTCATCGGAAATTTTTGAAATGTAATCTATCTTTTGTCATTTGCCATTTTACTTGAAACGTGTCAAAGCTGTACCATTTGTTTCATACCATACGCCATTTATCATCTATCATTTGTCATGTATCGTTTATCATTTTACATGTATTATGTGTCATCATTATTTTTATATTTTACCGTATTATCTCATCATTATTATTATCTGCAATGTATCACTTGTCATCTGAATCTTTTCGTCTGTTTTTTGTTATCTTATCACCTGTGACCTGTCTCCGCCCTGTCATCAGTCATTTGTCATTTGTTATTTGTCAATTGTCATTTTTGAATTGTCAATTGACATCCTGTATTTGTCAACTATCTTTTATCAACTGTATTTTTTCAATATCTGAACAAAACCTTGAAATATCAAAGGATTTTTGTCATTTGACACCTGTCATCAGTTAGGATTTTGTGTTGCAATTATTTGTCATTTTATAATCTTATCTGTCATATGTCAATTGTATTATACTGTATCATTTTTCATTCGTCTTCTGTCATATGCCATTTGTCATCTGCCCAACCATTTGTTATTTTTGGCATTTGGCATTTGTCATTTGCCATCTGAAATTTTCCATTTTTCATACGTCATCAGTCATTTTTCATTCGTCATCGATTTGTCATTTGTCATTTGATACCTGTCATTAGTTAGGATTATGTGTTACAATTATTTGTTATTTTATAATTTTATCTGTCATATGTAAACTATACTATACTGTATCATCTGAAACTTTTCATTTTTCATTCGTCATTTGTCATTTTTCATTTGACATTTGACATATTGTCATTTGCCATCTGTCATTTTTAATTCGCCATCTATTTGTCATTTTTGAATTGTCATTTGACAACTGAAATTTTTCATTTTGTATTCGTCAGCCATCTACCATTTGTCATTTTACATTCGTCATGTGTCATCTGTCATTTGTTATTTATCATTTTGTCAGATAACAAATGATAGATGACAGATAACCGATGACGAAAGAAAAATAAAAAAATTCAGATGTCAAATAAAAATTCACATTTGACATCTGATTTTTTAAATTTTTCATTCGTCATCAGTTATCTGGCATCTATCATTTGTCATTTTGGAATTGTCAATTGACATATTCAATGTCAAAATGACAATTGACAATAGCTGATGACGAATGAAAAATAATAATTTTCAGATCTCAAATGAAAATTAGAAAATGACAAATAACAAATGATAAATGACAGGTGACGCATGACGAATGACAAATGATAGATGGCTGATGAATACAAAATGAAAAATTTCAGATGTCAAATGGCAATTCGAATTACAAAATGTTTCAACTGTCATTTGTCATTTTTCATTTTTTAATTTTCATTTGGAAATTTTTATTTTTCACTCGTCATCAGTTATTTGTCATCTATAACCTGTCATTTGTCATTTTGGAATTGTCATTGACATATTCATTTGTCATTTGTCAAATGCCAGTGTCAACTGTCTTTTATTAACTGTTATTTAAAATATCTGAACGAAAACTTGAAATCTCAAAGGCAATCAGATTTTCATTTGTCATTTCACTTATAAAATGACAAATGACGAATGAAACAATTGAAATGAGAAATGACGAATAATAAATTAATAGATGACAGATGAGGAATGCAAAATGACAGATGACTGGTGATTAAAAAATGAAAAATTTTACATGTCAAATGGCAATTCAAATTACAAATAACAAATGACAAATGAAAAATAGTAAATGACAGATGTCAGATGACGATGGAAAAATTAAAAGTTTCAGATAAATACATTACTGATTACAGGTGTCAAATAACAAATGAAAATCTGATTGCATTTGAGATTTCAAGGTTTCTATCAGACATTTTAAATATCAGTTAATAGAAGTCAGTTGACACTGGCATTTCACAAATGACAAATGAATATATCAATGACATTTTCAAAATGACCAATGACAAGTTATAGATGACAAATAACTGATGACGAGTGAAAAATAAAAATTTTCAAATGAAAATTAAAAAATGACAAATAACAAATGACAAATGACAGTTGACACATTTTGTAATTTAAATTGCCATTTGACATCTGAAATTTTTCATTTTGTATTCATCAGCCATCTATCATTTGACATTTTTCATTCGTCATGTGTCACCTGTCATTTTTTAATTTTCATTTGACATCTGAAAATTTTTATTTTTCATTCGTCATCAGTTATTTGTCATCTATTATACATGTCATTTGTCATTTTGGAATTGTCAATTGACAAATTCATTTGTCATTTGTCAAATATCAGTGTCAACTGTCTTTTATTAACTGTTATTTAAAATATCTGAAAAAAAAACTTGAAATCTCAAAGGCAATCAGATTTTCATTTGTCATTTGCCACCTGTAATCAGTAATTTCGTTATTCGAAACTTTCAATTTTTCATTCGTCATCTGTCATATGTCATCTGACATCTGTCATTTACTATTTTTCATTTGTCATTTGTTATTTGTAATTTGAATTGCCATTTGACATCTGAAATAATTTTTCATTTTGTATTCATCAGCCATCTACCATTTGTCATTTTTCATTCGTCATGTGTCACCTGTCATTTGTTATTTGTCATTTATTAATTTTCATTTGACATCTGAAAATTTTTATTTTTCATTCGTCGTCAGTTATCTGTCACCAATCACTTGTTATTTGTCATTTGTCATTTTGAAATTGTCAATTGACATATTCATTTGTCATTTGCCATTCGTCAAATGCCAGTGTCAGCTGTCTTTTATTAACTGTTATTTAAAATATCTGAAAAAAAAATTGAAATCTTAAAGTCAATCAGATTATCATTTGTCATTTGACACCTGTAATCAGTAATGTAGTTATCTGAAACTTTTAATTTTTCCATCGTCATCTGTCATCTGTCATTTACTATTTTTCATTTGTCATTTGTTATTTGTAATTTGAATTGCCATTTGACACCAAAAATTTTTCAATTTATTAGTTACCAGTCATATGTCATTTTTCATTTGTTATCTGTCATCTATTATTTTTTATTCGTGACTTATTATCTCTCATGTTTTATTCATCATTTGTTATTTGTCATTTTTGAAGTTAATATAATTAAAGAGTGGGATAAAACATAAGCCATAGTCTTGATTTTTTGTTTGTTTTTTTTAAGAGCTCTATTTGATTGAATTTTTTTTATGAGATTTTCGTTTATGTTCATATAATTGGAGGGTGAAACAGTGAACACCCACCCACCCTACATATAAATTTCAATATTGGCTAAATTATTATTTTTTTGTATTCTCAAACAACATTTTCGGTATTACTGTTGTAATTAAAAAAAATTAAAAGTAGGTCAGTAATTTATGTTTTTTTTATATGTAGGGTGGGTGGGTGGCCAATATCCCACCCTCCAACCTGTAAAACATAAGCAAAAGTCTTAACGAATTATTACTTAATGATAAAACAATTCATTCTCTTGCATAATTTTTTTTAATTTACAATTTCTTCTTGTGAAACCCTCGCTAATGTTGTAATAATTGGAGGGTGGGATAGTGGCCACCCACCCACCCTACATATACAAATAATCATTCGTCCGAACACTGTTTCTATTTTCAAGTCTTTGAAACGAAGCTTTTGATTTATTTTTTGGTAATGTAATCAAAAAACAGTGATTTAAGTATCGTTTTTTTATGTAGGATGGGTGGGTGGCCTCTAACTCGCCCTCCAATCAATAAAACATAAGCCACAGTTTTGATTTTCAATTTGCCTTTTTAAGAGCTCTTGGTAATTGATTCTTTTGTAAAATATTCGTTTATGTTAATATAACTTCAAGGTGGGATAGAGGCCACCCACCCACCCTACATATGCATTTCAATATTAGCTAAATTATTACTTTTTGTATTCTCAAACATCATCCGTCGTTTTACTGTTGTTGGTTAAAAAATTTAAAAGAAGGTTCAGTAATGAAAGTTTTTTATATATGTAGGGTGGGTGGGTGGCCACTATCCCACCCTCCAATCAGTAAAACATTAACGAAAGTCTTAACTAATGAATACTTGATGACAAAACAATTTAATGTCTTACATAACTTTTTTCTCCTATACAATTTTTTTTTGTAAAACCATTGCTAATGTTAAAATAATTGGAAGGAGGGATAGTGGCCACCCACCCACCCTACATATACAAATAAACATTCGTCCAAACACTGTTTCTATTTTCAAGTCTTTGAAATGAAGCTTTTGTTTTATTTTTTGGTAATGTAATCAACAAACATAACCTTTTTTATGTAGGATTGGTGGGTGGCCTCTAACCCACCCTCCAACCAATAAAATACAAGCCACAGTTTTCATTTTTAATTTGCATTTTTACGAGCTCTTTGTGAAATATTCGTTTATGTTTATATAACTTCAAGGTGGGATAGAGACCACCCACCCTACATATATATTTCAATATTACCTACATTATTACTTTCTTTATTCTCAAATAACATCCTCAGTAATACTGTTGAAGTTAAAAAAAGCAAATACAGCAATTAAAGTTTTTTATATATGTAGGGTGGGTGTCCACTATTTCACCCTCCAACCAGTAAAACATAAGCCAAAGTCTTAATTATTATTATTACTTGATGATAATACAATTGATTCTCTTAAAATAAATTTTTTCTCCTTTACAATTTCTTCTTGTAAAACTCCCGCTAATGTTATAATAATTGGAGGGTGGGATAGTGGCCACCCACCCGCCCTACATATACAAATAAACATTCGTCCAGACACTCTTTCTCATGTTGAAGCCTCATAAATAAAGCTTCTGCTTTATTTTTTTAGAAATTTAATCAAAAAACAGTGACTTCAGTAACGAATTTATATGTAGTGTGGGTGGGTCGTCTCTAACCCACCCTCTAACCGATAAAACATAAGTTAGAGTCTTGATTTTTAATTTGTTTTGTTCTGCTTGATTGCATTTTTTGTGGGTGAGTGTCCTCTAACCCACCCTTCAACTAATAAAATATAATCCACAGTTTTGATTTTTAATCAGTTTTTTAAGAGCTCTTTTTAATTGCAATTGTTTGGTGAAATATTCGTTTATGTTAATACAACTAAAGAGTGGGATAGAGGTCACCCACCCACCCTACATATATATTTCAACATTAGCTAAAACCAAATGTTTTGTATTCTCAAACATCATCACCAGTATTACTGTTATAGTTTTCTAAAAAATAAAAGAAGGTGCAGTAATTAAAGTTTTTTATATGTGTAGGGTGGGTGGGTGGCCACTATCCCACCCTTCAACCAGAAAAACACCAGCAGAACTATTAACAATTTACTACTTGATGACAAAACAATTTAATCTTTTAAAAAATTTTCTCGTATACAATTGCTTCTTGTGAAACCCTCGCTAATGTTATAATAATTGGAGGGTGAGATAGTGGCCACCCACCCACCCTACATATACAAATAAACATTAGTCCAAACACTGTTCCTAATTTTCAAGCCTCATAAATAAAATTTCTGTTTTTTAGTTTAATCAAAAAACAGTGATTTAAGTAACGTTTTTTATGTAGGGTGGGCGGTGGCCTCTAACCCATCCTCCAACCAATAAAGCATAAGCCACCGTCTTAATTTTTAAGTTATTTTGTGAGAACTCTGTTTGGTTGCATTTTTCTGAGATATTCGTTTATGTTAATATAATTGGAGGGTGAAACAGTGAGCATTAGTTAAAGGGTGGCTTAGTAGACACTCACCCACCCTACATATACATTTCAACATACTTTTTGTATTCTCACACATCATCACCAATATTATTGATGTAGTTTTAAATAAATTAAAAGAAAGTTCAGTAATGAAAATTTTTATATATGTAGGGTGGGTGGGTGGCCACTAACTCACCCTCCAACCAGTAAAACACCAGAAAAACTATTAACGAATTACTACTTGACGACAAAACAATTTAATCTCTATTGTACCTTTCAAATATATTAACATTAGCGAATTGGTTGGAGGGTGCGTTAGAGGACACCCACCCACCCTACATAAAAAACGTTACTTAAATCACTGTTTTCTGACTGAATTTCTAAAAAAATTAAACAGAAGCTTCGTTTATGAGACTTGAAAATAAGAAGCATTTCACAAAAAAAGCAAATTAAAACAAGCTCTTAAACAACAAATTAAAATTAAAAACTGTGGCTTATGTTTTATTGGTTGGAGGGTGCGTTAGAGGACACCCACCCACCCTACATAAAAAACGTTACTTAATCAGTTTTTTTATTACATTTTCAAAAAAATAAAAAAACCTTCGTTTAAAATACTTGAAAATAGAAACAGTGTTTGTACGAATGTTTATTTGTATATGTAGGGTGGGTGGGTGGCCACTATCACACCTTCCAAATAGTAAAACATAAGTCAATGTTTTAATGAATGTATTCTTGATAACAAAACAAATTAATTACCTACATTCTTTTTTCTTTTATACAAACTTTCTTATAAAACCCTCGGTAATGTTATAATAATTGGAGGGTGGAATAGTGGCCACCCACCCACCCTACATATACAAATAAACAATCGTTCAAACACTGTTTCTTATTTGCAAGCTTTTAAAAGCGAAGTTTCTGTTTTATGTTTTTAGAAATTTAATCAAAAAACAGTGACTTAAGTAACGTTTTTTATGTCTAGTGGGTGGGTGGCCTCCAACCCCTCCAGCCAATAAAAGATAAGCCTCATTTTTTATTTTGAATTTGTAGGAGCGTTAATTAATAGAAATTTTTGTGTGAAATATTCGTTTATGTTAATATAACTAGAGGGTGGGATAGTGGTCGCCCTACAAAAACATTTCAACATTATCTAAATTATTACGTTTTGTATTCTCAAACATCATCATTACTGTTGTAGTTTAGAAAAAAATAACTAAAAGTTGGTCAGTAATTTGAGATTCTTTTTATATGTAGGGTGGGTGGGTGGCCACTATCCAACCCTCCAATCAGTAAAACATAAACCAAAGTTTTAACGAATACATTTTTGCTTTCATCTCTTATTTAAATTATTGATTCTCGGCAATTTCTTCTTGGAAAACTCTCGTTAGTGTTATAACTGTTGGAGGGAGGGTTAAAAGATATTTATCTATCGTACATAAACTATATTAACACTTTTTTTAATGTAAATTTTCGCCTAATTGTTGTCTTGCATTCTTTAAATTTTTTCTGTTCCTATCTATAAAATAAATAAATAATTATTATATTTCTCAATTCTTTGTCGTATATGCATTTCTATTTTATATCAAATTTATTTTTCATCGCCAACGTGCCTGAATGGTCCCGTTGATAGAGCGTTGAAATGGAAATTTCTCAGAATGAAATTCTGTTTTAGTTACAAATTTCTTATTTGTTTCTATTAATTAATTTTGATTAAAAGAAGCTCGAATCAGGTTACAGGATAGTCGTCTCCTTGATGATTTCTTTATGTAAATAGAAGCCGTATATAATTCGATAAAGATGAAACCCAATTTATGGCCTGAGAGTCATTACTCAGAACCGCATTATTCATAAACGTTTGTTTCGTGATTAATTTATAATTTCCATTTGATGATACGGGAGATTGTTTGCGTGTGTGTGTGTGTGTGTGTGCTCGACTCTCAATTTTCCTCGATGGTAATTAAACCTCTCCCCCGAAAGCATCCCCGCGATATTAGGTCCGTACCCCCGAACACATACGTAGATTTCTGAGTGAATCCGAGCGTGCTCGCAATATAATAGAGTTGTAATGCGGTTAGGACGCAAACCCGCGCCCCGAGGCCATCGTCTAACGTACCCCAGGTCTAGACGGAATCTAATTTTCGTAGTAGCTCCGGCCCAAACGCACACCAGATTAAAACAGCAAAAGAGATGTTGTTGGTGGTGGTGGGGGGGAATTGCAGCGCGCCCTCTGTTGTATGATGCGTGCGTCTCACGAAATTATTAAATCAATCAACGTCCGCGATGATAATCTTTGATTAAGACGTATAAATATCTACCGTGACTGGTCAGAAATGCGTTTAATAATTAATACTTCGGGTGGGGTGTAGTTTTTAGAGGTTGCCAAAGCGAACGCGCGCCCTGGCAAACAAAACGTCTATTTGAAAACACTTTAACAGTTTGTTTATTTAAATAATAGTGGGAGTAGATGTTTTTGTGTGCACAGTAACACTATCTGGTGGGTACGGGGCCAGTGACAATTCCCATATGTTGGCACCGCTGCCGGAAGTTTGGCGCCACTGTCAGTCCGTCTGCTGCCGCTTTACAGTTTGTTTTTCTCGAGACCGTCCTCTCTCGGGGGCCCCCTTTCGACTCCGCAACGTCATCCTGACAGGCAAACTAAAAAAAGGGAGAAAAAATATTAGATGTATCCACCCCGACGACGACGACTGCTTAATCCTGTGGTTCGACAGCTTTTTTTTCTCTTAATCATCAACTTGAGGAATGTTTGAGTCACAATGGTATTCATTTAATGTTAAATTGTTGTTTCGGTCAATTAACATCATGTCTGAATTTGTTTTATAGGAGTTATTGCTAAGAAGCACAATGGAAAGAAAAAGATCATGATGTTGCTAATTTCGTTAACAGATGTCGATTGTTTTAAGATGTTTCTTAAAACTACAGTTTCGTGAATGTCAAATTTTGAAATTGCTGAATTAATCACTTATAGATAGTAGTGGTGTAGTAGTCTTTAGCTATCAATCACGTGTTCCTTCTACCGAGTTATTAGTGTGTGTATAGAGCTTGTTACTTCAAACTTTTCCTTCTCTGTAGAAATAAACTTAATTCTTTTTAAATCTTTTTAGATAATCTTAAATTTTCTTTTATTGTATCAAAAATTGTAATCTTTTTGCAAACTAAGAACTCAATACTATTATAATAATTGTTGATCACTGGATTGTTTCAAATAATTGATTGATGAGGTATTAATTGGCTAAATGGTATTTCAAACTACTACTGAAATAATTGTTGATGTAAACATGATGCCAAATATTTTCACCGCCATCTAGAAGGCCTACTAGTACTAGTTCTACTACGTCAACAGCTTCTAGATTTTGAAGGTGTTAATCAGTGTGGACATTTTGTATATAAGATCATCAATTGTTTTAAGCAGTTACTACCTCTCATGGATTTATTTTGAAAGGTTTATACACACATACGCACGTGATTTTTATTCATCGACTATAGCGATAATTGCCGGGTTTCACAATCCCGTAAGTATGGGTTCAGCCGTAAAAGGCGAAGGTCACCGCTGTGCGCCCATTATGCGTTTCAATTTTTTCCTTTATTATTTTCATTCCCTCTCGTCGTTATATTCCGGGAGCACATATCATTATCTGGAACTGGTATCACTTTTGAGCGAAACATAACAAAGGCGGCCATGTTCGCTTCGCGTTTGTTTCTATGGTGTCCGCGGCGGCACAAAGGGCCCGTTCCAGCGATACTTAGCAATTAGGGCGGGTCACCAGTCATCTGATACCATCTCAATACATTAGAGTACTGAATTAAAAGGGCCTACCGGGCCTGTCCCTACGGCGCTACGTCACCCGGGTATGACTTAATAACGTTTTTATTCATGTGTGTGTGTATGTGTTGGTTGCACGCACCACTAACACCACCACCACTACAGTCTAAATTTATTATTTTGGTACGTGCTCGCGTGATACAACATTTTGTTTTATATATAACAAAATTCAAAGTCATTATGAGACCTGGATGATATTTACCCAGTATGATCTCCCAGATAATTAATTTTCTGGATCATGACTAAATTCAACCCTTGGGTATTGAAACTAATCAACAGATGCGTTTATGAATTATAAATAAGTTTACCACAATTTAATTAACGTTTCACCAAAATCCAATCAGTAAAACATTATCAAAAATTATTTGAAAAATTTGTATGAATAAATCTCTAAAAATTGCAATTATTTTGTGTTTATTTATATTTTACAACTTTTAATTAAAACCCTCGCTTATGTTTTACTGATTGGAGGATGGGATAGTGGCCACCCACCCACCCTACATATACATGATAACTATAATTGCTAATAGTTGATAATTTTGCTGCTAAAAATAATCAAACCCTTCATATAATAAAAAAATAAAACAAAATCAAAATTTAAGTTTAAATATAAATGACTTTATATAGCTAATCTTATCTAATTTAGCTTTAAAGTCTGCCCACCCATCATGCATCAATTTTTTTCTAATTTACACACTCAAAAATTTTCCATTTTGAATTTCTTTTTTATTCAAAAAGTTTTGTAATTAATTTTACAACAAACCGCGAGACGATCAGTAATAGAAATTTATGTGTATATGTAGGGTGGGTGGCCTCTATCCCACCCTCCAATCAGTAAAACATAATCAAAATTATATGAAAAATTTCTATTAATAAATCTCTAAAAATTGCAATTATTTTGTGTTTAATTATATTTTGCAATTTTAATTTAAACCCTTGCTTATGTTTTACTGATTGAAGGGTGGGATAGAGGTCACCCACCCACCCTACATATACATGATAACTATAATTGCTAATCGTTGATAATTTTGCTGTTAAAAGCAATCAAACACTTTATGTAATAAAAAATAAGACAAAACGAAAATTTATGTTTAAATATAAATGGTTTTCTATAGCTAATCTCATCTAATTTAGATTTAAAGTCTGCCCACCCATGGTGCATGAAAATTTTATTAATTTCCTCTGTCAAAAAGTTTACCTTATGAATTTCTATTTTCTAGATTCCAAATTCAGAATATCCGTTTAGAATCTAGAATCAAGACTTCAGAATCTAAAATTCCAAATTGCAGATTTCAGATTCTAAAATTCATATTCTCAAAAATTCAAGTTGTCAACCAAATTTTTAACACTAAAATTGTAGATTAAGATTCAAGATAAAAATTTCATCTAGAATGTCTAATCCATAAATCAGAATCAAGAAAATTGAATTCTAAATACAGAATATAGAAACTGGAGTGCTGAATTTATAATTCAGTATCCAGAAACCAAATTTCAGATTCCAGACTTCAGAATCTAGATTCCAGATTTTACACTTCAGATTTTAGAATTTAGCATCTCGGGAATTCAAAGTACAAAAATTGAAAATTAAATACTGAATATTAAGAACTAAAATTATAGTTTAAGATTAAAGGTTGAATCCAAAATCCAAAATTTAGAATTAAGAAAATAGAAATAAATAGTCTAGAATCCAGAATATTGAATCTAGAATCCAGAAGATATAATACAAAATCCAGAAACCAGATTTCAGAATCCAGATTCTAGAATGCAGTATCTAGATTCTAGATTTTATAATTCAGAATCCCAATTACTGAATCTTGAATTCAGAATCCAGATTACAGAATCTAGAATGCAGACTTCGAGATCTAGAATCCAGATTTCAGATTCCAGTTTTAAGATTCCAGGATTTAGATTCTCAGAAATTCGAAATTTAACAATTGAAAAATAAAGACTGAATATTGAAAACTAAAATTGTCGATTGAGTCTAAAGATTGAATCCGATATCCTGAATTTAGAATGTGGAATTCAGAATATTTAGAGTCAAGAAAATATTATCCGAAATCTAGAATTCAGAATCAAAATAATAGAATTTAAAAACCGAAATCTAATATAGAAAATCCAAAAACCAAATTTTAGACCTTAGACTATATATTTCAGTATCTAGATTCCCGAATACAGAATTCAGATTTCAGAATCTAGATTCCAGATTCTAGATTAAAATGTTTAGGATATACTCTTTAGAATCTAGATTACAGATTTTAAATTTCAGAATCCAGTTTTCAGATTCTCAGAAATTCAAAATTAAAAATTAAAGACTAAATATTAAGAACTCAAATTGTGAATTGAGATTAAAGCTTGTTGAATCAAGAAAAAATCTAGATTTTAGAATTCAGAATATATAATCTAGAATCTACAATACAGAAACCAGAAACCGGATTTCCGACTTCAGAAACTAGATTCTAGATTTAAGTATAAAGATTTGAGAATTCAGATTTCACAATCTAGAGTCCATATTCTAGATTTCAGTATTAAGAATCAAGATTACAGAATCTAGAATCTGGATCCGATCCATGATTACAAAATTTAGTTTAAAAATTTAAATTAAAAGATTGAATCCAGAAATAAAAATCAAGAAAATATTAAACAAAATCCAAATTATAAAATTTAGAATCAAGGAAACAGAATCTAAAAACTGAAATCCAGAATCTAAAGTGAAGAAATCTAGACTTCGGTATCTAGAATTCAGAATCCAGATTCTAGATTAAAGAATTTAGAATCTAGACCTCAAAATTGAGATTCTCGGAAATTCAGACTAAATATTGAGAACGCAAATTGTACTTGAAAGGATTTATTCCAAAATCCAGAATGTAGAATTCAGACTAAATATTGAGAAAGTAAAATTTAGATTTAAAGTCTGCCCACCCATCGTGCATGAAGATTTTATTAATTTCCTCTGACAAAAAGTTTACCTTATGAATTTCTTTTTTATTCAAGAAGTTTTGTAATTAATTTCACTGGAAACCACGAGACGATCAGTAATTGAAATTTATGTGTATATGTAGGGTGGGTGGGAGGCCTCTATCCCACCCTTCTAATCAGAAAAACATCATCAAAAATTATTTGAAAAATTTGTTGATAAATCTCTAAAAATTGCAATTATTTTGTGTATTTATATTTTACAACTTTTAATTTAAACCCTCGCTTATGTTTTACTGATTGGAGGGTGTAATAGAGGCCACCCACCCACCCTACGTATACCTGATAACATTAATTGCTAACCGTTGATGATTTTGCTGCTAAAAGCAATCAAATTCTTTATGCAATAAAAATAAAACAAAATCAAAATTTAAGTTTAAATATAAATGACTTTCTATAGTTAATCTTATCTAATTTAGATTTAAAGTTTGCCCACCCATCGTGCATAAAAATTTTATTAATTTCCTCAGTCAAAAATTTTACCTTTTAAACTTCTATTTTATTCAAAAAGTTTTGTAATTAATTTTACAACAAACCGCGAGGCGATCAGTAATTGAAATTTATATGTATATGTAGGGTAGGTGGGTGGCCTCTATCCCACCCTCCAATCAGTAAAACATCATCAAAATTTATTTGAAATATTTGTATGAATAAATCTCTAAAAATTGCAATTATTTTGCGTTTATTTATATTTTACAACTTTTAATTAAAACCCTCGCTTATGTTTTACTGATTGGAGGGTGGAATAAAGGCCACCCACCCACCCTACATATACGTGATAACTATAATTGCTAATAGTTGATGATTTTGCTAATAAAAATAATCAAACCCTTTATGTAACCAAAAATAAAACAAAATCAAAATTTACGTTTATATATAAATGACTTTCTATAGCTAATCTTATCTAATTTAGATTTAAAATCTGCCCACCCATCATGCATCAAATTTTTACTAACTTCTTCACACAAAAATTTAATCTTTTTAATTTCTTTTTTATTCAAAAAAATGTAATTAATTTTATTGGAAACCGCGAGACGATAAGGAATTAAAGTTCATATGTATATGTAGGGTGGGTGGGTGGCCTCTATCCCACCCTTCAATCAGTAAAACATCATCAAAAATTATTTGAAAAGTGTGAATGAATAAATCTCTAAAAATTGCAATTATTTTGTGTATTTATATTTTACAACTTTTAATTAAAACTCTCGCTTGTGTTTTACTGATTGGAGGGTGGGATAGTGGCCACCCACCCACCCTACATATCCATGATAATTTTAATTACGAATCGTTGATGATTTTGCAGATAAAAACCCTCAAACCCTTTATGTAATGAAAATAAAACATAATCACAATTTAAGTTTGAATATAAATGACTTTCAATGGCTAATGTTATTTAGTTTAGATTTTTAAGTCTGCCCACCCATCATGCATAAAAATTTTATTAATACTCACTCAAAAATTTTACCTTTTGAATTTTTCTTATTCAAAAAGTTTTGTAATTAATTTTTCAACAAACCGCGAGGCGATCAGTAATTGGAATTTATGTGTATATGTAGGGTGGGTGGGTGGCCACTATCCCACCCTCCAATCAGTAAAACATCATCAAAATTTATTTGAAAAGTTTGTATGAATAAATCTCTAAAAATTGCAATTATTTTGTGTATTTATATTTTACAACTTTTAATTAAAACTCTCGCTTGTGTTTTACTGATTGGAGGGTGGGATAGTGGCCACCCACCCACCCTACATATACATGATAACTTTAATTACGAATCGTTGATGATTTTGCAGATAAAAACCCTCAAACCCTTTATTTAATGAAAATAAAACATAATCACAATTTAAGTTTGAATATAAATGACTTTCTATGGCTAATCTTATCTAATTTAAATTTAAAGTCCGCCCACCCATCGTGAATTTTTTTTTTAAATTTCCTTAATCAAAAATTTTACCCAGTGAATTTTTTTTAATCAAAAATTTTTGTAATTAATTTTACAACAAACCGCGAGGCGATCAGTAATTGGAATTTATATGTATATGTAGGGTGGGTGGGTGGCCTCTATCCCACCCTCCAATCAGTAAAACATCATCAAAAATTATTTGAAAAATTTGTATGTATAAATCTCTAAAAATTGCAATTATTTTGTGTTTATTTAAAATTTACAACTTTTAATTAAACCCTTGCTTATGTTTTACTGATTAGTGGATGGGATAGAGGCCACCCACCAACCCTACATATACATGATAACTATAATTGCTAATCGTTGATGATTTTGCTGATAAAAACAATCAAACCCTTTATGTAATAAAAATAAAACATAATCACAATTTAAGTTTTAATATAAATGATTTTTTATAGCTAATCTTATCTAATTTAAATTTAAAGTTTGCCCACCCATCATGCATAAAAATTTTATTAATTTCCTCACTCAAAAATTTTACCCTTTGAATTTTTTTAATTCAAAAAGTTTTGTAATTAATTTTGCACCAAGCCGCAAGACGATCAGTAATTGAAATTTATATGCATATGTAGGGTGGGTGGGTGGTCTCTATCCCACCCTCCAATCAGTAAAACATCATCAAAAATTATTTGAAAAATTTGTATGAATAAATCTGTAAAAATTGCAATTATTTTGAGTTTATTTATATTTTGCAACTTTTAATTAAAACCCTCGCTTATTTTTTACTGATTGGAGGGTGGGATAGTGGCCACCCACCCACCCTACATATACATGATGACTATAATTGCTAATCGTTGATGATTTTCCTGCTAAAAGCAAACAAATCTTTAATATAAAAAAAATAAAACAAAATTAAAATTTAAGTTTAAATAAAAATGACTTTCTGTAGTTAATCTTAATTTTTTCTAATTTACACATTTAAAAATGTTTCCTTTTGAATTTCTTTTTAATTCAAAAAGGTTTGTACATAATTTGTATGTACATTCAAAAATATTACTTTTTCAATTTTCTTTTATTCAAATTTTGTAGTTAAAGTTATTGCAAACCACGACACGAACAGTAATTGAAATTTATATGTATATGTAGGGTGGGTGGGTGGCCTCTATCCACCCTCTAATCAGTAAAACATCATCAAAAACTATTTGAAAAATTTGTATGAATAAATCTATAACAATTGCAATTAGTTTATGTTTATTTATATTTTACAACTTTTAATTAAAACCCTCGCTTATGTTTTACTGATTGGAGGGTGGGATAGAGGCCACCCACCCACCCTACATATATATGATAACAATAATTAATAATCGTTGATGATTTTGCAGCTAAAAACAATCAAATACTTTATGTAATAAAAAATAAAACAAAATCAAAATTTACGTTTAAATATAAATGACTTTCTATAGCTAATCTTATCTAATTTAGATTTAAAATCTGCCCACCCATCATGCATCAAATTTTTACTAACTTCTTCACACAAAAATTTTATCTTTTTAATTTCTTTTTTATTAAAAAAAAATATAATTGATTTTATTGGAAACCGCGAGACGATAAGGAATTAAAGTTCATATGTATATGTAGGGTGGGTGGGTGGCTTCTATCCCACCCTTCAATCAAGAAAACATCATCGAAAATGATTTGAAAAGTTTGTATGAATAAATCTCTAAAAATTGCAATTATTTTGTGTATTTATATTTTACAACTTTTAATTAAAACTTTCGCTTGTGTTTTACTGATTGGAGGGTAAGATAGTGGCCACCCACCCACCCTACATATACATGATAACTTTAATTACGAATCGTTGATGATTTTGCAGATAAAAACCCTCAAACCTTTTATGTAATGAAAATAAAACATAATCACAATTTAAGTTTGAATATAAATGACTTTCAATGGCTAATGTTATTTAGTTTAGATTTGTAAGTCTGCCCACCCATCATGCATAAGAATTTTATTAATACTCACTCAAAAAATTTACCTTTTGAATTTTTTTTATTCAAAAAGTTTTGTAATTAATTTTACAACAAACCACGAGACGATCAGTAATTGGAATTTATATGTATATGTAGGGTGGGTGGGTGGCCTCTATCCCACCCTCCAATCAGTAAAACATCATCAAATATTATTTGAAAATTTGTATGAATAAATCACCAAAAATTGCAATTGTTTTGTGTTTATTTATGTTTTGCAACTTTTAATTAAAATCCTCGCTTATGTTTTACTGATTGGAGGGTGGGATAGAGGCCACCCACCCACCCTACATATACATAATAACTATAATTACTAATAGTTGATGATTTTGCTGATAAAAATAATCAAAGTCTTTATGCAATAAAAATAAAACAAAATCAAAATTTAAGAGTAAATATAAACGACTTTCTATAGCTAATCTTATCTAATTTTGTTTTAAAGTCTGCCCACCCATCATGCATAACATTTTTATTAATTTAGTCAGTAAAAAATTTTACCTTTTGTATTTCTTTCTTATTCAAAAAGTTTTGTAATTAATTTTATTGGATACAGCGAGACGATAAGGATTTAAAGTTTATATGTATATGTAGGGTGGGTGGGTGGCCTCTATCCCACCCTCCAATCAGTAAAACATCATCAAAAATTATTGGAAAAATTTTATTTGAATAAATTTGCAATAATGTTATGTTTATGGTTTACAACTTATTCAAATAGGATTTATCGTATTTTGTTTATTCACGGGAAATAAGAAATTATTTACGAAGCTTTCGGGGAGACTTGTTAGGGCCTGGTGTTATGAATGTTTTCATAATGGACTTAAGCACTTCCTTCTCGCAGCTCAGGGGGTAGGAAGTGTATACGCGCCGGTGTAAGTGGTCGGTAATGCAAAGCGGCTTAACGGAGCACCTAGGCGGCATTAGGGTGTATAGGCAAACAGACCAACCCCCGCCTCCCAGCGGGACCGACGGCTAAGCACCCCGTAATGAGTCCTAATACCTGCCGACACCTTCGGACTAACGCCGGTCTATTGATTTTTCGCCGTCCTTTGATGAAGATGTTAACCTCAAGATTATTACAATTAAATATTAATAATTGAAATTCATATAGATATATTTTTCGTTCATTGATTTCCGCCCTCGTTTTTGATGTCGAACAAGGGCTTTGTCTTTCGTTCGAGGATTTAGAGCCGGCGGCGTTAATTTCGCCGGTTAATCGGGTAGTCGGTTTCACCGCAAGATGCGCGCCCTCATGGAACGAACGGCGACACGTATATATCGAGTTAAGGGTGCGAGGCCACCGTTCATTCGTTCGTTCGGGGGTTGACTAATCGCGTTAAAATCCATTCTCGCAATATCCATTTAAAATGCATTATTTCACGCCGCAACTACTCCCGATTGCTTTAACGACTTTTCAACTCGCTAATCACGTCTTTTGATTTTTGCAGGATGCAGCAGCAGCAGCTCGCGGCACAGTTGGCCCACCACGGAAACGGCGCCCGTCCACCACCCCTTAGTCCGGCACCGCACACATCGGATAGTGATAGTGATATATCGTTGGGGGCGCATTCACCACCGATCAGTTCACCAACGCCTATACGTTTCGGGGCGTCGTCACCGACGCCGATCACCTCGTTTCGTTTCGGACCCCATTCACCAGGACCCATGCCGAGTCAATTCCGCTTCGGATCGCACACACCTATCTTTAGGATGGACGGGCAATCGCCACCCTCCTTCCTACCACACAAACTTCGGCCTGAATCACCTGGTGATACATCCGCGCATTACTCCAGAGCGGACAGTGAGAGTCCAATAAACGTAGACGCGACGGACGTGAAGGAGAGCCCGATCAGAGTGGACAACTCACCACCGCAGACCTCCCTCACACAACAACCCTCACCACCTATGAACCTTCGGATAGCGGATCACCTGCGGAATAACGAAATGGGCATTCGAATGCCGGAACCTTTACGACTGGGAAATCCACCTCAACTAACAGCACCTTTGAGGATACAAGTCTCCGCGCCTAATCGAGTCGACACGCAACCACCAACACAAACCGCCCTTCAAATGAGCGGACCCCAAACACACGCCGGCATCGTCAGGATAGCGGCCCCAAGCCCCAACCACCCACCAATTCTACATCGACCGTTCTCACCGCACCGGCTCACGTGATATGAGCAGCTAGAGGACGCCAACGTAACAATGCAATATTAACTCTTAATTAAAAAAAAAGAAAGATATTTATTTGGCTTGTTTTTACTAACAAAATTAGTACGGAATGTTCGGGGACAGTGTCGATGTTCAGTGGCAATTAAAAGAAAAAAAATCTATAACTCTTAATAGTGCCGGACTTTTATTCTAAGAAGAAAATATTTAAAACTAATAAATAAAATTAAAAAAAAAAAATAGTGCAGCACCCAATTTAATCATTTCGAGTTTCTTCACCAGACGTTCCGGTTGTGTTCGGTCTTGTACATATATATAGAGAGAGAGAGAGAGAGAGTTGCAGCGCGTATTAGTTTTAGGTGTAAAGTTTTCGTTTTTACAACCCTCCTTCCTTTTTTTGTAGATAAAATCTATAATTACTTTATTGGTTACATTAAAAGAATATTTACTGATGTCGAATTGTATATAAAATGCGTACCTATATATTACACATTGATATTACTTAAAACGCTTTTTATTTCACACCCTCAAACAATTATTTAATAATAATCAATGATTAATACAGGTAAGTAGGTTCACTTTCAAGCGCTTGAAAAAAATATAAAAACAATTGCTACACGCTTAAAATTATTAAAATGTATACAAATTACATTCCCCCTCAAAATCATGTTAAAATTAAAAAATCTACCCTTATAGTTTTGGAAATAATTACAACAGAATCGACTAGTTTTTCAATTAAAGTTTTGTTTGCGTTCGAAAGCTTTAAAAATATATAAAAACAATTGCCACACACTTAAAATTATCAGAATTTATTCAAAATTTACTTTTCCTTAAAAGCGTGTTAAAAATAGAAAACCTACCCCCTTTATTTCCGAAATTAATACAACAGAATCAACTCGTTTTGTAATTAAAGTTATATTCGCGTTCAAGCTCATGGAAACAATATGAAAACAATTACCACGCACTTAAAATTATCAGAAATTATTCAAAATACATTCTACATTAAAAATACTTGAAAATTATAAGACACACCCCTGCAATTTTCCAAATAATTACAACAGAATCAACTCGTTTTTCAACTTAATTTGTGTTCGTGTTCAACCGCCTGAAAAAAATATAAAAACAATTGCCATACGCTTAAAATTATTAAAATATATCCAAAATATATTCCCCCACAAAAGCACGTTGAAATTTAGAAATATACCCCGATATTTTTGGAAATAATTACAACAGAATCAAGTAGTTTTTCAACTAATGTTTTGTTTGCGTTCGAAAGCTTTAAAAATATATAAAAAAACAATTGCCACACACTTAAAATTATCAGAATTTATTCAAAATTTACTTTTCCTTAAAAGCGTGTTAAAAATAGAAAACCTACCCCTTTTATTTCCGAAATTAACACATCAGAATCAATTGCAATTAAAGTTATGTTCGTGTTCAAGCTCCTGGAAAAAATATAAAAACAATTGCCACACGCTTAAAATTATCGGAATTTATTCAAAATACATTCTACGTTAAAAATACTTCAAAATTATAAGACCTACCCCTGTAATTTTCCAAATAATTACAACAAAATCAATTCGTTTTTCAATTTAATTTTTGTTCGCGTTCAAGCGCCTCAAAAGCATATAAAAACAATTGCCACGCGCTTATAATTATCAGAATTTATTCAAAATACCTCTAACATAAAAAATACTTGAAAATTATAAGACCTACTCCTGTAACTTTCTAAATAATTACAACAGAATCAATCCCCTCCTTAATTAAATTTTTGTTCATATTCAAGCACTTGAAAAAAATATAAAAACAATTGCCACACGCTTAAAATTATCTGAATTTATTCAAAATACGTCTTACATCAAAAATACTTGAAAATTATAACATCTACCCCCGTAATTTTCCAAATAATTACAACAGAATCAACTCGCTTTTTAATTAAATTTGTGTTCGGGTTCAAGCACTTGAAAAAAAATAAACAAACAATTGCCACACGCTTAAAATTATCAAAATATATTTAGAGTATATTCCTCTTCAAAATCACCTAAAAATTAGAAAACGTAGCCCTGTCATTTTTAATATAATCACAACAAAATCAACTCGTTTCTCAATTTAATTTGCGTTCGCGTTCGAGAGCTTGAAAAAAATTTAAAAACAATTGCCACACGTTTAAAATTATCAAAATTTATTTGCAGTACATTCCTCTTTAAAATAATCTTAATATTAGAAAATTCAGCCTTTTCAATTTTGATATAATCACAACAGATTCAACTCGATTTTCAATTTAATTTGTGTTCGCGTTCAAGCGCCTGAAAAACGTATAAAAACAATTGCCACAGCCTTAAAATTATCAGAATTTATTCAAAATATATCTATCAAAAATACTCGAAAACTATAAAACCTACCCTTGTAATTTGCAAAATAATTACAAAAGAATCAACTCGATTTTTAATTAAATTTACGTTTGCGTTCAAAGGCCTGAAAAACATATAAAAACAATTGCCACACACTTAAAATTATCAGAGTTTATTCACAATACGTCTAACTTTAAAAATACTTGAAAATTATAAGACCTACCCCTGTAATTTTCCAAGTAATTACAACAGAATCAACTCGTCTTAATTAAATTTACGTTTGCGTTCAAAGGCTCGAAAAAAATATAAAAACAATTGCCACAGGCTTAAACTTATCATGATTTGTTCAAAATACGTTTTACATCAAAAAATACTTGAAAATTATAACACCTACCCTCGTAATTTTCCAAATAATTACAACAGAATCAACTCGTTTTTTAATTAAATTTGTGTTCGCGTTCAAGCGCTTGAAAAAATATAAAAACAAATGCCACACGCTTAAAATAATTAAAATTTATCGAAAATACATTCCCTCTCAAAAGCACGACAAAATTTTAAAATTTACCCTGATAGTTTTGGCAATAATTACAACAGAATCGACTAGTTTTTCAATTAACGTTTTGTTTGCGTTCGAAAGCTTTAAAAATATATAAAAACAATTGCCACATACTTAAAATTATTAAAATATATCCAAAATACATTCCCCCTCAAAAGCATGTTAAAATTAAAAAATCTGCTCAGTTAGTTTTGGAAATAATTACATCAGAAGCAACTGATGTTTCAATTTAATTTGCGTTTACGTTCAAGTGCTTAAAAAAAATATAAAAACAATTGCCACAGGCTTGAAATTATTTAAATTTATCCAAAATACATTCCTCCTCAAAAATAGATTAAAATTAAAAAATCCACTCTGATAGTTTTGGAAATAATTACAAGAGAATCGACTAGTTGTCAATTAAAGTTTTGTTTGCATTCGAAGGCTTTAAAAATAAATAAAAACAATTGCCACACACTTAAAAATTATCAAAATGAATTCAAAGTACAATTGACTTCAAAATAACGTTAAAATTATAAAATATACTCCGTTAATTTTGGAAATAATTACATCAGAAACAACCGGTGTTATAATTTAATTTGTGTTCGCGTTCAAGCACTTAAAAAATATAAAAAGCAATTGCCAACCGTTTAAAATTATCAAAATTTATCTATAATACGTTAATCTTCAAAATCACCTTAAAATTAGAAACGTTGGCCTTTTAATTTTTGAAATAATCAATACGGAATCAACTCGTTTTTCAATTTAATGTGTCTTCGCTTTCAAGCGCTTAAAAAATATAAAAAACAATTGCCACGCGCCTGAAATTATCAAAATTTATTCATAATACATTCGTCCTCAAAATTTCTTTATAATTAGAATACCAAGCCATTTAATTTTTGAAATAATCACAACAGAATAAACTAGTTTTTCAATTAAATTTGCGCTTGAAAAAATATTAAAAACAATTGCCATAAGTTTAAAATTATCAAAATTAATTAAAAATATATTCGTCTTTAAAACTACCTTAAAATTAGAAAATTTAGTACTTTAATTTTTGGAATAATCACTGTAGAATCAACACGGTTTACAATTCAATCTGTATTTGCTTTCAAGAGCTTAAAATAAATATAAAAACAATTGCCACGCGCCTAAAGTTATCAAAATTCGTTGAAAATACTTCGGTCTTCAATATCACATGAAAATCAGAAAACTTAGCCCTTTAATTTTTGAAATAATCAGGACAGAATCAACTCAATTTTCAATTAAATTTGCGTTCGCGTTCAGGCTCTTAAAAAATATAAAAACAAATGACATGCTCTTAAAATTATCAAAATTTATTGAAAATACATTGGTCTTCAAAATCACCTTAAACTTTGGGAATATAGCCTTTAATTTTTGTAATAATCACAACAGAATCAACCCGTTTTTTTCAATTAAATTTGTGTTCGCTTTCAAACGCTTAAAAAATATAAAAACAATTGCCACATGCTTAAAATTATCAAAATTTATCTAGAATTTATTAGTCGTCAAAATCACCTTAAAATTACAAAACTGAGCCCTTTAATTTATGAAATAAACTCAACAAAATCAACTCGATTTCCAATGAAATTTGTATTCGTTTTCAAACTCTTAAAAAAATATAAAAACAAATGCCACACGCTTAAATTTATTAAAATTGATTTAAAATACATTCGTGTTCAAAATCAGCCTAAAATTTGAAAACTTTGTACTTTAATTTTTGAAATAATCACTACGGAATCAACTCGTTTTTCAATTTAATTTGTGTTCGCTTTCACGCGCTTAAAAAGTATAAAAAACAATTGCCACGCGCTTAAAATTATCGAAATTTATTTAGAATACATTCGTCTTCAAAATGTTCTTAAAATTAGAATACATAGCCATTTAATTTTTGAAATAATCACAACAGAATAAACTAGTTTTTTTGATTAAATTTGCGCTCGCGTTCATTCGCTTGAAAAAATATAAAAGCAATTGCCGCAAGCTTAAAATTATCAAAATTAATTTAAAATACATTCGACTCATCGAATCATCTTAAAATTAGAAAACTTGGTCCTTTAATTTTTAAAATAATCACTGAAAAATCAATTCGTTTTTCAATTTAATCTGTATTTCTTTTCAAGCGTCTGAAATAAATATTGAAACAATTGCCGCGCGCTTAAAATTATCAAAATTTATTTAAAATACATTTGTCTTCAAAATCATCTTAAAATTTGAGATGATAGCCCTTAAATTTTTTTAATAATCATAACAGAATCAACCCGTTTTTTTCAATTAAATTTGTGTTCGCTTTCAAACGCTTAAAAAATATAAAAACAATTGCCACATGTTTAAAATTATCAAAATTTATCTAGAATATATTAGACTTCAAAATAAAATTATTAATTTAGAACTTACCCCTCTAATTTTTCAAATAACTACAAAGGAATCAACTCGTTTTTCAATTAAATTTGTGTTCACTTTCAAACGCTTAGAAAAATATAAAAACAATTGCCACACGCTTAAATTTATTAAAATTGATTTAAAATACATTCGTGTTCAAAATCATCCTAAAATTTGAAAACTTTGTACTTTAATTTTTGAAATAATCTCAATAATATGAATTCGTTTTTAAATTAAATTTATGTTCACTTTCAAGCGCTTGAGAAAAAATAAAAAATAATTGCCACGCGCTTAAAATGATCAAACTTTATTTCTAATACATCCGTCTTCAAAATCACTTTAATATTAGAAAACTCTGTCTTTTAATTTTTGAAATAATCTCAACAAAATCAACTCGATTTTCAATGAAAATTGTATTCGTTTTCAAACTCTTTAAAAAAATATAAAAACAATTGCTACACGCTTAAATTTATTAAAATTGATTTAAAATACACTCGTGTTCAAAATCACCCTAAAATTTGAAAACTTTGTACTTTATTTTTGAAATAATCTCAACCAAATCAACTCGTTTTTCAATTAAATTTATGTTCGTTTCTAACCGCTTAAAAATTAATAAAAAAATTGCGGCGCGCTTAAAATTATCAAAATTTATTTAAAATACATTCGTCTTCAATATCACCTTAAAATTTGAGAAGATATCCCTTTAATTTTTGTAATAATCACAGCAGAATCAACACGTTTTTTCAATTAAATTTGTGTTCGCTTTCAAACGCTTAAAAAAGTATAAAAACAATTGCCATATGCATAAAATTATTAAAATTTGTTTAAAATACATTCGACTTCAAAATAAAATTATTAATTTAAAACTTACCCTTTTAATTTTTCAAATATCTACAAAAGAATCAACTCGATTTTCAATTAAATTTGTGTTCACTTTCAAACGCTTAAAAAAATATAAAAACAATTGCCACACGCTTAAATTTATTAAAATTGATTTAAAATGCATTCGTGTTCAAAATCACCCTAAAAATTGAAAACTTTGAACTTTAATTTTTGAAATAATCTCAATAAAATGAACTCGTTTTTCAATTAAATTTATGTTCACTTTCAAGCGCTTAAAAAAAATAAAAAAACAATTGCCACGCGCTTAAAATTATCAAAATTTACTTCTAATACTTCCGTCTTTAAAATTACCTTAAATTTATAAAACTTGGTTCTTTCATTTTTGAATTAATCACAACAGAATCAACTCGTTTCTCAATTTAATTTGTGTTTGCGTTCAACCTCTCGAAAAAAAATATAGAAACAATTGCCACGCGTTTAAAATTATTGAAATTTATTTAAAATACATTTGTCTTCAAAATCACCTTAGAATTAGTAAAGTTGGTGCTTTCATTTTTGAAATAATCAATACAGAATCAACTCGTTTTTCAATTTAATTTGTGTTCATTTTCAAGCGTTTAAAATTATATAAAAACAATTGCCACGCGCTTAAAATTATCAAAATGATTTAAAATACATTTGTTTTCAAAATAACCTTAAAATTGGAACACTTTATCCTTTAATTTTTGGAATAAACACTACGGAATCAACTCGTTTTTCAATTTAATTTTCGTTCACATTCAAGCACTTGAAAAAAGTATTATAAAAATGCCAGGCTGTTAAAATTATCAAAATTTATTTAGAATACTTTCGTCTTGAAAATCACCTTAAAATTAGAAAACTTATTTCTTTAATTTTTGAAATAATCAATTCAGAATCAACTCGTTTTTCAATTAAATTTGTGTTCGCTTTCGAGCGCTTGAAAAAAATATAAAAACAATTGCCACGCGCTTGAAATTATCAAAATTTATGTAAAATATATTCCTCTTTAAAATATCCTTAAAGTTAGAACATTTTGTCTTTAAATTTTTGTAATAAACACTATAAAATCAACTCGTTATTTAATTTAATTTGAGTTCGCTTTCAAGCGCTTGAAAAATATATAAAAACAATTGCCACACGCTTAAAATTATCAAAATTAATTTAAAATACATTCGTTTTCACAATTACCTTAAAATTAGAAAACTCAGTTCTTTAATTTTTGAAATAATCTCTACAGAATCTACTCGTTTTGTAATTAAATTTGTGTTCCCTTTCATGGACTTAAAAAAATATAAAAACAATTGCTATACCCTTGAAATTATCAACATTAACTTAAAATGCATTTGTCTTTAAAATCACCTTAAAATTAGAAAACTTGGTCTTTCAATTTTTGTAATAATCAGAACAGAAGCAACTCGTTTTTCAATTTAATTTGAGTTCGCTTCTAAGCGCTTCAAACAGAATAAAAACAATTGCCACACGCTTAAAATTATCAATATTATTTAAAATACATTCAAAATCACTTGAAAATTAAAAAAAACTTTGTGCTTTAATTTTTGTAATAATCAAAACAGAATCAACTCGTTTTTTTTAATTAAATTTTTGTTTGCTTTAAAACGCTTAAAAAATATAAAAAACAATTGCTACACGTTTAAAATTATTAAAATTTATTTAATATACATTCTACCTGAAAAAACTGATTGCACTTTTAATTTGAAAACAGTTATGTACATTATTTGTTGTGAAAATACGTTATGTTTGCAATTTTATTTTATAGAAATCGTTGCTTGTGTTTTAGAAATTGGAGGGTGAGTGGGTGACCACAATTTCTAAAACAAAAGCAACGATTTCTATAAAATAAAATTGCAAACATAACGTATTTTCACAACAAATAATGTACATAACTGTTTACATATTACTTTAAATTTAAGTCAAAACACTGATTGAAATTTCCTTATTACATTCGACAATAATAGAAAAAACAGTTGTTGAAAAATCAAAATAGCAAGAATAAATTAAATAACAAAAAAATATGTAGGGTGGGTGGGTAATTTTAAATTCTGCACATTTACTTGAATATTTTACTAATTCAACCGAAGCTTTAATCTGATGTTTTTAAATATATTTTCTACACTGATTTGCTATAGTTTTTTTGGATACTAAATGTCTGAATGTAATGAAAGTTCAATTTTATATGTAGGGTGGGTGGGTGGCCTCTATTTCACCCTCCAGTTTTTAATACATACGCGAGAGTTTTAATGAATGCATTTTCAATATAAAAACAATTATGTAGTTTATTTTTTGTGTAAATACGCTACGTTTGCAATTTGATTTTCTAGAAATCGTTGCTCGTGTTTTTAGGAATTGGAGGGTGGGATAGTGGCCACCCACCCACCCTACATATACATTGGAATTCAAACTATAACAATGTTTTAAAATTCTTTAAAAAAATACACAGTAACAAAGCTAAAGCAACGTGAAGAAAAATAAGATAAGACTTTGTTGTCTATAAAAACAATTAACGATCACGTTTACGAGTAGAGCATAATGTGGGCACTTTCTCACCGGCTACATTTCCTATGTACTTATAGAAAGTGTTTGTCATCGTGTAATAATCTACAATATGTACATGATTTTTCCAAAATCTGACATTTCGATCGCATTGCAAGAGAAATGCGGGATATTAGTTCCAACAGGATGGTGCTGCTCGATATTAATATTCGATCATTAGATGTCGTAAATCAATAGTAACGATCGGGCAATTCGTATTTCCGTTACGAAACGAGGAAATCGATCGAGTGCTTATGGAAGAATGGCCGGATCGCAATCAAGATTCGAAATTGCTTAATTAATCCGCAACTGGACTTCCTCCGTAATACGAATGACGTTAATTAGAGTGACCGGTGTTAATACGTGTTTCTTTATATGATAAAAAGACGCATCGCAATGGATATATTGGCGGAAATAATTTATTTAATATGATTATCGTGAGATTAATTAAGTTTAATTATTATTAATAAATCAAACGTTGTTTATATGTTTATATAGATTATTAGGAATTAGAAGGCACAAAGAATTTTGTGGAAAATTTGATGATATCGCAGCTGGGTATGTGTTAGCTGTCATTGCTGGCATCACGATAAGCCGGCAATATTCCCATCGTGCCGAAGAGCTCATGGCGCATGAAGCGACACGTGAATAATAATTGAGCGGATGTTGGCATAATAAAATTTGTATTGGACTCATGACTGTGATTTATATAGATATTTGCGGAAAACGGTGTGATTACTCGTGGTCAACCGGATAAAGGTGTCTGTGTTCGTTACAAAATTAGTTACGAACGTAATTATGCCATGTAAACACATCATTAAACCGTGGTGGAATAATAAAGTACATAAACATTAATTTTTCATATGGTTTACCAAATAGTAATTGTCATAGCCTACGTTAGGATTGTAATAATAACGAAGAAAATATGTTTACAACTAAAACTATTGCAACTTTGACAATGGCCAAAAATTAGATACTTTTTAATACTTTATACCACAGTTTACTTTTATAATATACTACAACTACCCTTTTTTTGTTAAAGAGATCAAATTTTGATTTTCGTTCTCATCTTCATCTCACCTTCCTACTATATAACTTCCAACCATTTATTTATCTTCAGTTTTTCTGCATTGTTGTGCTTGTGTGTTTATTCGCTTCATCGGTAGAAGGAAAATATAGATCTGCACCGACACAATGGGACTATTTGTAAATTTCGCTCCTCCGTATCGCTAAACATTGTAGCACCCATTATGGTACCGTGATGGCATTGTGTTCGGGAGGGTCCTTTAAAGAGGTGTTAGATAAACAGGCGGATAAAAGTGCCAGCACGATCGCCAGCTTCTATGGAAACATTCCTGGGCAGCTGACACCTCCGGGCGGTGACATGGGCCGTACCGTATCGATGCGATGGGTGTGCGTTTTGTGTGAAGGCCCGGGCGCCAGGTGTCGGTATCTGCGGATAAGGAAATTAAGAGATTTAACCCCCGGGTTTTTATAAAGTCATCGACAAAACGAAGTGTTCATGCGTTACGCAACGGTACACCGCAAAAGAGATGTTTATCTCGTGTTGTATACTTAATGGACTCGTCAAAATAAACATACCTGTACCCTGTGGTATACCATTTACTACGTAATATGCCAAGGTTAAGTGATGGTGATTAGAAATAATTACAATGCGTTTGATTAATTCATTTAATTTTTACTTTAATTTGATGTATTGATTGTTATAGCCAAAAAAATTACATATAATTATTATAATATAGATTAATTGATGAGGACAAAATCAAAATCAAGTTCAGATCAAGAAAAGAATTAGATTAGTTTTCGTTCTAATTGAAAAATTTTTCCTTAAGGGTTTTAAAACTTCAATTTAGTTTCTTCTAGTATTTTTTTTTTAGAATTTACCTTATCTAATGTTTCTTATAATTTTTCTTTCAGTTTTGTTATATTTTTCGAATTGCTGGAATTATCTTCGACTCTTCTAGAATGTTTTAGAAAATCAAATCGAAATATTCAAGAAATTTTTTTCCTAATTTCAGACTTTTAGTAAATTTTCTTGCAAATTATTAAACAATTTTTCTTCTAGATTTCTGGGATTAGTTGCTTCTAGTTTTCTAGAAATATCCAGTCTTTCTTATTTATGGTATCTTATCAAATTTTTTTATAATTTTTCTTCCAGTATTGGTATGTTTTACAAATTGCTGGAATTTTCTTCGGGAGCTTTGGAATGTTTTAGAAAATCAAATTGAAATGTTCAAGAAATTTGGTTCCAAATTTCAGACGTTTAGTAAATTTTCCTTGCAAATTTGTAAGCAATTTTTCATCTAGATTTCTGCAGTTTATCTGAAAGTTCTCTTCCAAATTGGAAACGTGAGAGAAACTCTAGTAAGAGATGTTGGAAATATTTGGAAATTTCAAAAAAAAGTTTCTAGGAATATAGTAAAAAATTTAAAAGATTGCTAAAGTATTTTCGTAATCTAAAGAAATTTTCTTGCTTCATCTTACCGATATGGAATATTTCCAGAAGTTTTGCTTCTTCTAATCGCTATAATTTTCTTTTAATTTTGTAGATGTTTCTTCTAAATTTCTGGAAATTTCAGGAGATATAAAATTGTGATCATTTTCATTCTGTAATTTTCTAATAATTTTTAAAATTCATTACTATATCTTATGGGACTTTTTTCGGAAATTTTTGAGAATTTATGATACTTTCAACATTTTCTTAGATTTTTATAATATCGTCCAATTTGTGTGAATTATTTTCGATAGCATCTTTAGGTATTAGTATTAATCTTTCAAATTTCTAAAGTTTTAAACAAAGTTTGTCTACTATTCGGTAATGAATTGATTTACCTAATATTTCATAATGTTTCACCAAGAGATAATAAGGTTATACAAGAAAAAAAATTGTCGAGATTTATGGGTTTTAACAAAATGTTTTATTTTTTAATTTAGAGAATAAAACATTCTTTAAATTAAATCAAAAAACATTTAGTTCTAAAATTTGATACAAACTTTTCTTACAAATTTCTAAATTTTATTTTGCTCTTCTATGATTTTGATGAATTTCTCTTCTAAATTGCACGAATTTTTTTCTTTCGAGAATTCGCTTAAAGAAAAATAATCTTTATACGATTTATGCTTTTGTATTTTTTGCAATGGAGGGCGGAATAGAGGCTAAATTGTACAGTTTGGAGGGTGCGATAGAGGCCACCCACCCACCCTACATATATATTTAAACTTTAATTACTGTCCGCCGATTAATTTTAAAGAATTTAAAACATGAATACTACTGATAGTACTGAACACTAAAATGGTATCATTGAGTAAAATTTAAAACTGTATGTAGGATGGGTGGGTGGCCACTATCACACCCTCCAAACTGTAAAATACTCACGAATGTCTAATAAAAAAAATAAATAATTTAAATGAAAAAAATATCCCTACATATATTATTAAAATTTTAATGTTAACCTTCCTTTTGAAATTATGTAAAATTATTAACAATTTTATTTCCATATATAATTTACCAAAATTGTTTGTAGTTTAAAATTAAATAAATTTGTAGGGTGGGTGAGCGTATACTATCCTACCCTCCAGTTACCTAAACATTAACATAAGATTTTAATGATAAAAATGTAAAAATGAAAATAAAACTGTGAATATTTTTTCTTATAATACAATTGACTTTTCTTATGATCAAATAATTGAGGGGTGGGATTGTGGACACCCACCCATAATAAGTATACATTTATATTTGAATATATAAAACACTGTCTTTTCTTTATTAAAAAAAAACGTTTAAATCGTTTGATTAGAATTGAAAAAATCAAAAGAACTCAGCTTTTGAGTTTAAAATTAACACGTATATATAGGGTGGGTGGGTGGCCTCTATACTACCCTCCAAACTTTAAAATACTAACGAGACTAATTTAAATTATAACAAGTCAATAAGTCAGTTGAAAAATCTGTATTCTAACATCATGATTAATTGAAAAATTGAAATATTCCCAAAAATCTCTTAGTTTATTTTTGATGACCAATGAAGAAGAAGAGAAGCAGCATATAAAGTTGTTATGACTTAACATTGTAATATCACCTTCAATAAATTAAAACAAGAATTATTTCTCTCTTTAAACTAATAGAAGAATTATTTGAAAAACTATTGAAGAAAACTTTTACAAATTGGAAGAAAGACTCCAGGGAATGAAAAAATGCTGAACAATTTGGTTTATTGGTTTATAAAAGCAGGAATTAGTAGAAATCTTTCGAGGAAAACCTGGAAAATTCAAAATCATTGAAAAAAAAATTCAAAAATTTGAAGAAAGACTCCAGGAAATGAAAATTTGCTAAAAAAAATGGTTTATAAAAGTAACTATTAGAACAAATCTTTCGAGGAAAATCTAGAAAATACAAAAACTTTGAAATTGTTTGAAAATTTTTTAAAATCTTAATTGCAGAAAAATTTAGAAACTTTAAAAAATTGTTATTTTCCAATTTGGAAAGGAATTTAATTACAGAATTTCTAAAATAGACTGCAATATTTAAAAAAAAGCTGAAACAGTTAGGAATTTTTTGCAAATTGGAAGAAAGATTCCTGGAGAAGAAAATGGCCTAATAGTTCTTTTAATATAAAGATCTTTCAAATTTCCTGCTGACATTCCTCTTTGAAACCTTTGAGTAATTTTTTTTCCAAGTTTCCAAATTCTTAGAAATTCAAAATATTATATTTTTCCAATTCATTTTTTTTTTTTTTTGAGATGTAGAAAGTTTTTTTAGGCGTCTAGGATTTCCCAGGAAGTTCACTTCCAAATTGCAAAAAAAATATTCCAAAATTCTAAAATTTTCCAGCAGTTCTTCTTTTAGATTTTTTAGTGTTTCTCACTTTACCCTAACAAAATTTTGTTTTATATTATCAGATTTTTCCAGAAATTTTTTAATTCAAATTTTGACATTTTTCTTCTTTCAGAAAGATTTCCAGAAATTTCCAGAAATAGTTTATAGAAAAATTCCGAGAGAATAAATACAATTGAAATTCTATAAATTTAGATATTGTATTAATAATAATAAATGGCTAAGCATTTTTTCTAGATATTTGAAAGAAAACCTTAAAAAAATTATAAAATATAAGAGAAGGGGCTGAAAGACCACCGGTCGATAGCCATGGAGCAGAAGAACAAGAACATATCAGAATTTATTTTATTTTATCCATTACATGTATTAGATTTTATTTTTCTGTGAATAAAGATGTTTAGTAGTATAAGAGAAGTTGTTGCAATCGGGAAGAAAAAAACTTTTTAGATAACTCATATAAAATGAGAGAAGAGATGTTGGAAATATCGATGAAAGAATTAATAAAATTAAAACTTTAGCAATCTATAACTTCTAGAAATATTCTTAAAAGCTAAAACTAGTTGCCAAGTCAAGGATTTTTCTATAAAGAGAAATTCTTAGATAGCTTTTTAGAATTTTCTAAGAATTTCTCTTTTCTCTAAAGCAAGACCTTTTAAAAAATTTTCGTAAAATAAAAGAGGAATTGTTGCAAGACAGAATAGGATTTTTTTAGAAAACTCCTCTGAAACATTGAAAATTTCTTGAATGTTGTCGGCGTTAACTTGGTGGTACATTTTAATAAGATAATTAAAACACTTTAACTTTGTTTTACCACAAAAATATTTATTGCTGTGACTATAGTTTCGAACATTCACTGTTCATTATCAAACATAAAGTACTTTATGTTTGATAATGAACAGTTAATGTTCGAAACTATAGTCACAGCAATAAATATTTTTATGGTAAAACAAAGTTAAAGTGTTTTAATTATCTCATTGAAAATTTATAACAGAAATTCCTAAAAAAATATGTATAAATTTATTTTAGATAAAACTAAAAATTTAAGAAAATTCTCGAAAGTATAAAATGTATTAAAAATTATTTCAGTAGAAAAAGCAAGATATATTGGAAAATTACAGAAATATTAAGAAGAAAATTTAAAATATTTAAATTGCTGGAACAATTTAGGAAGTAAATATCAAATATATTTGTAGAAAAGAGTACTTCGAAATTCCAATAAAATAAAGTAAGAAATATTAAAGAATAATTCCAGCTTAAAAGAAGAATACAAGTTTTTAAAAATAGTTTGCAAAATAAGCGAAAATCTACAGTAAAATTTTGAGAGATTGAATAAAATTTAAATTCTAGAAACATACAAATTTTTCGAAGATTTAAAACCGAAAAGAAATAGTTTTCAATCATTTTTTTTCAAGATATTTCATGATAAATTCCGATAAGAAAAACTCTGGAACATTTACCAACCTTAATAATATGAATTCTTAAACTAGCGTACTCTTGACCTAGGTCAATGCGTAGTTTATTAAGATAGGTCAGGAGTACGATAGGTCATTATACCCAGCATTGTGGTAGGTAAAGAGTACGCTAGAATAAATAATGATCTAGAGAATTCTAAGTTTATAAAACGGTTTGTTATAATTTAAAGCGACAATAATTAGAATATCTGAAGTAGCCATAAATAATTGAAATTACTTTAATTAAATATTGACAATATAAGCGATGCAAGTTTGACCAAAGCAACGAATTATATTAGAAAGAAAGTTATTTAAAGAAAATGTAAAAATGCTTAAATATTATATTGCTACTCTAGAAATGAATTTAAGTTATTAAATATTTGCCAAATAATAAAAATTGATAAATTGATAAAATCAAACGAAAACAATTGAACCTAATACAAATTCTGATTCTATATGTTTCTCCATTAAAGAACAATTAAACATCATGTTTTGGAAATTAATGTATTTTTTTTTCTCCTATTCGCTATAAAAAGATTATGAAAAATTCTAAAACATTTAAAAAAAGCTAAAGTGAAAAAAAAAATATAAAGAATATAAACTTTAAAAAAAATATATATAACCTTCGAAGAAAATTTGTGCAAATTAGAAGAAAAGAAAAATAATTAAATGTAAATACTAGCGTTTGTATTTTTTTATAATGGACAGCAGAATAGAGGTTAAATAGTAGAGGTTGGAGGGTAAGATAGAGGCCACCCACCCACCCTACATATATATTTACACTTTCATCACTGTCCGTCGGTTGATTTTAAAAAGTTTGAATCCTTAATACTGTTGATAGTTTTGAACAGTAAAATGTTATCAGTAAGTGAAATTTAAGTGGGTGGTCACTATCTTCATTGATAGTGATAGTTGATCAGTATCAATAAAAAACTGAAATTACACTAAACAATATTTCAATTGAAAAATCCAAACATTAATATGATTAATTAATTAATTTAAAATTCTGTAAACTTATGTGTATGAGGAGGAGGTGAGATAGTGGTTATCCTCAGCTAAAATTTGAGTGAAAATGGTTGAACATTTTAAAAATCTTAATTGCAGAAAAATTTAGAAACTTTAAAAAATCATTACTTACCAATTTAGAAAGGAATTTCATTACAGAATCTTTAAAATAGACTGCAATATAAAAGTTGAAACAGCAACGCAATTTTTGCAAATTGAAAGAAAGATTCTTGAAGAAGAAAATAGCTCATCTATTATAAAGCAAAAATTATTGGAAAAGTATTGCTATAAAATGCTAAAATGCTTGAATTGGAGGAGGAATTAAATGATCTGAAAGTAACTAGTTTAATGAAAACTAAAGCAGTAACAGTGATTGAAGTTTAAATATATATATGTAGGATGGATGGGTGGCCTTTAACTCACTCTCCAATCAGTAAAAAATTCGTGCGAGTTTTGTTCAATTCTAATTAACACTAAAAATAATTTGTACCTTATTTATTACAAAAATATGTTCTTTTGTTCAATAACGTCTTGAGAATACTTCGTTTTATTATCATAATTGGAGGGTGGGTCAGAGGCCACCCACCCACCCTACATATATATCTGAACTTAAGCTGGAATATTTGTTGATGGCGCATTAACATCAATCTCAGAGTTATGATGTGTTTATTGGAAACTAAAGCAGAAATCAGTGTTTTAAATATAAATGTATATGTAGGGTGGGTGGGTGGCCACTATTCCACCCTCCAACCAGTAAAACATTCGCGCTAGTTTTGCCTAATGTTTATTAAATTTAACACGATAAATTTCTATTTTATTAATTACGAAAATATATTTTTTATACAATTCAATTTTTGGAAAAATCTTAAACGTAATTAGTGGAAAATTTTAAAATTGTGAAAACATTTTTTTAAATAAATTTAATTAATCGTGTACTGAAAAAATGAAATATTCCAAAAAATACACTAAAAGGGGTTGGAAGACCAAAGGTCGATGGCAAATGTTAAAAAAGAGATGAAGAGAAGCAGCATAAACATTGTTATGACTTAATATTGTAATACTATTTTCAATGAACTAAAAGAAAAATTGTTTTTCTCTCTCTGTTTCTCTCTCTCTCTAAACTAAAAGAAGAATTATTTGAAAAATATTATAGCAATTGAAGAAAATTTTCATAAATTCGAAGAAAGACTCCAGGCGAAGCAAGAAATAGTAGAAATCTTCCGAGGAAAAGCTCGACAATTCAAAAACTTTAGAAACTTAGAAAAAAAAAATCAATTTAGAAGAGAATTTCAATTGCAATACTAAAAAAAAAAATTCGAATAGTGATAAAATTTATGCAATTTGAAAGAGAAATTCCAGGAGAATAAAATAGAAAATAGCTTAAAAGTTTATCTAACATAAAACAAGAAATATTGGAAAATTTTCAAAGAATTGCTAGAAAATGCTAAAATTCTTGAATTTGTGGAGAAATTAAATGAGCTGAAAGCAATTTTTTTAAAAAATTTAGAAGCCTTGAGGGAAACTTCTCTTAAAAAATTGTTTTCAGATGCTTTGGGTGGGTGGCCTTTATCCCACCCTCCAAACTGTACAATTTAGCCTCTATTCCGCCCTCCATTGCAAAAAAAATACAAACGCATAAATCGTATAAGATTATTTTTTTTTAAGGGAATTCTCGAAACAAAAAACTTCGTGCAATTTTGAAGAGAAATTTATTAAAATCATAGAAACGCAAAAGAATTTCTGTTTTAAATTTTGGAAATTTTGAAGAAAAATTTGTGTCAAATTTCAGAACTCTTATAGAACATTCTTTGAATTAAAAAAAAAAACATTTTGGAAAACTCTATAAATCTAGACAATTTTTTTTCTTGTATAACTTTATTATCTTTTGGTGAAACATTATGAAATATTAGGTTAATCAATTAATTACCTAATACTAGACAAACTTTGTTTAAAATTTTGAAATTTCAAAGAATAATCGACCGAAGGTCGATAGCCCAAACGGACGGACTAAACCTTATTTTAAATTAAAATGAATCTACAAATTAAGTATTGAAATTTTTAGTGCAGTAATTAATGATAATTAATAATGAGAGAAATAAATCTCTATAATAATGTAAAACATTAGTGCAGAAGCTTATAGAGATTTATTTCTCTCATTATTAATTAAAATGTATCTGTTCTACATGTATTTTTGTTTGTCCAAATAACGATGTTTAATCTCTCTGTTGAAAGTATCACGAATTTTCAAAAATTGCTGATAAAAGTCTAATAAGATATGGTGATAAATTTTAAAATGTTAAAAGAAATATTACTAGAAAATTACAGAATGATAATTATCACAGTTTTAAAGTAAATCTCATGAAATTCTCATAAATTTAGAAGAAACATGATTGAACAATTCTACAAAATTTAAAGAAAATTATAGCGATAAGAAAGATATTATCGATAAGATAACGCAAAAAAATTCTTTTAGATTACGAAAATAGTTCAGCAATTTTTAAACATTTTCGCTACAGTCCTAAAAACTTTCTTTTTGAGCCTTCTAAATATTTTCAGCATCTCTTACCATAGTTTCTCTTACGTTACTAATTTGGGAGAGAACTTTCGGATAAACTGCAGAAATCTGTAAGAAAAATTGCTTATAAATTTGCAAGGAAAATTGCTAAAAGTCTGAAATTTGATTTTCTAAAACATTCTAGAAAACTCGAAGAAAATTCCAACAATTCAAAAAATATACCAGAACTGTAAAATAAATTATAATAAACATTAGATAAAATAAATTAAGAAAGGCTGTTAATTTATAGAAAACTAGAAGTAACTAAACTCCAAAAATCTAGAAGAAAAATTGTTTACAAATTGCAAGAAAATTTACTAAAAGTCTGAAATTTGGTAGAAAATTTCTTGAACATATCCATTTGATTTTCTAAAACATTCCAGAACACTGGAACAAAATTCCAGGAATTCGAAAAATATAACAAAACTGTAAGAAAAATTAGATAAGGTAAATTAAGAAACACTGGAAATTTCTAAAAAAAAACTTTCCCTTTAGGAAAGGAAATACTCGTAAATTAGAAGAAAAAAGAATGTTGGTAAAATCTTTAATATAAATTAAAATTTTTAAATATTTCTTAGAATTTCTAAAAAATTAAACCTAAATTACTGAGAAGTTCAAGAAACATATTCTAAAGGTGATGAAAAAATCATGCTAAGAAATTCTAAAAAAAAAAAAAATGGAAAGAGAATTAACAGAAAATATTAAAACCTTTAAAAAGTATCATATACGGGAAGGGATTCCTGGAGAAGTGAACTAAAATTAAGAAATAAATACAGTTTCTTGCTTTATATTAAAAGTAAGAAATTCTAAAATAGGTAAAACGGTATAAAATTTAAAAATCTGCTGAAGAAAAATTACAATCTTTCGTTGGAAAGAAATTTTTCGAAAAATCTCTTGGAAGAGCAAGAAAAATTGGAAGTTGCTGGGAAATATTGAAACAATCGAAGAAAATTTTCGCAAATTAAGAAATAAATTCCTAAAAAAATATTCGTTTATTTGTAATGGTAAAAAATTATCTAAGATAAGTTTTAAAATTAGTAGAAAATTATAAAAATCTGAAAGCTACATTGACAAAAAAAGAATTTTTGAAGAAAAATCTCACAAACTGAAAGATGAATTCAATAAAAATCATCTAAACATGGAAGAAATACGCTGGAAATTTCTAAAAACAAAAAACTAAAATGATAATATGACTACCACAGTATTTCCTCTGCAATTTTCTCGAAATCCACGAGGTTTGTGCAAGAAAAGGCTATTCTAAATAAACTGCTTCCTTTTGAATTCTTTACAGTTACTAATAATATAAATATAAACTCTTATAGTATTTAAACAATAGACTAAAAATATGAAAGTTTCTCAAAGGTAAGAACTATATGAAAAATATGTTTTAATAAAACTTATTAAGTTTCTCCTTTAAGTTTAGTTTGAACAATTTTGTAATAAATTTCATATTTAGAAAAATATCGGAAAAACAAATCCACTTCTGGTAAATGAATGCTTACCAAAAGCTTTTCAATTGCAGTTTTTTTATGATGAAATCATAATTTTAAAGTTTCATCTTAAAAGGATCATTTGTTTTAGAGATACAGCACTCACTAATAATAGTTATAGGAATTAAGAAGTTTATAAAAACGTATTTGTTTATTTTTATATTTTAATTAAATTAAAGTTTTGTGGTACTGCGTACAGGATAGAAGTCGTAATGGATATTGATTCGTTTTGAGATAAAGGATAATTACCTATGATCATCTGCATGTTCAATTGTTTCCTCTTGTTTCTACAAACCTGTTTACTTGCGTGGATCAGAATTGTAAACGTCGCTCGGCGGTGATTTATCGCAGTGGATAGGGATCGTGAGTGGCGCCGATAGTTTCGTTGACACTCCGGAATAAATAGCAGGATGACAAGACAGCAGGGCGTAACTGACACCGGTTCGGTCGACCAATGAGGATCACGAGGAGCGTGCCCAATGAAACTGATACCTCCGTTGGTCGCGCAAGACCGCGGGATCACTAACAAATGAACGCGATGGCAGACATTTCCTTCTAGAAGAATTCATACACTAAGAAAATAAAGCACCATGAAAAAAGTCGATTAGTTTAGTCTTATATAATTAGTTTTTATGTTAATTATCATTTGTAAATGTAATTTTCAATCTAGCTTTATTTAATAAGCATTTTAAAGGATACAAAATGAGGAATTTTAATCGTATAAGTTTACTGCTTATCACATCGGTGTTGCCATGTAGTGTTGTATTGTTATAGGTTAGGATAGTCGAATTAATTACTACAAGGGATAATTAGAAAGTAATACCCGTTTGTAGTGTGCGGAGCGCTGGCGAATAGAGCAGTCGCTGGATGTATGCTAAAATGTTTGTATTTCAGTTTGATTGTGCTGTTTAACAAAATAAAGATAAATTTCGCATTTAATCTATTGGGTAAAATATTTGGTCTATCCTTGCTTTAAATATTTCAACAAAAATGTTGATGTTGAAAACTAAATGAGATGGCTAAAAAATACTTTATCTTTATTACGGAATATTACTGTGAAAGATTGTTCTTAGATCGAATAACCAATTGCAAAAATTTATTCTTTGTCCATAATCCCTATGTAATAAAGTTTAGTTTACAGAACCAGTGAAGATTTTATTGCTGCTAATGTTAAGTAATCTTGCAATTCATCAAAAACTGCTGGAAGGATTTTCAGTGACAGCTTCCTCTAGTTTATGTGTGCGTCGAGTCCATGGTTACCCTGCATTCTGCCTGATTAGTATTACACGTCTGTAATCTTCTTTCTAATCTCGTAAATACGTATCTCTGTTTAATAAGACTTTATAGGTTTCCTTGTAATATTATTTTTGATTAAGGAAAAACGCCACGTAATTCAATGAAACTGATCGTAGCGAACGTTACTATGTGGTAGTGATTCGTTTTTTTTTTGCTGAATAGATGAATTTTTAATCCTACAAGTGAAAAAAGCCAGTTGAATTTGATACATCCTGAGAGGATCAATGTTTGATTTTTTGCAACGGTGCCGGCATATCGTTGCCACAATGATGTACCTTTTTTTTTACCCCATCAACTCCTTTATCAATTTAGGACGCACATTTCTGGACGCACTCGCGCGAGCCTCGCCTAATTGAATTATGATGAGCTCTCTGCCTTTCTTTTTTTTTACCAGACGCACCTGCAACAGATCCGAACGATTCGTCGCGGGTATTAAGAAAGGGAAACTCGTTAATTCGGAAATTCCAATCCAAACTACGTTCGTCACGCGGAATTGCTATGTCGCATTAGATGCACGCAAAACAATCGCCATAATTTTTTGTTTTTTCCCCGATTTTAAGGTAAACGTTTTTATTTTGCTCAGTAATTTATGAAGAATAATTATTTTTTATTAATTAATTAAATCTATAGGAGTTATTGTGATTAAATATACAGGGTTTAATATGAAAGTAATGCGCCTAATTGGGTAAATTATAGCACTTGTTATGTTCTATAATTTTATTTTCAATTACTGAAAATAAAAGTGCTTTAATTTACCCAATTTGAAAATTTCGTTCCATCAAGAAAGTAGCGCAAGAAGTATTGAATGTAATGGGCATAATTTTATTGTGACGCAACTATCCATCCTAGAGAAATGTGGTATGTCCTTTCAATGCAATGGAAAATGTGTTTTTCGACTTTGTAACACGGCGCAATGGAGCGTTCGCTTGAATTCAAGTTTTACGTTGGACTTTAAAAGAATGCAGCCGAAACAATCTAGATGCTTCAAGTAGTTTTCAATGATGATTGTATTTCAGGATCACAGTCCAGGATGAGGCGTTCAAAGAATTCCAAAAGGAGATCGCCGACGAACCCCAACAACGGACGTTTGAGAAATCGTCAAGTCTCAGTTTCATAAAATACTGACACAGTATATGAATTGATATGAAGTTTCAACAAGTAACAGCTTCATCAATCCAGCATTTTAAGTTTTGTACTGCAGGAAGAAACTGAAAACTCAGCCTTTTATATCAAGAGAAGAAAACACCAGGTAAAGGTTGACGTCAAACACGGTAATAATGCTCCCAGCTACATAGCCTTCATCGTTGTCAATTTCCTAGGCCAAAGCAACACCCCAATGGTCCCCCAGTCTCCTTACAGTCTCGATTTAACTCCGTTTGTTTCCCCGACTGAAGAGAGAGCTGAAAGAAAATCATTGGAAGTCCGTGAAACAACTAAAAGCATGTTACAAGGTTCTTAAGAGCCATTCCCGTCAAGCAGCTTCAGGATGACTTCCAGGGACGGCAAGAATGTTTCCGCATGTGTACTTTAAGCATTTGTACCAGTACGATCAATAAATATATTTTTCCCATAAAATACGTTTTACTTTTATAATGAACCCTGTATTTTTTGATAATAATATAAAAAGACAGTTCTTAATTAACATAGATTTTAAAGTAAGGTAAGGAAAGATCATTAAAACTATTTTTGTATATATATAATTGTCGATCCATTTACTTTTTTACTTTGTTGCACATCTTGAATATAATGAAGAAGGAGACACTACTCCTTTTGCACTTTAAAATAAAGTGGTAAAACAAAGTCTTCGCATCTCCTTCTCCTTTTTTTACAAAATTCCAATTATTACATGACAATATATTACTGTAATACAAAAAAACTTTATTATTATAATTAAAGGGTTAAGTAAATGACCACCCACTCAACCTACATAAAATTTTTAAATCTAACCTCAAACATTAATTTATTTTTGTTTTAAACATCAATAGTAAAACTGCAATAAATATTATTTGAATCTAACGAGATTATTGTGTTAATAAAACGAATGCAATGTAGTATGGGTGGGTGTTCTCTTCCCCACTCTCCAATTCGCAATGATTTTGTAATGAATTTTTTATTCTTAAGACTCACTTTCTTAATATACTTAAGAAATTTATTTCTATACAATATTTTCTCTGTGAAATTTATTTAAAAATGTGAACCTTACTTGATTGATTAATTAAAAAGCACTAAAAACCTTTCTTCACAATTTTATTTAAATTAACAGATATATATTTCGGACACAAAGTGACCATTATCAATGTTTTAATACATTAAAATATTAAAACATTGATAATGGTCACTTTGTGTCCGAAATATATATCTGTTAATTTAAATAAAATTGTGAAGAAAGGTTTTTAGTGCTTTTTAATTAATCAAGTTTACCTTCACGTAACTCACAAAAATCAAACTTACTTGATTGAATTATTATAAAAAAACTTTTGTTACATTTTTTAAATCATTGAATTTTCAAATTTTATTCTTATTCTTAATAACTCTTGGCAAAATTATTTTTGCAATAATGAATTGTTATTGATAATAGCTAAATTTTGTAATAAAAATAAAAAATAAGGTCTAATTAAAGTTTTTAGTTATTATTTGCTGCACGAGTTGAGGTTTTAATTTTAAAGTTTTCCCAAAAACTCTTTAGGTGTAAAAATAAAGTTTAAAATTTCTAGCCCAATAATTTACAATTTACAAATATTACATTTTAATTTTTCAAAGCAAATACCTTTAAAATTTAAAATGTGATCAATTGACAAGCTAAAATTCCTTAATAACCTAGTTTAATCCATTATCAATACTACATCCTAGGATTTTTGAAATAAATAATGTTTCCTATAGTTCTGTTTTAATTCAGAAATGCTGACAAAAGTATGTTTCAATTTTTGTATTGAGATTGACTAAACATTTAAGGCCTTAATTCAAAATGTTTTTTAAATTATTTTTAAGTTTTATTTTTCTTACTTTTATTTCCTTGTTAACTTTAAGTAAAATTTCAACTGTTTTTAGGCAAATGTAAAGAAATACTATTGTCGTAAAACAAAGTGAAAAGTGTTTTATTTATTTTTATTTAAAATGTACCACCAAGTAAACGCCGACAACATTTCAAAAAATGTAAAATCTTTCTAGAATTTTTTTAACTGCTTTTAAACAAAACCGAGTAATTGTAAAGAATCCAAAATTGAGAAAATTATTATGAATAGCATTTTTTTAGTAAACATGATAGTTTTCGAGAAAATATAGGGAACGTACTATGATGGCCACATTCTAAACATCTTAGGTAAATTTTCAATTTCAACATTACCTACTATCTGAAAACACACTAAATACTTTATGTGATCTGTTATTTATAATTTATTGTTTGTCATTTATCGAATGAAAATATTTTTAAACGTTTGTTTAATTTTTCTAGACGTTTTTTGTACTTAAATCTTATATTTTGTACGTCTTTTGCCTTCTATCATCTGACATCTGAAAACTGTTATTTTTCTATGTTTATTTGAGATTTGCTATCTGTAAACTTTTTTCTCATTCGTTTTTATTTAAAGGTATTATTCGATATATCACTTGTCAGATTCCAATCTGTCATTTGCAATTTGTCATCTGTCATGTGTGATCTATCATTTTCATTATCTGCTGTCCGTCAACATGTTTTCTAAGAGTTTGCCATTTATTTTTTATCACTTACTGTCTATCAACTGTGTTATCTGTTATATATTTTTCAAGTGATTATATTTTCAGTATATTCAAAAGCGCTCTTAAAAGAATTGAATTTCTTTCTAAATTTCGTTTTAATATAAAAAATGTGAAAACGTTTCTATTATTTTCGTCTTCTAACGTCTCTAATCTATAACCTGCCTTTGTTTTGTTCCTATTATATGAATGTGCCATCTGTCGTCTTTATTCTACCATCTCTCATTTGTCTTATAACATCTGTAATCTATAATCGGTTATTGATTTATCCCTCTCATCTGTCATTTTCCTCCTGTCATCTGACGCTTGTCTAACGTGCCATTATTTTATCCATCTTATCTGTATATGTAATCTTTCGTTTTTCTTCTGTCATCTGTTGATTCTGTTTCAACATCTGTGATCTATAACTTGTCATTGATTTGTCCTTCTTATCTGTATATTCCATCTGCCATTTTCCTTCTGTCATCAGTCGATTGACTTCTAACATTATTAATCTATAATCTGTAATTGTTTTGTTCCTCTTATCTATATATGCCATCTGTCGTTTTCCATATAACATCTCTTCTTCTAACATCTGTAATCTATAATTTGTTATTGATTTGTCCCTCTTATCTGTATATTTTATCTTTTATTTTACCTGTGTCATCTGTCGCATGTCTTCTAACACCCGCAATCTATTAATTTATCCCTCTTATATGTATATGCCATCTGTCATTTTTCTCCTGCCATCTGTCGTTTGTTTTCTAACATCTGCAATCTATAATCTGTCACTGTTTTGTTCCTCTTATCTGTATGGCATTTCGTTTCCCTTCTGCCATCTCTCGTTTGTCTTCTAACATCTGTAATCTATAATCTGCCATTAATTTGTTCTCCTTATCTGTATATGGCATCTGTCATCTGTCTTTTGCCTTCTAACATCTTTAATTTATAATCTGTTATTGATTTGTCTCTCTTATCTGTAATGTCTTCTATCATTTTCCTTCTGCCATCTGTCGATTATATTCTAACATCTGTAATTTGTAACCTGCCATTGTTTTGTCCCTCTTATCTGTCGTTTTCCCTCTGCCATCTGTCGTTTATCTTCAAACATATGTAATGTATAATCTGTCATTATTTTGTTCATCTTATCTGTATATATCAATTTTCTTCTGCCATTGTCTATTTGTCCTTAAACGTCTGTAATTTATGACCTGTAATTGTTTCATGATTCTTATCTTTATATGCCACCTGTTATTGTCCTTCTGCTATTGATAATTTATCTTCTAAAATCTGTACTCTATAATTTGTCAATGTTTGGTCTCTCTTATCTGTAAATGTCATGCATAGCTATCTTTTGTCATATTTGCCTTACATTATCTAACATATGCAAACTGTAATTTTTCTTTCGTTATTTGAGGTTTATTAGTAAACTAGTTTTTTTCTTCAAAACTACTTTGTCTTTTTTGGTAAAGTATGCCTTCTGTCATAAGTCACTTGTCTTCTGTTTTCTGTAATCTCGGGAGTGTAATTTCTAATTCGATATTTAAGGTATTTTTTAAGACATTCTCCCTTCTATATATTATATATACAATAATCTTTATTTGGACAACAACATGATACAAAATAATAATAACAATAAATATGAAACAAATGTATTAGTGTTAGTCCGTCTTAGTTATAGACCTGAAATCTTGTTGCTCTCTATAAATTATTCTCCTTCTCTCATCTATCACCTATATGTTGTGTAGTTCATCTGAAATCTGTCAATTTGTAAACTTATTTTTCACTAATTTTTCTATGCCTCTTATGTGAATATCTCATCTTCCATGTGCCTTATGTCATTTTGCCTTCTACCAGTTGTCATCTGTCATATTTCTTCTATTATTTGTTATGTGCGACTTGTTAACGAAATCATTTGTCATTTGTTTTTATTATCAACGACATGTCATATTTATTTTGTTATCTAATGTATTTCATCTGTTAATTTCGTTTTCAGCAATTTTTCTATCTCTCTTATCTGAATAGGTCGTTTTCCCTTTATCATCTGTCATTCTTCTTCTATTAACTGTCATCTATGACTAGTTATTTCTCTTTTGTTGCTTAAGATTTTCCGTCATCTGACAATAACGTTAAAAAATAACAGTTTGGATATGACAGATTATGGAAAGCAAAAGAAAGATAATGACAGATGACATTTTTAGACAAAAGAGATGAAATAATCTGGAAAATATAATTTTGTTTAAAAATTTCATCTGTTATTATCTTTTTCTTTCCACAATCTGTCATATTTTTTAACATTGTTTAAGTTCTGTCATTTGACTTCTAACATCTATCTATGCAAACCGCCATTTCTCATTCGTTATTTAAGGTTCATTATCTGACAACGTGTTTTTTTAAACCTTACATCTTTCTTGCCTATTATATGTCATCTATCATTTTCCTTCTATAATCTATCAACTGTTATTTATATTTTATCATTTGCCACGTACGACCTGATATTTTTATGGTATCATCTGAAGTCTGCCATTTGTCAAGACTTTTTTATGTCCTCTTTTCTGTATATGTCATCTGTCATCTATCAAGTGTTTTTTGCTATCTGTGAGTTGTCATTTTCATTCTGAAACCTAAGGTCTAACCTATATCTATCTTCTGTAATTCCGAAAGATCATTTATGAAAGAAGGAAATAAAACAGAAAATAAATTGAGAAAAAAAACTATCAATTTATTTGTAATATGTCATTTGAATTTTTAACTTTCTGCCTTTAAATTTGCCGTTTAGCAACAGTCATTAAGATAATAAATAATATATAAAATAGAAATGATAAATAATATTAATAATAATAAATTAAATTGTCTGTCAAATTCCATTTGTTTACTTTACTTACTGTTATCTGTCATCTGTCATTTGCGTTCTGTATTATTAATGAAGTCTGTTATTTGTCAACTCATTGTCAACAATTTTCTATCTTTCTTATCTATGTACGTCATCTGTCATTCTATGATCTGTTATCTATTTTGTTCGGTCAACTGTCAACAATAAATAACACTGTTATATCCTTTCTTCACACTTTATTTCTATGCTTAGATATATATATATATATACAGGGTGACTGACGAAAAACCTTTGGTGCTGTATCTCACTTATTTTTTATCCAATTTTAATAAATAAAACATTAAATTAAACCATTTTTAAAAGACTTTAATAGGATCTGAACTGTTATTTTTTCTCGCACCCAGTTTTTGACAAAATACGATCAACATTTTTTTTTAATTGCACTGTATATATATTTTTATTGATTCGCAAGGAGATTTTTTTTCTGAATATAAAATTGTAGACAAATTTATCCATACATCAAACTTAAGTCGAGAAATTGAGGATTAAAAAAATAAATAAAAAGTCAAGTATCCATTGTAAACAATATACAGACCCTATTTTAAATGTCAAAACTGACAGTAACAGCCATTGATACAATACTGCAATGATTTTTAATTATTTCATAATTAAAATGTTACAATATTTCAAACACTGTACTAGAATTTTGTGCTTCTACAGAAATCGTTTTTCTGTTTTTGAAATCTTGCAACATTTTTATTATGAAATTATTAAAAATCATTGCAGTATTGTACCAATGACTGACTGTCACTTTTGACATTTGGAATAGGCTCTGTATATTGTTTACTAGTGGTATTTGATTTTTAATTTTTTTTAATCCTCAATTTCTCGACTTTGGTTTGATGAATGGATAAAATCGTTTACAAATTTAGATTCAGAAAAAAATCTCCTTGCGGATTAGCACAAAATATATATACAGTGCAATTTGAAACAAAAAGTTGATCGTCTTTTGTCAAAAACTGGATGCAAGAAAAAATATCAGTACAGTTCATATTAAAGTCTTTTAAAAATCATTTAATTTGATGTTTTATTTATTCAAATCGGATCAAAAATTTCGAGTGCTAGGCGTTCACCATCAATAACAAATCTGACAACAGCAACCTTTCTTATTTCTTATCTGTATGTATCATTTGTTGTTTGCCTTCTGTCATTTGTTTTTTGTCATCTATCTTCTGTTTCTCCCTTTTTATTATCTACAGTCTCTCACTGCTGGAAAATTTTAGAATGGTGTAAGAATTTTTTTGCAATTTGGAAGAGAACTTCCTGGAAAGTCCTAGAAGCCTAGAAGAATGTATTGATTGAAAGAAGAACTTTATACAATTTCGGAAAATAGAATAATAACAACATTCAGATCTTTCGAATTTCTAAGAAGAAAAATTACTAAAAGGATTCATGGAATTTGCGAAAAAATGTATTAATCAAGAAAAATATTGTCGAAATATTTGAGTAATTAGAAGGAAAAGTTTTAGGAACGTGATTGAAAACTCACGCAATTTAGAAAATTATTCCTAAAAAAAATCTGATAAGATAGAAAAAGAAATTCTTGAAAATTTTAGATGTCTGGAAGAAAAGAATTACTGGAGATGGTCAACTGTTTTTCACTATTATAGATTATCATTACTTAACAATTTCAACTACTTTCTGGATTTATTGTAAATTGTTTAAAACGTTAAAACGGTTGAATATCAATCCAGAAAGTAATTGAAATTTGTAAAAAAAATGATAATCGATAATAATAAAAAAAAACAATTGAAGACCACTCAAGAAAATTGATATTATTTGAAATTTGTAAAAAAAAACAAATGTGAAAATATTCAATTGTTTATTTTAGAAATTTCATCAATTTTCAATTGTTTTTTTCAATATTTTCAGCACTTTTTAAATGCTTTGATCGATTATGGTCTTCAATTGTTTATTCTACAACAATTTCAAGTGCATTTTTATAGTGATATTCAATTGGTTAAGTTCTTTTGGTAATTTCAACTGTTTTTTTATTAACTCCATTAAAGTTCATATTCGTTTAGAGATTTTCAATTATTTTCTTATAAATGTCCAAACTGCTTTTCTTGATTGTTTTTGTTTTTCTATTATTCATGAGTGATATTCAATTTTTTTTGTTATTTTGACAATTTTAATTTTTTTTTTCTTGTCTGGTCTTCAGTAGTTTTTTACTATTATTGAATATCCTTTTTAAGAATTTATTTTTACCTTACTTTCTGAAGTGATTTTCAATTGTTTCAGCTTTTTAAACAATTTTAATTGTTTAAGTCAAAATTGTTTATTTTAGAAATTTCATCAATTTTCAATTGTATTTTTTAAAAAATATTTTAAGCACTTTTTAAATGCTTTGATCGATTATCGCCTTCAATTGTTTTTCTGCTATGATTGTTTATCAGATTTTCACAAGTTCAATTACTTTCTGAAGGGATTTTCAATTGTTTTAGCGTTTTAAACAATTCGAATTGTTTACGTCAATGATTAACTACTTATATCGTTATTCCATTGTTTTTTCTTTAGAATTGCAATTAATTTTTAATTGTTTCTTTAAATTATTTTTACCAAATTTCAACTGCTTTTATCGATTGTACTTTTTTTCTCAGAAATTTCAATTTTTTTTGTAATACGTCATCATTGATGGATTTTTCTTTAAAAACTAATAATTTCAATTGTTTTTCTGGACTGCCATTTTAATTTAAACAATTCTATTGTTTTCGGCAATGATAAACAACCTTTATCAATTGTCAATTGTTTTGTTTTTATAGAAATTTTAATTTTTTTAGTAATATTCAATTGATTAGGTTCTTTTGGCAATTTCAATAAGATAACTCTTGAACGAAATTTGGACAATTTAGAATATACATTCATAAAAACGTATAAGAAAAATGCTGCTTTTGAGTTTTACAAATCTGAAAGTGAAATTGGCGTCAACTCTTCTAGAACATTATTTGAATTTCAAATTTTGATGAAATCCAAATATATAGAGCAACGTGGTTTAAAAACTTTGAAAAAAAAATTGAAAGAATAACTCCTAAAAAATTCTAACACTTTCGAATTTGTAGTTGTTTTTTTAAATAAAAATCTAAGAAAATATTGCAAGAATCTGGAATCGACTAAAATTGCTGGCGATAAGTTCTTGGATGTTAAAGGCATTCACTTCGTGGTACATTTTGATATTAAGAATAAAGAAAACACTTTTACTTTTTCATACTACTTTAAACTTGATTTTGCTGTGACTAATCAAACTAAGAACTTTCTTGGTTTGATAATGATTACCGTGTAGTCGAAACTAAAGTTTAAAGTGGTATAAAAAAGTAAAAGTGTTTTCTTAATTCTTAAAAACGATAAGATATAGCAAGAAATTCTAAAATTTTAAAAGAAAAAATATTAGAAAATTACAGAATAAAAATTATCACAATTTTAAAGAAAATTTCAGAAATATAGAAGAAAAATTGTTAGACAATCTTATAAAGCTAAGAAGAAAAACTCCTGGAAATGTTTGCTATCGATAAGTTAAAGCAAAAAAAGTTGAGAGAATGTGAACTAATAATGGAAAGAAAAATAGATGAAGATCCAGATTGACTTTCATCAGTGTGCAGCATCTGATTGAGAAGGCTCTCACTTTGTGAAATTCACTTGCCTTTATTAGCTTTTAGGACTCTGGATGAAAATTCTTGCAATTTAGAAAAATATTCCTAAAAAAATTTGATAAGATAAAAATGGGAAATTGTGGAAAATTTTTAAAATTACTGAAAAAAATCACTGTCGAAAGAAATACGTGCAATTTAGAAAGGACATTCCTAAAATTCGTAACAACGTAAAAGAAAAATGCTGTTTTAAATTTTAGAAATCTGAAAGAAAATTTGGGGTCAAAATTGAGAACTCTTATAGAACATTCTTTGAATTTCAAATTTTGGTAAAATCCGTAAATCTGGAGCAACGTCGTTTGAAAACTTTAGAAATCCGAAAGATTCGTTCCTAAAAAAGGCTCTCACTTGGTGAAATTCACTTGCCTTCTGCCTGATGAAGCCACTGTGTGAAGAAACACTTGTTATAATGTTTTGATATTAAAAAACTGCGCAAATTCTCAACTTTACTGCATTTAAACTCTAACAAAAGTCTTGATCTGGATCTTCACGTATGAACTTATTTCTTTAAACTTAATAAAATATTGATACAGTATGTAGTTTTAAAAATGTTAAATATTATTTCTTTATACTGATTAAGGAAATGTTTAATAAAAATATAAAAATATAACGTTGTAGAAAATTATTAGTTAAGGAAATGTTTAATAATTTTCATCAATAGTATTGAATTTCTTTAAAAAAAATTTAAAAAGTATATATATATTTTTTTATATCTTATCCATTATGTGTGGAATACAAATGTTTTCGTGCCCTGAAAGCTTCCCCCATTTAATTCCACTAATCCTCTCAGGCATTCTACCCACATACCGGAGACCTGTTACCTCTTGGGACGCGTCTACTGACAGGCACATTAGCAACTATCAGATGTACACGGTGGTGGTGGAGGAGCAGAGGAAAAGAATGGAAAGGAAAGGGAAAAGAAACAACAAGACGGGGCACGTTTTACTCATTCGTGCAGGACGAGGTACAGACTGTCTGTCGGAATTAGGAGATTTAGGCGCCAGCGCCTGAAATCCGGGGCCCCCACTTCACGTCGAGCATTCTATATTTACATACTAAAGTTACCCACATTTCGGTGTTTATTTTGGTGCGCTAGACTGTTGTGCTCCGGGGTTGACTTCGAAATAGATTTATTTCGTGTAAACACCCGGTGGTGCGATGGTTTCGAGTTGCAACAGAAACGTAGGTTTAAAAAAAAGTTTATTAAAATATTCTTTTCCTAAAATAAAGTAGGAAGATCTTAAATTTCGGTCCAATCAAACTGAATCTAGATTGATACAAATTTTAATTGATAAGATTTCTTATGACAGAAATTGGTCCAAACATTAAGCAACAAAAATCTTTTTCTGGTTTCTCTCGAACAACATGAGAATACCTACGTAAATCTTCTAAATTATAAATTGTAAAGAAAGAATTTAATAACCTTCTAGACTCTAATGTCATCGGATCTTCAAAAAATAAGTGGTTATCTCAGTTGAACATGGTTTCTAAAACTGATAATCTTGAAGACTTTGCGAAGATTATAGATTAAATTTAAAAAAAAAACTTCTAACCTACGTATTCCAGTCCTTTTAAAGTTTTTGATTGTTAATTAAAATTTTACAAAATTCCTGTTAGTAGTAAATCTCAAACACATATCTAACTTTCTTTCTCTAGTGTTCTACTGATTGAAGGGTGGAACAGAGGAATTTATATTTTTCTAACAGTACTATTCAATACTTTTTTCTTCATTAAAAAAATTATATTCTTTAAGCTCTTGAAATTACAAACAAAAAATTCCTTATTGGCTATTGTTACATGGAGAAACTTCTCCGTCCTGAAAGAAACAATTAATCAAGCGCACAACCCATTCAGTATGATGTATTGCTTCAAAACTTTCATACGATTATTATATTTATCTAATTAAAAATGAACGGCGGTTGGGCTTGAATGGGCCCTCAATTTTTTTTTCTGTTCTTTCTTTTTGTTGTATCGCATCGCACGAAGGGCACGTCGCGAACCGTGAACGTTTGGGATCAGGGCACGCTCGACTCGGCAGCGGAAAATCGGGTTGATTGAGACGAAAAGGAGAAACGATAAATTAATAAAATCAATACACAAATAGCAGGAATGTTCCGCGTTCGAATTTTCTCAAACCATTAATCACGCGTCTCTTCTTCTTTTCTTTTCTTTCGTTTTATTATTATTATTCTTCTTTCGTTCTTTTAATTAATCGCACAATGGATATGGGCGAATTTATTCAATCCCGCAACGAGGCGAGGAGCCACAAAAGAGCGACGACTCCCGGAGTGCCAATTAGGGAGGAGGATGAATGCCCACAGAAGTTAAGCCTAATTAGGGTCACAATAGAGGCGTGGATATGTGTGAAATATGTTAATTAGGTTTAAATATTTGGACACGACAATCGGCCGACGGATTCCGACGGTTCGCCTAATTAGGACGTCGTACTAACACACTCGGATTTGATTAAACGGCGAGATAATTAATGTTTCAGATCGGACGGGCACGTTAATAGCTAAGCCGTCTGTTCGGTACACGTTAAAGATTTGTCAGATTTTTAATTTCTATTTTAAGCAACATCAAATATTCTTTTAATAAAAATCTTCATTTGTCATTTGTCATTTGTCATTCGTCATTTATCATTTGTCATTTGTCATTTGTCATTTGTCATTTGTCATTTGTCATTTGTCATTTGTCATTTGTCATTTGTCATTTGTCATTCGTCATTTGTCATTTGTCATTTGTCATTTGTCATTTGTCATATGTCTTCTGTCATTAGTTATTTATCATATGTCATCTGTCATGTCATCTATCAACTGCCATCTGTCATGTATCATCTGTTACCTGTCATCTGTCATGTGTCATCTATCATTTGACATCTGATATCAGTGATCTGTAATCTGTTATGCGTTTTCTATTGTCATATGTTGAATATTATAAATTTGATAATTTAAAAATTTTAACTTCTAGTGTACTTGTTTGTATTGACGTATAAATAAATTAAAGAAAACAAACAGAAAATCTTTTGTTTTCCTCATTCAAATGCAACATTTGTTAAGATAATAAATTGTAAGATGGCACCCTGTTTTTTATGTATTTTAGAGTTTTGAACTTTTAATAAAATACAGACAACTAACAATAACGTCGGATTTGGAACTGGAATTCCATGTTCGGGATCCCGGAACACACGGTACCCAGGCAGCGCATTATCGACACACCTTCCGGTGTCCGTCCGTCCTCATTGTGTCGCGCCGCACTGAAGGGTGCGCGCCCTTCGTTATTGTCTAGGTGCGAAACTTGTCCTAATCCGGACAATGGCAATGGCATTATAGGCGGATTACGTACGCGGTGTTGCCTCCGCACAATCAATGTTTACTTAAACCCCCGATAATTCGCCGATCCCATCCCCCCCACCCCTCGGAACAGAATGACGTGGTGGGACCGGTCATCGCTACCGCAAGGCGAGAAAATCCCACCGTCGCTAAAGGTCTCGCTTTTTAAATATCAGGATGAATGGGGGAAGAGTTATTTTTCTTTTCAGTGTGTGGATGAATAAACGTTTAAAAAGGTTGAAAACATATTGCTTAGGTCTTAGAAAGTCATTGTACGTAATTACTGGTATAAATACACTGATGAGGTCTAATGCACTGAAACACGTGTCTATAGATTATAATAACAAATGTTTAAATTAAATATCATGACGAAATCGTCTTCTTTTTGATACAAGAAAGTAATTTTTGTAAAGAAGAAGCAGAGTTTTACCACTTTGTTAAAAAAATAAATGAATCGTGTCTCCTTCTTCATTCCATTCCAAATGTACTACAAAGTGAACGTCTCCACATTTAAACAATTTTTATTTGAATAAAATTTGTCATTTATAATCTGTCATATGATATTATTTGTCATTTGTCATTTGTCGTTTGTCATGTGTCATATGTCATTATTTGTCATTTGTCAATTGCCTTTTGTCATATGTTATTTGCCATATGTCATTTTTTCTCATTTTTTCATTTGTACTTTGTCATTTATCAATTGTTTGATTTTTGTGAGTTACGTGAAGGTAAACTTGATTAATTAAAAAGCACTAAAAACCCTTCTTCAAAATTTTATTTAAATTCACAGATATATATTTAAAACATTGATAATGGTCACTTTGTGTCCTAAATATATATCTGTGAATTTAAATAAAATTGTGAAGAAGGGTTTTTAGTGCTTTTTAATTAATTTATCAATTGCCTTTTGTCATTTGTTATTTATCATATGTCATTATTTTTAATTTTTAATTTGTAGTTTATCATTTGTCATCTATCATTTATCATCTATCATTTTTCATCTATTATTTGTCATCTGTCATTTGACATCTTTCATTTATCAATTGGCAACTGTCATGTCTTGCTTTTATCTCTTGTACATCATCTGTCATGTATAAAGTAACATCTATCATTTCGATTATTACGTCCGATTTTATTTACTTAAACTTTCAATAGCAATTCTTTCGTTGCTTTTGGAGACAATACCAACGATGGTTATTTCAATTATTCTTGGTTTAATTTACATCCCACGACTTACATATTTTCAATCTGTCATTTATCATTGTTGTTGTCATTTGACAACTATTGTGTGTTGTTTATTTTTTTGATTTATTGTTTATATCTGTCATTTATCATTTCATTCATTTAATTCATTTCATCATCTCATGTATGTCCAATAAAATGAAAATTTCTATTCTATTTTATTTCATTTTAATTATTTAAACTTTCCATAAAATTTATGTTAATGATTTTGAATACAAATTAGTGACAGGTAACATATTTAAGTTATCCTTGTTTTAATATGAAATATACATACGGAATAATGTTTAATTTATCATTTTTTACTGACATCTGTCATTTGTGATTAACCCTCTGCCATTTGTCATATATTATTTGATTTATCATTTCTTATTTGACATTTTAAATTCGTTATCTTATATCTGTCATCACGACGCTAGAAGGATTAGAGTGGAAGAACATATTTATATATGAATGCCAAATGACACTTATTTGTCATTTTGTATTCAGTAACGATCATCTGTCATCTAATTATGTGTAGAGATGGTCTCTAGAACCCTTTAATGGTATCATCTGTAATAATTTATTTATTATCTGACATCTATCATTTGTCACATAAATTAACGCTATTTTTTTAGGAAAAATTAAATGCAAAATTAAAGAATAATTTCGAATTATTTTTCATCTAATATATGATTTCAGACATCATCTGTCATTTATCATCTGTCACCTGACATCTGACATATGTCATCTGTCACATAAACTAACGTAAAATTTTTAAAAATATATATGTAAAAAAATAATTGCGAATTAATTGTCATGTGATATATTTCATCAGTCAATTGTCATTTGTCATCATCTGCCATCTATCATCTGTTTTTAATAATTTTTAGGAAAATCGATGTAAAATTAAAGGATAATTTCGAATGGATTATCATGTGATATATGTTATCTGTCATCTTTCATGACATCTGTCATCTTTTCATGTGATAAATGTCATTAATCAGCATTTGTCACCTATCATCCATCATATGTTATCTGTCATCTGCCACATAAATTAACGCTAAATTTTTAGGAAATTCATTGTAAAATTAAAGGATAATTTCGAATTAATTGTCATGTGATATATGTCATCAGTTAACATCTGTCATCTGTCATCTATAATGTACCTTATCAATCATCATCTGTTATCGGACATACATCATTTATCATCTGCCAACTGTCGCTGAATTTTTTCCCTAAAAATTCAGCGTTAATTTATGTGACAACTGACATAAAGCAGATATCAAATGACCGATGACAGATGTTAAATAATGATACATATCACATGAAAATACAGTAGTAGTGGTTTTTGGCTATCGACCACGTGGTCGTTCCGCCGTATTATTTGTGTATTTGTGTGTGTGTAATATTAGAGGATTATTTCAGATGAATTAGCATGTGATATAAGTCATCTGTCATCTGCCTTCTGACACCTGTCATATTAAAGGATAGTTTCAAATCAATGGTCATGTGACATATCATATCAACCATTATCTGCCATCTTCTGCCATTTGTCATCTGTCACATTAACTAACGTTAAAGTTTTGGCGAAATCAATATAAAATTAAAGGATAATTCCGAATCGATTGACTTGCGATATCTGTCATGAGTTCATGTCATCTGACATCTGTCATCAATCATTTGTTACATAATCGAATGCTAATTTTTTTAGGGAAATTAATGTAATTAGAGGATAATTTTGAAAGAATTATCATGTGATCAGTGTATGTCATCAGCGAACTTGTGCTGTCTGTTGATGTCATCTGACATCCCTCATTTGTTATTTGTGATCTGTCAACTGTCACATAAACTTACGCAAAATTTTTAGAAATATCGATGTAAAGTTAAAATATAATTGTCATGTGATATATGTCATCAATTAAAACTTGTCATCTGCCATCTGCCATATATTACCTGTCATAAAAACCAACTCTATTTTTTGAAGGAAATCGATGTAAAATTAAAATATAATTTTAAACGAATGGTTTCTTGATATGTCATTAATCATCTGTTATCTGCCTTAATCTGTTATCTGACATCTGCCATTTGTCAACTGTTATCTGACATCGATGTAAAATTAAAATTTAATTTCGAATGTATTGTCATGTGGTATATATCATCAGTCAACATCTGTCATCTGTCAATTGACATCTAATATCTGTCATCTGTCACATGAACTAACGCTATTTTTTTTATGAAAGTGAATATGAAATTAAAGGATGATTAAATAAATTGTCATATGATATATGTCATTAACCATAATCGGTTATATTTTATCTGCCATCGTATGTCATCTGTCATTTGTCATTTGATATCTGTCATATGTCACATAAACCAACGATAAGTTTTTAGGTAATTTAATATAAAATTAAATGAATTATTATCAACCATCATCTATGTCATCTGTTAATTGTCATCTGACTTTTGCCAATATAAACTAACTTTAGTTTTTGGGGGTAATATAAAATTAAAGATAATTTCGAAAGGATCTTTCATTTCATCTCACAGCTGTCATCTGTCATCTGTCACAAAAAAACTAATGCTTCATGTGATATACATCATCAGTTAACATCTGTCACCTGTCATCTGTTATTTGTCATCTGCCATATAAACAAATGCGAAAAGAAAAAGACCAAAGAAAAACAAAGAAAGTGTTTTATTTAAATAAGATAAAATATAGATTAAAATTTAGAATGTAAAATTTGAGGATAATTTTGAATTATGTGTCAATCAGCATCTGTCATCTGTCATCTTTTATGTATGTCATAGGTCATCTGTTATCTCTCATGCCATCATTTGTCATCTGTTACATATAACACGCTTAATTTAAAAAAAAAAATATTTGTCAAATTAAATTATAGTTTCGAATAAATGTGATATATGTCATCAGTTATTATCTGTCACTTATCACCTATCATATAACATCTGTCATCTATCATCTGTCCTACAATCTAACAAGATTACTTTTATGGAAATCGATGTGAAATCAAATTATTCAAATGAATTAGCATGAGATCTATGTCATCAGTCATCAGTCATCAGTCATCATCTGTCATCTGACATCCGCTATTTGTCATCTGTGACATAAACTACTTAATTTTTAGGGGAATCATGTTAAAATTAAAATATTATTACAAAGGTCATCTGTCATCTGCCATCATTTGTCGTATGTAATCTGACATCTGACATTTGTCATCTGTTACATAAAGCAACGCAAATTTTTTAGAGAAATCGTAATATTAAAGAATGATTTCAAATTAATTAGCTTGGGAGATATGTCAACAGTCATCATCAGTTTTCCGTCATCTGTCATTACTTATCATCTGTTAACTAACATCTGTCATAAAAACGTATGGCAAATTTTTAGGGAAATCAATATAAAATTTATGTCATCAGTTATTACCAGTCATCTGTCATGTAACATCTGCCATCTACCATCTATCACATATTCTAACGCATTGTTTTTAATGGATCTCGATGTAAAATTATATATAATTTCGAATGAATTTTCATGTGGTATATGTCATCTGTCATCTGCCATCTGTCATCTGTCATCTGTCATCTGTCATCTGTCATCTGTCATCTGTCATCTGCCATCTGTCATCTGTCATCTGTCATCTGTCATCTGTCATCTGTCATCTGTCATCTGTCATCTGTCATCTGTCATCTGTCATCTGTCATCTGTCATCTGTCATCTGTCATCTGTCATCTGTCATCTGTCATCTGTCATCTGTCATCTGTCATCTGTCATCTGTCATCTGTCATCTGTCATCTGTCATCTGTCATCTGTCATCTGTCATCTGTCATCTGTCATCTGTCATCTGTCATCTGTCATCTGTCATCTGTCATCTGTCATCTGTCATCTGTCATCTGTCATCTGTCATCTGTCATCTGTCATCTGTCATCTGTCATCTGTCATCTGTCATCTGTCATCTGTCATCTGTCATCTGTCATCTGTCATCTGTCATCTGTCATCTGTCATCTGTCATCTGTCATCTGTCATCTGTCATCTGTCATCTGTCATCTGTCATCTGTCATCTGTCATCTGTCATCTGTCATCTGTCATCTGTCATCTGTCATCTGTCATCTGTCATCTGTCATCTGTCATCTGTCATCTGTCATCTGTCATCTGTCATCTGTCATCTGTCATCTGTCATCTGTCATCTGTCATCTGTCAACTGGCAACTGGCAACTGGCAACTGGCAACTGGCAACTGGCATCTGCTATATGCCATCTGTGACATAAACTAGCTAAATTTTTAGGGGAATCATCGTAAAATTAAAATATATTTTCGAATAGTCATCTTCCATCATTTGTCATCTGAAATCTGACATCTGACATTGTAAGTACGGATTATCACGTAGTAACGGTCGCAACCATTTATCCATTTATCTGACATTTATTATTTGTCCCATAAACCAACGCTAAATTTTTAGGGAAATCATTGTTAAAGAATAATTTCAAATTAATTAGCTTAGGAGATATGTCATCAGTCATCATCTGTTTTCTGTCATCTGCCATTATCTGTCATCTGTTAACTCACATCTGTCATCTGTCATAAAAACGTGTAGCAATTTTTTTGGAAATCAATGTAAAATTAAAATATAATTTCTAATGGACTATTCATTAGAATGTGATATATGTCATCAGTAATTATCTGTCACCTGTCATCTACCATCTGTCACGTAAACTATCGCATTTTTTTTTTAGGAAATCGATGTATAATTATATATAATTTCGAAAGAATTCTCATGTGATATATGTCATCTGTCATCAGGCAAAAATTAAAATATAATTTCAAATAGTCATCTGTCATCTGCCATCATTGGTCATCTGTAATCTGACACCTGACATTTGCTATCTATTACATAAACCAACGTTAAATTTTTAAGGAAGTCGTTACAATATTAAAGGATAATTTCAAATGAATTAGTTTGTGATATGTCATCAGTCATCATCTTTCTTCTGCCATCTGCCATTATCTGCCATCTTTTATCACCTATCATTTAAACTTATGGCAATTTTTTAAAGAAATCAATGTAAAATTAAAATATAGTTTCTAATGAATAATCATGTGATATATGTCATCAGTTATTATCAGTCATAAGTCATATAACATTTGTCATCTGTCACATAAACTAACGTTCTTTTTTATGGAAATCGATTTATAATTATATATAATTTCAAATGATTTCTCATGTAATAGATGTCATCTGTCATCTGCCATCTGTCATCTGTCATCTGTCATCTGTCATCTGTCATCTGCCATCTGTCATCTGTCATCTGTCATCTGTCATCTGTCATCTGTCATCTGTCATCTGTCATCTGTCATCTGTCATCTGTCATCTGTCATCTGTCATCTGTCATCTGTCATCTGTCATCTGTCATCTGTCATCTGTCATCTGTCATCTGTCATCTGTCATCTGTCATCTGTCATCTGTCATCTGTCATCTGTCATCTGTCATCTGTCATCTGTCATCTGTCATCTGTCATCTATCATCTATCTTCTGTCATTTTCCATTTGTCATTTGTCATTTGTCATCTGTCATCTGTCAGGATATACAACAAATTAATGGAGGATAGGCAAAAGACAACAGATTTACACCTGCCATAAAATTGCCAGATTTGAGACTTGAGATGGGTAGACATATGATAGGGAATATATGACATATCAACTTTTAGGATATTTAGGTAACAAATGCCAGATGACAAATGCTAAATGACAAATGGCAGATGATAAATGACAGATGACTTGTGAGGTTTGTGCAAAAGCAAAAAGCATTTATACAAATAAGATAATTTCCTTTTTAAAATGAATTTAATATTTCTATCATTTTGCTATAGTAATTTTTAAAATAAACAGTTGAGTATGTTTTGAAAATTTTAAGGTAGAATAGTGTGCACACCCACCCACCCTACATATATTTGTTAAAAATCTTAATTATGAATTCTGTTGTAGTTTCCAAAAACCATTGCGATGTAATTGAATGTATCCAAAATATTCTAAACATTGTGGTGGTTTATGTCTTCAAGCATATGTAGGGTGGGTGGGTGGCCACTATCCCACCCTCCAGTTCTTTAAATATAAGCGAGGGTTGAGCAAAAAGAAATTATACAAAAAACTTATTTCCTTCTTAAAATTAATTTAATACTTCTACTATTGTATTATAGTAAAATTTATAATAAACAGTTGCTTATGTTTTTATGGTTGAAGGGTTGGATAGTGGCCACCCACCCACCCTACATATGCTCGTTGACATAAATCACCACAATTTTTAACATGCTTTGGATACAGTCAATTACACTGCGATTGTATTTGGAAACTACAACAGAATTCGTACATATATATACATTTTAAATTCAGGCAATCTCATTTTTATGATTTCCAAAAAAAACATAATTATAATTCTATTGATGGACCTAAAAAATTAAAACCAATATTTTACTATAAAATTGTTTGTATAGGAATACATGTTTTAAAGTAATGTTAATTTCATCATCGTTGACTTAATTGAGTGTTTGGGTTGATGAGAATAGTCCATAGGATGGTTCCTTTCAAATCTCACCAAACACACAGTTAAATCTTCTTGGTCATTAATCCGAAATTGGTGATCGTTTGGGTCGATTTACCACGATTGAACCACGATCCTTTTTTAGCTGTTGTTCTTGTATCTAACACATTTTTCATCACAAGACTTCAAAAATGGATTTATAAGCAAAAGTAAATTCTTTAGGCACTTATAAATCGAATTTCTTTTTGAGATCAACCTCAAACAAATAATTCAAAATGTTTTTTGTTGGCAAAACTTTAGTTTCTGAAAAATAAAATAAGTACTCACAAAACTCCAATAATTTTGTCGACGTTTATACTATTAGAACGGAATGCAGTACTATTGCATTCGGTACTATAATAGGCCCAAAAACAGCGACTGTTTAGATTTTTTCCTTGCTCGTAGTAAACTGAAGAATGTATCGAATGTTTTTTTGCCTTAATTTTGGAACACTGTAATATTCAATTGGTTTACTTTACCTAACATCTTCTAACACCTATATTTAATAATTGACAGATTTAAATATTGGATTGATAAGGCTGTTACTTGTAGAAACTCCATAGTAACTCGTAATGATGGTTGCGACCGTTACTAAGTGGTAATTCATAATAAACACTGAATAAATTATTCAGTGTTCATAGTAACTCTTATTAAGAAACCATATACTGCGTCAGAATTAATAGATTTAATATTTTCCACTAATAGCAATTCTATTAATCGAATCAGACATAATCACCTGCCCGAAAAAAGCCCGTAAATAATTCATCCAAATTCTGATGACGGTGCGAGGGACGCGTGTCGACCCTTAATAAATAAACTCTCTCTCTCTCTCTCACTCACTCCTCCACCGCCTTAGAACGCATTTATAACACCCGCCCGGTCCGTTTTGAAAACCGAAATAAAAAAAAAATAAATCGACTAATTAATAATAATAAAAAACAACACATGAGGATCTCGCACAAAGGGACCGCGTCGCGTGTTCACTAATGAAATCCCAGAACACGGGAAAACGTGTCAGCGATGATTGATTCACATTCGTTGTACTGTTTTTTTCTCTTTCCATTTTTTTTTCCATCATCTTCCGAATTTACTCTCGGTGAAATTTGGCACAAGCGTCGCATTTGCCACCTGTGCTGCTATTAAACCATCGTTAAGAGATCGAATACGTATATATATATATATATATATATTTGATATATTGACGTGTATTGACATATGTATTAATTAATTTTTTTCAAAAATTGTACTGATGTGCGAGATTGAGAGATACGCCGTGCTGACGAGCCACAATAATGGCGAAACAGCTGTCCGCGGATTTTCCCGGTCTTGTACATCGGTACATTGTTTGAAAATTTTTCAACGCCATTAGCACAAAAAATTAATTAATATATATATATATATATATATATATATATACATGTGCACTTTGATCGTTAGCGGTATACCATTTAATTGCCTCTAGTAATTAAGTGCGAAATAAAAACAACCCTATTAGATACATCTGTTGTACCAATTAAACCATGATCGTGACGGAGCTTAATTGTCTGACATTAATAATCTATAACCAATTCTTCGTTAAGTTAATAAGCATTTAAAAAAAACGAACGTATTTGTTGTTTTATTCATATTCCTCCACGTATTTAATTATTTGCTTTAATCGTGTTCGTGTTGCTATCATAAATTAAACAAATACCTATCTATACATCTATAATAAATAAAACATTATAATAATTAGTGCGTACATTTGCATACGGTTGCGATATCCATCCTAATATTGCTTTTATTATAAGTATAAGTACTCCATCTACCACGAAGATTCTCGCCAACTAGATAAGCGTAATAAATATACATACAAAGACCTCGCATGGAAACAACTAATTCATGTTTATTTCATATTATTATATGCTAAACTCTGATTAATCGAATATATTAATAATGCATTCGATGAAAAAATAGTAGAATAATTGCATAATATAAACGGAAAATATTTTTTTTTAGATTCTAAATTAATAAATAAATAAAATTGCAGAGATTTTAATCAATTGATCAATCGAAGTATGGATGTAAGGCTTCGGGCTGTTGGTCCCTTTCTAATTGATTCCATCGGAGTGGATGTTTGGACAGGCTATAATGCATCGTACCTAGTGGATAGATGGGCATAATCGATTCGTGAGGGGCCCAATGTGCCCAGTCATGGAGTGCACGTGTGGTTGGCGTTGGGGGCCCCGCGTGACGACTTCATCAACTGGTGCCCGGGTAAAGTGAACCCCGCAAGATCGATGGGCAGGCACCATGCCGAGTGGCCGAGTCTCTCGATGCCTTGTCTCCGATACGAGGCCCGATAACGATACGTGAAACGTGAAAGTTCACATCAGATGACATACAAGGATAAAAGGTACAGAACGGGCTGCTATCTTTATCTACGGTCTCGCTTGCCACGGGAGTTCCAGATGGTGGTACGCGATATACCCCGTGGAATGGATCTGCCTTTTATTAATTCCCCTCGATCTTAATAAATAACTATAACCATTATCGAATTCCGGAATTTAATTCATCAAAACACCTCCATTGTATGGTACGATGTGTACATATTTTGGTTTAAGAGGTTTAAACGGTGAACAAACAACGCCCTGGAAGTTCTAGAAAGTGCGACAACGGTCAATTATAGTAGACAATTTTAGCACCATACAGAAAATGATTGCAGAATAGCTGGAAGTAACACAGCAATTGATTTCCATACGCCTACTTGTGATGGAAAAGATACAGTAAGAAGGGAACTAAAACCAACAAGAACAACGAGTGGTAATCTGTACAATAAACAGCCTCGAAAGTTTTCTTGTGGAAAATTGTTACTCTATGACAATTCAAAATGCAAAAAATCGTTGGTATATACAGGCGAATCATCACAATCGATCACAAAACCAAATCGCTTCGAAAACAAGGAACTCCTCCGCATTTGGCTGAATATGAAGTGCCTGCTCTTTTAGCTTCAAGTAAACTTGTATATGAAAGGTAAGTGGGTGGCCTTTAACTTACCCACTAATTATTCTAACATAAATATCAAAATTTCTTCAAAATAAAAGATATCTAAATTATTCTATTTGTTTTGGGTTAAAAAAAAATAGAACTAAAATATTTGAAAAATACTTTATAAATTTACTTATTTATCACTGATCTTAATAAAAATATAACCACTAAAATGATTGAAACAATTTAAGAAATATTAATCTTATCAATTAATTAAATTTACACACACTTTTTTTTTTCTTTTCGCACAAAAATAAATCTACCCGGGCCGATAATTTGTCAGATTTGACAAGTTATTTTGTGAACGGCATGACGAATTAGACATAAGCCACCCTTAATCCGTACCGTTTATTACCTTGCGGTCCGGAGGGGTGATTTATCACCATCTCTCTCTCTCTCTCCGGCACAAACACATCTTCGGGGCCAGATTAGGGTCGATGATGATGTTGATGATGATGGGCGTTATTTGTGTACGTCTTTATTGTCCGACTATTTTCACGCTGTTTGGATTCACCAGGGCTATTTAAAACCGCCCGGCCTGACCTGAATAAAAATCGTAATGGTAGAAAAAAAAAATCGACCGCATAAAAGCCTGTGTGTGTATCTTGAGGTATCAAGATCCGATTGTTGTATTGTTGCTTTGTGGACAAACCTTTTAAACCATCACTAATGCCTCATCGATATTTTTTTACTTCTGTTTTAGGTGTGTTTGATACGGATTTATGATTATGATGGTCGTGCAAGAACGTAGTTGTTCCTATTTCATAAATAACGCAGAAGGTGGCAATTATAAGGAAGCAGTGGAAAAATGTACGTGTATCGGTGTCATTAATGATTTACATCGTTCGGTTTAATTTGTGTAATTTATTGCTCATAACGGGTAATTATGATGTAAACAGCGTTAAGGAGGAATTTCGTGGTGTAGAAAAAAAATACTTTGGATTAGAGGTCTTCAACCTTATGCACAATGATGGTGATACTTTAGAATGTTCGTTTGCTTGAATTTCATAGAAGAATTCTTTTACGAAATTCAATGAATGATTATTTGTCACACACAAACGATTTATTGTATAAAACAACAGTAGAATCATTTTTAATTCGTAACATTAATAATTAATCAAAGCTCAAAAATTAATATTTCGTTTTATTTGCTTTTGCAAATTTAAAATTACAGGGAACGAAACGAAAAGACTATCTGAATTATCATATTTCAGGAAAAGAAACTAAAAGACTGTCTGAATTATCGTAAAAAGAAGAAATAAAAACTAACTATCAACAAAAGAAACAGGAAAAATAATCAGGAGGTTATTACAAACCAAATACTGTCTAAATTATAACCAACCAAAAATTTAGCCTTTTATTAGAAAAAAATTGTCTAGCACAAGAGGTTTACAATCCAGAATACAAAATGCATAACACTAAAGACAAAAAAGGTTCAATAAAAAAACACTATGAAGTAATAAAAAGAAAATTGTCTACTTTATAGAAGCAAGACAGATAAAATATAAATAAAGTAAAGACTAAGAAAACAAAAACACTGAATAAAATACTTACTACTCAGTGTTTCAGATTCAGTTTTCATTATGAATTACCACTTAGTAACAGTCGCAACCATCATTATGATTAAAACAAAAACAGAACAATCAGAACACACTAGAGACAAAGAAAAGAAAAGTTAGGAAGAACCATAGACAGAAATATATAAATAAGTGATAAGACAATAAGACAATAAGATAAATAAGTGATAAGACAAAGAAACACCCTTAATTTTCTAATGTAGTATGTGTGATTACTGACTCTTTCACTATTTAACTTTACTAACTAAAGTTTAATTCAATTCAAATTAATACGATTTATTGGCGTTCTTATAGAAGTTTTACATATAAATATTCTGCTGTGCACTTCTTGAAAAATACTTGTTTGCAATGCAAAAGTTGGAGGATGGGATAGTGGACACCCACCCACCCTACATATTACTTGAAATCTAAACTACAATTCTACATTAATTTTCTTGAAAACCTAAACACAAACACTTAGCTTGAGTTCTTGAATACTGTAATACTGATAGTGATTATTAACAGAATGTATATGTCCAGTCAGTAAAACATAACCACAAGTTTTATTGAATAAATATTTATTTATAAATAGTAATAAAATTAATTTATTATATAAATATTCTTCTTTGCACCTTTATTTCTTGAGAGATACTTGTTTATTATGCAGAAGTTAGAGGATGGAATAGTGGCTACCCACCCTACATATTCCTTGAAATCTAAGTTACAATACTACTTTAATTTCTTTGAATACACAAATACAAACACTGAAGTTGTAAATAAAATAATATGTAGGGTGTTTTTGTTTGTATATTAAAGTTGTAAATAACTAAGATTTTAAAAATGTGTGTTTATTTTCACTACAATTGTTTCGCAAATTTAGTGCTTCTTCAGGTGAATGAAACTTTACAATAAAATTAGAAAAAACTTAGAACTATATATATACATTAACACTATTGGCACTATGGAGGGGTAAATATTTTAAGTAGTGGGGAGTTTGACAGTTCAATTTGTTCGTTTAGCAGGAGGCCCGTTTTTTCGAATCTGTTGATTTCTAGGTTTTCGAGTAGATTTAATTTTCTCCCTTTCTTCTCTGTGTGGAGAATCTGGAAATCCTGGTTGAAGGTGTGATTTTCGGATAGTAGATAATTTGCATATGTTGAGGTGTTCTTTTTCTTTTCCCATGCACTTTTGTGTTCTGCAATCCTATCGTCAAAGGCTCGTCCTGTTTGTCCAATATATTTTTTAGGGCAGTCATTGCATGTTAGCATGTACACTCCACAACTATCGAGTTTGTTCATTTTGTCTTTGTTATTTTTAATAATTTTGCCAAGGCTATTGTTATCTATCAACCAATATGTAGGGTGGGTGGGTTATATAAATAATTTATTATAACAATATCATTGTTCTGTATTATTATTCATTGAGAAACCCTTGTTAGTAATGCAAAAATTGAAAGGTGGGATAGTGGCCACCCACCCACCCTACATATTTCTTGAAATCTAATCTACAATTCTATTTTAATTTTCTTGAAAACATAAACACAAACTCTGACATTGTTTTTAGAAAATTGAGAGACAGACAGTGGCTATTTAAAAATTGTATATGTAGGGTGGGTGGGTGGCCATTAACTACTCTACAATCAATAAAACATACCCATGAGTTTTGCTGAACAAATATTTATTTGTAGAAAATTATATAATTAATTTATTATAACAATATTATTGTTTTTAATCGTATTTCTTGAGAAAACCTTGATTGTTATGCAGAAACTAAAGGGTGGGATAGTGGTCACCCACCCATCCTACATATTCCTTGAATACTAAGCTAGAATTTTATTACAATTTTTTTGAAATCATCAACACAAATTCCGAAATTGTTTTCTTCAAAACCGGGAGACTCAGAGTTACTATTAAAAATTTGCATATGTAGGGTGGGTGGGTGTACACTAACTACCCTCCAATCAGTAAAACATACCCACGAGTTTTGCTGAATAAATATTTATTTGTAAAAAAATATATACAATTAATTTATTATAACAATATATTTGTTTTGTAATCTTATTTCTTGGAAAAATCTTGATCGTTTTGCAGAAGTTAAAGAGTAGAATAGTGGCCACCCACCCACCCTACACATTCCATGAAAATTAAGCTAGAATTCTACTTTGATTATCTTGAAAACATAAACAACACTGAAGTTATTTCCTTGAAAACTAAAAGACGGACAGTGACTATTAAAAATTGTATATGTAGGGTGGGTGGGTGGCCACTAACCACCCTTCAATCGGTAAGTTATACCCATGAGTTTTGCTGAATTAATATTTATTTGTAAATAGTTATATAATTAATTTGTTATAATTTTTGTTTTGTTTTATGCCCTTATTTCTTGATACACCCTTGTTTGTTACGCAGAAATTGGAAGGTGAGATAGTGGCCACCCACTCACCCTACATATTTCTTAAAAACTAAGCTAGAATTTTATTTTAATTTTCTTAAAAATATAAACACAAACTCTGAAATTGTTTTTAGTTGAAAACTGTGAGACTGAGAGCGACTATTAAAAAATGCTTATGTAGGATGGGTCGGTGACCTCTAACCACCCACCAATCAGTAAAACCTAGGAGTTTTGTTTAATATATATTAATTTGTAAAAAGTTATATAATTAATTTATTATAACAATATTTTTGTTTTGTACTCTTATTTCTTGAGAAACCCTTGATTGTTATGCAGAAGTTGGAGGGTGGGATAGTGGCCACCCACCCACCCTACATATTCTTTGAAATCTAAGCAAGAATTCTACTTTAATCTCCTGGAAAACATAAACACAAACACTGAAGTGGTTTTCTTAAAAACTGAAAGACTGACAGTGACTATTAAAAAATGTATATATAGGGTGGGTGGGTGGCCACTAACCACTCTCCAATCAGTAAAACATACCCACGAGTTTTGCTGAATAAATATTTATTTGTAAAAAATTATATACAATTAATTTATTATAAAAATATTTTTGTTTTATACTCTTATTTCTTGAGAAAATCTTGATTGTTATGCAGAAGTTGAAGGGTGGGATAGTGATCACCCACCCACCCTACATATTCCACGAAAACTAAGCTCAAATTCTATTATAATTTTTTTGAAAACATCAACAAAAATTCTAAAATTATTTTCTTCAAAATCGAGAGACTGAAAGTGACTATTAAAAAATTGCATATGTGGGGTGGGTGGGTGGCCAATAACCACCATCCAACCAGTAAAACATGCCCATAAGTTTTGCTTAATAAATATTTATTTGTAAAAAGTTATATAATTAATTTGTTATAAAAATATTATTGTTTTGTACTCTTATTTCTTGAGAAACCCTTGATGGTTATGCAGAAGTTAGAGGGTGGGATAGTGGCCACCCACCCACCCTACATATCCCATGAAAACTAAGCAAGAATTCTATTTTAATTTTCTTGAAAATATAAACACAAACTCTGAAATTGTTTTCTTGAAAACTGAGAGACTGAGAGCGACTATTAAAAATTGCATATGTAGGGTGGGCGGGTGGCTTCTAACCACCCTTTAATCAGAAAAACATACCCAAGAGTTTTGCTGAATAAAAATTTATGTGTAAAAAATTATATATAATTAATTTATTGTAACAATATTATTGTTTTGTATTATTATTTTTTGAGAAACCCTTGATTGCTATGCAGAAGTTGGAGGGTGGGATAATGGCCCCCAACCAACCTACATATTCTATGAAAACTAAGCTAGAATTGTATTTTAATTTTCTTGAAAATATAAACACAAATTCTGAAATTGTTTTCTTGAAAACTAAAAGACTGAGAGTAACTATTAAAAATTGCATATGTAGGGTGGGTGGGTGTCCACTAACTACCTTTCAACCAGTAAAACATACTCACGAGTTTTGCTGAATAAATATCTATTTATAAATAGTAATAAAATTAGTTTATTATAAGAATATTCTTCTTTGCACTTTGATTTGGTGAAAAATACATGTTTATTATGCAGAACTTGGAGGGTAAGATAGTGGCCACCCACCCACCCTATATATTCCATGAAAACTAATCTAGAATTCTATTTTAATTTTCTTAAAATCATAAACTCAAACACTGAAATTGTTTTCTTGAAAATTGATAGACTGACAGTGACTATTAAAAAATGCATATGTAGGGTGGGTGGGTGAAGTCTATCCACCCTTCAGTCAGTAAATAATACGAGATTTGCTGAATAAATATTTATTTGTAAAAAATTATATATAAATAATTTATTAGAACAATATTTGGTTTTGAACTCTTATTTCTTGATAAACCTTTGTTTGTTATGTATAAATTGGAGGGTGGGATAGTGGCCACCCACCCACCCTACATATACCCTGAAATCTAAGCTACAATTCTACTTTAATCTCCTTGAAAAAATAAGCACAAATATTCAAGTTGTTTTTTTGAAAACTGAAAGACTGACAGTGACTATTTAAAAAATGTATATGTAGGATGGGTGGGTGGCCTCTAACCATCCTCCAATCATTAAAACATACCTACGAAGTTTGCTGATTAAATTTTTATTTGTATAAAGTTATATAACTAATTGTTATAACAATATTTTTGATTTATACTCTTATTTTTTGAAAAACCCTTGTTTGTAATGCAGAAGTTGGAGGCTGGGATAGTGGGATTGCGTGTGTAGGGTGGGTGGGCGGCCACTAACCACCCTCTAATGAGTAAAACATACCCATGAGTTTTGCTTAATAAATATTTATTTGTAGAAAGTTATATAATAATGTATTATGCAAATATTATGGTTTTGTAATCATATTTCTTGAGAAACCCTTGATTGTTATAGAGAGGTTAAAGGGTGGGATAGTGGCCACCCATACACCCTCCATATTTCTTGAAAACTAAGCTAGAATATTATTAAATTTTTTTTGAAAACATCAACACAAAGTCTTTAATTGTTTTCTTCAAAACCGAGCGACTAAGAATGACTATTAAAAAATTGCATATGTAGGGTGGATGGGTGGCCACTGACCACCCTCCAACCAGTAAAACATTCCCACGAGTTTTGCTGAATAAATATCTATTTATGAAAAGTAATAAAATTAGTTTATTATAAGAATATTCTTCTTTGCACTTTGATTTGGTGAAAAATACATGTTTATTATGCAGAACTTGGAGGGTAAGATAGTGGCCACCCACCCACCCTATACATTCCATGAAAACTAATCTAGAATTCTATTTTAATTTTCTTAAAATCATAAACTCAAACACTGAAATTGATAGACTGACAGTGACTATTAAAAAATGCATATGTAGGGTGGGTGGGTGAAGTCTATCTACCCTTCAGTCAGTAAATAATACCAACGAGATTTGCTGAATAAATATTTATTTGTAAAAAATTATATATAAATAATTTATTAGAACAATATTTGGTTTTGAACTCTTATTTCTTGACAAACCTTTGTTTGTTATGTATAAATTGGAGGGTGGGATAGTGGCCACCCACCCACCCTACATATACCCTGAAATCTAAGCTACAATTCTACTTTAATCTCCTTGAAAACATAAGCACAAAGATTCAAGTAGTTTTTTTGAAAACTGAAAGACTGACAGTGACTATTTAAAAAATGTATATGTAGGATGGGTGGGTGGCCTCTAACCATCCTCCAATCATTAAAACATACCTACGAAGTTTGTTGATTAAATTTTTATTTGTATAAAGTTATATAACTAATTGTTATAACAATATTATTGATTTATACTCTTATTTTTTGAAAAACCCTTGTTTGTAATGCAGAAGTTGGAGGGTGGGATAGTGGGATTACGTGTGTAGGGTGGGTGGGCGGCCACTAACCACCCTCTAATGAGTAAAACATACCCATGAGTTTTGCTTAATAAATATTTATTTGTAGAAAGTTATATAATAATGTATTATGCAAATATTATGGTTTTGTAATCATATTTCTTGAGAAACCCTTGATTGTTATAGAGAAGTTAAAGGGTGGGATCGTGGCCACCCATCCACCCTCCATATTTCTTGAAAACTAAGCTAGAATATTATTAAATTTTTTTTGAAAACATCAACACAAAGTCTTCTTCAAAACCGAGCGACTAAGAATGACTATTAAAAAATTGCATATGTTGGGTGGATGGGTGGCCACTGACCACCCTCCAACCAGTAAAACATTCCCACGAGTTTTGCTGAATAAATATCTATTTATGAAAAGTAATAAAATTAGTTTATTTAAACATATCTTCTTTGCACTTTGATTTGTTGAAAAATACTTGTTTATTATGCAGAAGTTGGAGGGTAGGATAGTGGCCACCCACCCACCCTACATATACCCTGAAATCTAAGCTACAATTCTACTTTAATCTCCTTGAAAACATAAGCACAAATACTCAAGTTGTTTTCTTGAAAACTAAAAGACTGACATTGACTATTTAAAAAATGTATATGTAGGGTGGGTGGGTGGTCTCTAACCATCCTCCAATCAGTAAAACATACCCACGAGTTTTGCTGAATAAATATTTATTTGTAAAAAATTATATATAATTAATTTATTATATCAATATTATTGTTTTGTACTCTTATTTCTTGAGAAACAATTGATTATAATGCAGAAGTTAGAGGGTGGGATAGTGGTCACCCACCCACCCTACAAATTCCATGAAAACTAAGCTAGAATCCTATTTTAATTTTCTTGAAAACATTAACACAAATATTGAAGTTATTTCCTTGAAAACTGAAAGACTGACAGTGACTATTAGAAAATGTATATGTAGGGTGGGTGGGTGGCCACTAACTACTCTCCATCCAGTAAAATATACTCACGAGTTTTACTGAATAAAATTGTATTTATTAAAAGCAATAAAATTAATTTATTATAAAAGTATTTCTCTTTGCACTTTGATTCCTTGTAAAATACTTGTTTGTAAAGCAGAAGTTGTAAGGTAGGATAGTGGCCACCCACCCACCCTACATATTCTTTGAAAATTAAATCACAATTCTAGTTTTATTTTCTTGAAATCATAAACATAAACACTGAAGATGTTTTCTTAAAAATTGTAAGATTTATTGAAAAAATCTATACCTATATAGGGAGGGTGAGTGGCTACTAACCACCCTTCAGTTAGTAAAACATATTCACGAGTTTTGCTGGATAATTTAAAAAAAAGTGATAAAATTAATTTATTATAAAAATATTCTTGTTTTGTGCTCTTATTTCTTGATAAACCCTTGTTTGTGATGCAGAAGTTGGAGGTTGGGATAGTGGCCACCCACCCACAATACATATTCCTTGAAATCTAAGCTAGAATTCTACTTTAATTTTCTTGAAAACATAAACACAAACACTTAAGTTGTTTCCTTGAAAACTGAAAGACTGACAGTGACTGTTTAACAAATGTATATGTAGGGTGGGTGGGTGGCCACTAACCACCCTCCAATCAGTAAAACATGCGCACGAATTTACTAATTAATCATTTATTTATAAAAAGTAGTAAAATTAATTTATTATATAAATATTCTTCTTTGCACTTTTGTTTCTTGAAAAACACTTGTTCGTAGTACAGAAATTAGAAGATGGGATAGTGGCCACCCACCCACCCTACATATTTTTGAAATTTAAGCTACAATTCTACTTTAATTTTCTTGATTACATAAACATAAACACTGAAGATGTTTCTTGAAAACTAAGAGACTGACAGTGATTATTATAAAATTGCATATGTAGGGTGGGTGGGTGGCCACTATCCACCCTCCAACCAGTAAAACACACCCACGAATTTTCCTGAATAAAAATTTATTTTTAAAAAAGTAATCAAATACAAGCAAAAATATTTACAATATCAAAGAATCTTCAAAGACATTACAATACGCAACAAATACTTTTAAAATTTATGACGCACTAACAATAAGATATTAACGAAAACAATGTAAGACGTGTACATGACGAGCCCATTAAATATTTTACGTTCACATCCCATTATGCATAGGGTAAAAATTTTGCGCACACGTGCACAAAAGTAATAACTGAGGATTTTTCTTTTCGAAAACCATTCTGAAAGGTCAGATGTAAACTGAGAACGATTATTACACGACCGCTAATGAATCAGAAACGACTATTTCTGATCCTGTCTATTTTTATTGTAGCGAAATGTCACCGTGGTACCATCAGGTACCATATTTATTCGACGTGTTGTAACTGAACAATGCGGTGCAGTCAGTTGGCGTTCGACCGTCCGACATTTTTATGACATCGTTAAGAGTCGGAGGTGTTAATTAGAAATCTGTCAGGTAATAATGTAGACAAAGGATGGAATAGGAAAAAAAATTACAAAGAAATTATAAAATTGAAATATTAAATGGGAAGAAAAAGGTAAGGAAATGTTTTAACGATTTTTAAAATAGAAGATTAATTATTCACAAATTAACTTTGTCTGTATGATGAATTAATTTCTCACTTAACAAGTGGTGAAATATTTTTGAATTAATTTGATTGTTGAATTAAAACATTTGGTATGATTTCACTTGTTATTTATTTTACTCCGACTAGTTTAGACTTTAAGGCATTCATAAGGAGATATACAGGGTGACTTATTTTTTATTAGATTTTAATAAATAAAACATCAAATTAAACCATTTTTAAAAGACTTTAATAGGATCTGAACTGTTATTTTTTCTCGCACCCAGTTTTTGACAAAATACGATCAACATTTTTTTTTTAAATTGTACTGTATATATATTTTTATTGATTCGCAAGTAGATTTTTTTTCTGAATATAAAATTGTAGACAAATTTATCCATACATCAAACTTAAGTCGAGAAATTGAGGATTAAAAAAATAAATAAAAAGTCAAGTATCCATTGTAAACAATACAGACCCTATTTTAAATGTCAAAAGTGACAGTGACAGCCATTGATACAATACTGCAACGATTTTTAATTATTTCATAATTAAAATGTTGCAATATTTCAAACACTGTACTAGAATTTTGTGCTTCTACAGAAATCGTTTTTCAGTTTTTGAAATCTTGCAACATTTTTATTATGAAATTATTAAAATTCATTGCAGTATTGTACCAATGACTGACACTGTCACTTTTGACATTTGGAATAGGCTCTGTATATTGTTTACTATGGGTATTTGATTTTTAATTTTTTTTGTAATCCTCAATTTCTCGACTTTGGTTGATGAATGGATAAAATCGTTTACAAATTTAGATTCAGAAAAAAATCTCCTTGCGGATCAGTACAAAATATATATACAGTGCAATTTGAAAAAAAAAAGTTGATCGTCTTTTGTCAAAAACTGGATGCAAGAAAAAATATCAGTACAGTTCATATTAAAGTCTTTTAAAAATCATTTAATTTGATGTTTTATTTATTCAAATCGGATCAAAAATAAGCGAGATACAGCACCAAAGGTTTTTCGTCAATCACCCTGTATATCGTATCAATCAAGCTTTGTATTCCAGTTATACAAACAAAGTTAAAAAGTGTTTCATTTGTAAATAATGATGTATATCGAAATATTCACGGTTTTATGTGAACACTTTGTTGTTTCCTTACTTCATTTTGTGAAAAAATGTGAAGTAAGGAAACCAAAAAGTGTTTTAATTCCATAACGAAATAGACCGTTAACAATTTTAATTATTGTTTCTTGTCAATAATAGTTTTGATCAATTTTGGATCCCATCAGAGTAATAGGAAAACGAGTTTTCTTCTGGAGTATTTAACACTTCGGGTCATGCAATCCGTGGTGGTTATTCACTCTAAAAGGGTTTTAATGCAACGCTTAGATAATAGATGGCGCATGGCATGGTAATATCTTGATTTTCTTTGTTACTATCTTTACTGTTGTGATTCTAGATAAGTTGTTTGTATTATTGGTTTTATACAAAATGTATCACAAAGTTAAATCATGTTTTTAAAGATACAAATGTTTTTTTTTGTTCAGAAGTTTAGATTTAGATACGGGATTAAGGTTCTACTAGTACTAGTGTGTGTGTGTGTGTGCGAAGGGTGGATGGATGATTTTATAGGGCGGTGTGTAATCCCAACACAGTGCAGTAGTGATTACATATAACCCTGAGAGTAGTCAGGTGGTCCCTGCGGAACGCTAATACAAAACCATAACACCATACGCCGACTCTCTCTCCACTTTTATAATCAGATTTGCCGGGAGGGATTATTTGAATATTTATATACATAAAGCGAGTCTGCGGCGCGTTTCGCCGCCGCTTGCTGCATTAGCAACTTTTCGAACCGATTCCGTAATTGAAATACACATCCGTCCGTCCCGGATGGGATAAGGGCGGAGGCGGCAGCACCACTCTTCGGATCCGACGGCCCGGGGGGTGGGGGGAGGCGGCTTGTCTTCTTCTTCGGCGAGCGGACGGTTTAAAATGTGCATGAATAAAAGATGTCCGATGAAAACGCTTCATAAGATTCATAAGGGGGATGGGGGGGATGAATAAACGTCAGAAAATTTTAATGAATAAACCAAAGCCAAAGTTGAGATGGACTTGATTGGCTGAATTCTTAAGTCCTGAGCTCGATGTATTATTTATGTATGTTTTAAAATAAAAGCTATTATTATGAAACTTCTTTTTCTAGACTTTTCTTATTTAATTTACTATAATCTATTACAATTCTTCATATTTTCTTGCCGAAGGCTTTTCAATTATTGCTGAGTTGAAGAAACAAAAAGGTGACTGAATGGATGAGAGAAGATGATGTCGGTGTAAAGACTCTGATGAAATTGGGAAACTGAGGAATATCTTTTAGAAGGATTCTGGAACTTCTCAATTTCCCACCCATTACTTACACACTACCTCACACTTCTCTACCAAATGCCTCCATGAATTCTTTACACTCTTCAAATTTACTCATTACTCTAACCATCCATTGATTACATTTTTATCACAGCACCAGAATGGTTTTTATAAGACAAATCAAATCAAATCTGTGTGATACTTTACAATGACATTTTATTATTGGCTTCAAACGTATTTGCAATCTTCCATTTTCTTCTATACAATTTTTCTGATTGAATACGATATAGAAGGTGTATCAATCTGATCGTAGAGACATTTTGAGAGGTGAGTTGAAAATCTGCACTGACTTATACACACACACACACGCACACAAGCGGTATGTGAGCCGATCCGGTATTTGACGAGTCATGGAACCCATAATGAAAACATCTCGTGGACAGATCGCTAGTCACTTCACCGCCTCATTCGTGACTTTTGACGCTAACGCTGCCCGATGATGGATTATATACACACGCAAGTATACCCTTCTCTCATACATATTTATACGACGGGTATTGTCTTTAATTAGCATTTTGTTCAATCATGCTTACGATTTTTTTCTCCAGAAAATGACTTACACGTTGATACCCTACATCATTAATAACTCTTGCCAAAATGATATTTATAATCCAAAAAATCTTTAATATAATTAAACACAATATTTGTATAGAAAAAAAATAGAATCTATATTGTTGTGAGTTTTTGGTGGGTAGCAGTGGAAACGTCGGCGGCGGTACACGCGGCGTTGCGGCCGTCCGATATCCGGGCGAGTGTGTTCCGGGCGCGAGTGATGATATTGATCCGGTGAATCCGGTATATCGTGCGGACCGACCAATCCGGATCCGCTACGGCTTGACGCCCCCACCTGCCGCCCCCACTGCCCCCCCAACAACCGGCCACCCTTTTCAAGCCGCCCCCTCTCTCCTCACAATCCGCAGCCCGCGCGCACTTTGATAAACACACACCTGTGCCTGATACCCGCCGCTCCGGAGTCCGGACGACCGTGTGTGCGGCGGACGACTCCGGACGTCGAAATTGAAGTGGAGAAAAAATAACGAGCTTATGTGCCCGGATTAACCGGAAAAGCTGGCCGATATCAAACAACGCTCTGTCAAACACACTGCCACCGCCGACGCCGCCTCTCGTTTTTTACCTCTTCTCTCCTCACTGCTGCTGCATTATTCAACCGGTTGTAATATCCGTGTTACAAAAAGCGCTTCGCTACTCAACTACTCGTTGATATATATGTTTTTTGTTATTATCATTTCTGCTTTAATTTAACATTTTAATTATCTAACTAAAAATACTTTTATTACAAAGAATATCAAAAAAGAGCTCTCTACAAATAGGAAAAGCATGGGGACTATCTTCAAAAGGTTTTCTAGTGATCTACGTAAGAACAATGCTGGCAAATACACCACTTTTCCAAGATCCATGAAGAATACCTAGATAGAATTATGAACAGAAACTGTGGTAGAACCGTGCAGCACTACCTTTTCTGTACACCAATTTGTAAAAACCACAGATTAATCTTATTGTATTGATAAGAAGCTCTCTACGAAATCTGCTTCTGGAGACTGAAGACTGTAGCTCACTACACCTACCTATAGAGATCTCAACCATTTATTATCAATCATAATATCTGGCGTAACCATATCACACCGATTTCCTGGTCAACTGAATGCCGAACATGATTCTATTCCCACGTCTCCACTTCTTCATGCCAGGCTTTACTCCACTCACATCAAGGGGCAACCAACAGTACAGAGCCATCACCATTCCAGAAATGTTCAACTCTAAAAACCCGAACGTTACCTCACAGTTTCCACCGTGTTTTGTGGACGTATGTCTATGAAGAAAATTGACGAATAACTGTCCAACATCCAAAACAAAAACAGCAGCTATTTCGTTGAATGAATACCCAACAATGCCAAGACAGCTGTGGCCAAGAGATCTTAAGATGTCTATCACCTTCATTGGAAACTCCTCCGCCATCCAAGAGTCGTTCAAGCGTTTTTTCGAAGAGTTCATCGATATTTTCAGGTGTAAGACTTTCTTGCATTGATACACCGGTTAGGGCATGGACTTCATTCACATATAAGCTATTAACTATAAGTGGTCGCATCCTGTTTGCAAATTCTCAGCTGTCATTACACCTTAATTATTTGTTTTGTGTCACCTGTTATTAGCATTTTTTTCTGTTAACTTTTTTTATATGACTTTGTTAATTAATTCTACAATTATTATATTTTGTAAATATGAAAACTGTTATTTGTCGATTGTCAAATAAAATGTCATCTGTCATCTGTCATCTGTCATTTGTCATTTGTCATTTTTCATTTGTCATTTGTCATCTGTTATCTGTTACCTAACATTTGTTATCTATCATCTGACATCTGACATCTGTTATATGTCATCTGATATCTGACATCTCTCATGTACTACAACACTAATTGTTATATTTCATCTCACATCTATCATCTGTCTTCTGGCATCTGTCATGTTAAAGGATAATTTCAAATGAATTTTCATGTGACATATGTTATCAACCATTATATGTTATGCGCTATCCGTCATAATCTGCCATTTGTTATCTGATATCTGTCATCTGTCATACATCATATGTCATCCGTCACTTTTCTTCTGTCATTTGTAACTGTTATAATTTGTCTTGCGCCATTTTTATATAATTATGTCACTTAACCTACATAATAAACTGTCATTAATAGATTGTATATTTTAAATATGCTATATTTAAACTGTTATCCCTCCACCCTCTTTCGTTATTTGTTGTCAGTAAACTGTCAATTGTCATTTTTCATCTATAATTTTTAATTTGACATTTCTCGTCTATCATCTTGTAAATAGAATGTGTAGCATCCAATTATCCGTCAATTGTCATCTGACATTAGTCACTTGTCACTTTTTGTTAGGTGTTGTATATATAATAAATTGTGATTTATTAATTGTCGGATATCATTTACCTGTTTTGTCATTTCTCCTTTTACACCTGTCGTGAATATGTGCCGCCCCCATCTTCTAAAATCAATCATCTGTCACCTGTCACCTGTCATTTTCATCTGTCATCTGAAATCTCATTTGTCATCTGTCATCTGTTATCTGCCATTAATTATTTAAAATTATTTGTTTGCAATATGTCAGCTGTCATTAGACTTTAATTATTTATTTTCTATCACCTGTGATTAGTATTTTTTTCTGTTGTCATTTGTCGATTATCAAATGACATATCAACTATCATCTGTCATCTCTTATCTGTCATTTGTCATTTTTTATCTGCTATCTGTCATCTGTCGTCTGTCATCTGTCATCTGTCATTTGTCATCTGTCATCTGTCATCTGTCATCTGTCATCTGTCATCTGCCATCTATCATATGTTATATGTCATCTATCATCTGTCATTTGATATCTGACATCTGTCATTTGTCATCTGTCATTTGCCATCTGTCATATATTACATAACTGTCATTTGTCGATTGTATCATTTGTTAAAATATACGATATTTAAATTATTATCTGTCAACTGTCTTTTATTATTTGTTACCGGTAAACTGTCAAATGTCATTTTTCATCTATAATTTTTAATTTGACTTTTCTCATCTATAATCTTGTAAATATAATGTGTAATATCCAATTATCCACCAACTGTCACCGGACATTAGTCACTTGTTTTAGTTATATATTAAATTGTCATTTATTGACTGTCGGATGCCATTTTCCACCTGTTATTTCACTTGTCCTGTTACGTGACAATGTCATCTACTTGTCCCCTGTCATCTGTCATTTCAATTATCATCTGTCATTTGTCATCTATTATCTGTCATATGTCATCTGTCATTAGTAATTGGCTACTTGTTTTTTTGGTAACTGTTATTAATTGTTTTCTGACATTTTTGTATATTTGTATACGTGACACAATTTTTCAGCTGTCATTAGACTTTAATTATTTGTAATCTGTCATCTGTCATTATTGGTCACTCGTTTTCTGTTAACTGTTGTTATTTGTCTTCTGTCATTTTTTTTGTAATTATTACATTTTGTCTACATTGTAAACTGCCATTTGTTGACTGTAACATCTATTATCTGCCACCTAAATTATACTATATTTAATTTGTCATCAACAGTTAACGTTTATTGCCATTTGTCACCGGTCATTTTAAATTCAATCTGTCATTTTTCATCTATAATATTTAATTTGATTTATTTCATCAGTAATCTGTTAAATATAATGTGTAATATTCCATAAATTGTCAATGATTTGTTTTCTGTCACCTGTCACTAGTATTGTTTCTGTTAACTGTTATTATTTGACTTTGTCAATTGTATAATTATTATATTTTATAAATGTGATGTACAGCCATTTGTCGATTGTCAAATGGCATGTAATCTGTCATAAATCATCTGACATCTGTCATGTATCATCTGTTATCTCTTCTGACTTCCGCCATCTTTTACCTGTTAACTGCCATCTGTCACCTATCATCTGTCATCTGTTATCTATCATCGGCTATCTGTCATTTGTCATCTGTAATTTGTAATCTGTAATCTGTAATCTGTAATTTGTAATCTGTAATCTGTAACATGTCATCTGGCATCTGTAATCTGTCAATTGTCATATTTCATCTATTATTTGTTATCTGTTTTCTGTCATTTGTCATATATTTATCGTCGTACAATTATACAAAAATGGTAGAAGACATTTATAACTGTTATTAATACTTGTTTTCGTATAATTATGTCACCTATATTATAAACTGTCATTTGTCGATTGTATCTTTTGTCATTTGCCATCTAAAATATCCTACATTTAAATTGTTATCCGTCAACAGTCTTTCGTTATTTGTTACCAGTAAACTGTCGATTGTCATTTTTCATCTATAATTTTTAATTTGACTTTTCTTATCTATCATCCAACTATCCGCCAACTGTCACCTGACATTAGTCTTAGACTTGTTTTTTGTTAAGTGTTGTATATAGAATAAATTGTCTTTAATTGAAAGTTGGATGTCATTTATTCTTTTACACCTATCGTGATTATGTACCATGTGTCTTTTGAAATACGTCCTCTGTTATCTGCCATCTGTTATCTACCATCTATCATCTATCATTTGTCATATGTCATCTGCCTTCTGTCATCTGTTAACTCTTTTGTCATCTGTTATTTGTCATCTGCCATCTTTCATCTATCACCCTTCATCTGATTTGTCGTCCGTCATCTGTCATCTATCATCTGTTATCTGTCATTAGCTATTGGCTACTTCTTTTTTGTTAACTATTATTATTAGTCTTCTGTCATTTTTATAATTATATCACTTTACCTATCTATATATATATCATTATTCGTCAGTTGTCTTTTGTTACTTGTAACGAATTTTTCATTTTTCATCTATAATTTTTATTTTGACCTATTTTACAATATAATGTGTAATGTTTCATCATCTGTCAACTATCATCTGTCATTAGTTACTAACAATTTTATTTTTTGTCAACTAGTTTCTATATAACAAATTGTCATCTTATTGTTTATCTATTATATTTAGTATATATACGAAACTGTCATTTGTCGATTATCCATTGGCATATCATCTGTCATTAATCATCTGCCCTCTGTCGCCTGTTATTTACCATCTGTCATCTGTTATCTTATACTTATATTATAAACTGTCATTTGTTGATTGTATCATTTGTTATCTGCCATCTAAAATATACTATATTTAAATTATTATCTGTCAACTGTCGTTCAATATTTATTACCGGTAAACTGTCAATTGCCATTTTTCATCAATAATTTTTAATTTGACTTTTCTCATCTATCATCTTGTAAATATAAAGTGTAATAGCCAATTATCCACCAACTGTCACCTGACATTAGTCACTTGTTTTAGATATATATTAAATTGTCATTTATTGATTGTCGGATGCCATTTGCCACCTGTTAAGTCACTTGTCCTTTTACTTGACAATGTGTTACGTGTCTTTTAAAATCTGCCATCTACTTGTCCCCTGTCATCTGTCATTTGTATATGACTTTGCCAATTAATTCTACAATTATTATAGTAAATATGATAACTGTTATTTGTCGATTGTCAAATAAAATGTCGTGACTATGTGCCGCGTATCTTTTAAAATCTATCATATGTCACCTGTGACCTGTCACCTATCATTTTCATCTATCTGTCATCTGCAATCTGTTATCTCTCAGTAATTATTTAGAATTATCTGTTTGCAATATGTCAGCTGTCATTAGACTTTAATTATTTGTTTTCTATCACCTGTCATTAGTATTCTTTTCTGTTGTCATTTGTCGATTATCAAATGACATATCATCTATCATCTGTCATCTCTCATCTGTTATTTGTCATCTGTTATCTGCTATCTGTCATCCGTCATTTGTCATCTGTTATATGTTACCTATCATCTATCATATGTCATTTGTCATCTATTATCTGTCATCTGATATCTGACATCTGTCATTTGTCATCTGTCATATATTTTAAATTATTATCTATCAACTGTCTTTCATTATTTTTTACCGGTAAACTGTCAATTGCCATTCTTCATCTATAATTTTTAATTTGACTTTTCTCATCTATCATCTTGTAAATATAATGTGTAATATCCAATTATCCACCAACTGTCCCCTGAGATTAGTCACTTGTTTTAGTTATATATTAAATTGTCATTTATTGACTGTCGGATGCCATTTGCCACCTGTTATATCACTTGTCCTTTTACGTGACAATATGTTACGTGTCTTATAAAATCTGCCATCTACTTGTCCCCTGTCATCTGTCATTTCAATTATCATCTGTCATTTGTCATCTATTATCTGTCATATGTCATCTGTCATTAGTTATTGGCTACTTGTTTTTTTGGTAACTGTTATTATTTGTATTCTGACATTTTTGTATAATTATGTCACGTACTGTTTGCAATTTGTCAGCTGTCATTAGACCTGAATTATTTATTCTTTGTTACGTGTTAGTTTTTTTTCTGTTAACTGTTATTATTTGACTTTTTTTGTTTTGTCAACGTATTGTATAATTATTAGATTTTGTAAATGATTTGTCGATTGTCATATGACATGTGACATCTGTCGTTTGTCATCTCATTTGTCATATGTCGTCCGTCAAAATATACTATGATTAAATTATTATTCGTCAATTGTCTTTCGTTATTTGTTACCAATTATCATTTTTCATATACAATTTTTAATTTGACCTTAATTATTAGTCATTAGTAGTTTGTTTTCTTACACGATAATTATTCGACTTTGTTTGTCAACTTTTATATTTTGTAAATATGATAACCTGTCGTCTGTCATTTGTCATCTGTCATTAGTTATTGGGTACTTGTTTTATGTTAATTGTTATTATTTGTCTTCTGCCATTTTTGTATAATTGTGTCACGTATTGTCAGCTGTCATTAGACCTTAATTTTTTTCTATCACCTGTCAACTATCATCTGTCATTAGTTACTAAACAATTTTATTTTTATCAACTGGTTTTTAAATAATACATTGTTAACTTATTGTTTAACTATTATTTGTCATTTGTCGATTATACAATGGCATATCATCTGTCATCTGCCCTCTGTCGTCTGTCATTTGCAATATATCATCTGTCATTTGTCATCTGTCATCTGTCATCTTATACCTATATATTAACTGTCATTTGCCGATTGTATCATTTGTTATCTGCCATCTAAAATATACGATATTTAAATTGTCAACTGTTTTTCATTATTTGTTACCGGTAAGCTGTCAATTGTCTCATCTATAATTTTTAATTTGATTTTTCTCATCTATCATCTTGTAAATATAATGTGTAATATTCAATTATCCACCAGCTGTCACCTGACATTAGTCACTTGTTTTAGATATATTTTAAATTATCATTTATTGACTGTCGGATGCCATTTGCCACCTGTTATGTCACTTGTCCTTTTACGTGACAATGTGTTACGTGTCTTTCAAAATCTACCATCTACTTGTCCCCTGTTATTTCATTTATCATCTGTCATCTATTATCTGTCATCTGTCATTTGTTATCTCTAATCTATCATCTGTCATTAGTTATTGGCTATTTGTTTTTTGTCAACTGTTATTATTTGTTTTCTGACATTTTTGTATATTGTGTCACGTACTGTTTGCAATTTTTCAGCTGTCATTAGACTTTAATTATTTGTTCTCTGTCGCCTGTCATTAGTTTTTTTTTTCTGTTAACTATTATTTTTATATTTTTTACTTTTTTGTTTGTCAACGTATTGTATAATTAATAGATTTTGTAAATCATTTGTCGATTCTCAAATGACACGAAATCTATCATCTGTCATCTGTAATCTGTCATCTGTAATCTAATTAGTTATTGGGAACTTGTTTTTTGTCTTCTGCCATTTTTGTATAATTGTGTTACGTACTGTTTACAATTTGTCAGATGTCATTAGGCCTTAATTATTTGTCTTCCATCACTTGTCATAGAATTTTTTTCTGTCAATTGTCGATTGTCAAATGAGATAGCATCTATCATCTGTCATATATCATATGTCATCTGTCATCTATCATCTGTCATTTATCATCTGTTATCTGTCATCTGTCATCTGTCTTCTGTCATCTGTCATCTGCCATTTGTCATATGTCAACTGCCATCTTATACCGATATTATAAACTGTCATTTGTTGATTGTACCATTTCTTATTTGCCATCTAAAATATAGAACATTTAAATTGTATTCTGTCAACTATATTGTTTAATTTAACGTTTATCATCTATTATCTTGTAATTTGTCCAGTAAACTATCAATTGTCATTTTTCATCTATAATTTTCAATTTTACTTTTCTTATCTGTAACATCCAATAATCCGTCAACTGATACCTGTTTTTAGTCACTTATTTTTTTGTAAGTGTTGGATATATATTAAATTGTCATTTATTGACTGTCGGATGTCTTTTGCCACCTGTTATGGCATTTGTGCTTTTACGTGACTGTTTATCATGTGTCTTTTAAAATCTGTCATCTGTCATCTCATTTGTCATCTATTATCTCTCATCTGTCATCTGTCATTAGTTATTGGCTACTTGGTTTTTGTCAATTTTTATTATTTGTCTTTTGACATTTTTGTGTAATTGTGTCACGTACTGTTTGCAATTTGTCAGCTGTCTTTAGACCTTAATTATTTGTTTTCTATCATCTGTCATTAGAATTTTTTATGTTGTCATTTTTCGATTGTCAAATGACATTAGATCTATCATCTGTCATTTGTCATCTGTCATCTTATAACTATATTATAAACATTTGTCGATTGTATTATTTGTTATCTGCCATCTAAAATCTACGATATTAAAATTGTTATCTTTCAACTGTCTTTCGTTATGTATTACCAATAAAGTGTCAATTGCCATTTTTACTCTATAATATTTAATTTGACTATTTTCATCTATAATCTATCATAGAATAGAATGGCTAACTTCCAATTATCCGCCAACTGTCACCTATCGTTAGTAACTTGTTTTTTTTTGTAAGTGTTGAATATATATTAAATAATCATTTATGTCATTTGTCCTTTTATGTGACTATGTGACAAGTGTCTTCTAAAATCTGTCTTCTGTCATCTGTCACCTTTCATCTGTAATCTTATTTGCCATCTATGATTTTTCATCTGTCATCTGCCATTTGTTCGCTGTCATCTGACATTAGTTATTAGTTTTTTGTCAACTGTTATTAATTGTCTTCTGTCATTTTTGTTTAATTATATCATGAACTGTTTTCAATTTGTCAGCTGTCGTTAGAACTTAATTATTTGTTTTCTGTCGCCTGTCATTGGTTTTTTTTTTCTGTTAACAGATATTATTTGACTTTTTTGTTTGTCAACTTGTTGTATAATTATTATATTTTGTAAATATGATAAACTGCCATCTGCCATCTATCATTTTATTTGTCATCTGTCATTTGTCTTCAGTCATCTGTCATCTGTCATCTGTAAGCCGCCATTAGTTATTGGCTAATTGTTTTTGTTAACTGTTGTTGTTGGTCTTCTGCCATTTCTGTATAATTATGTCACGTACTGCTTTCAATTTGTCAGGTGTCATTAGACCTTAGTAATTTGATTTCTGTCACCTGTCATTAGTATTTTTTGTTCTGCTAACTGTTATTATTTGCCTTTTTTTGTTTGTCAACTTATTGTATAATTATTGTATTTTTTAAATGTGATAAAGTGTCATTTGTCGATTGTCAAATGCCATGTCATTTGTGATCAGTCATCTATCATCTCTCACTATCACTAGTTATTGGCTATTTGTTTTTTTGTCAACTGTTATTATATGTCTTCTACCATTTTTGTATAATTATGTCATTTTACGTATATTATAAACTGAGAATTGTCGACTGTATCATTTGTTATCTGCCAGGTAAAATATACTATATTTAATTGATTATTTGTCAATTGTCTTTTTTTTATCAATTGTCATTTTACATCTACAATTTTTAATTTTTTGTATTGTATTGTTATTTTTTAAATGTCGGATGTCATTTGCGACTTGTTTTGTCATTTGTCCTTTTACACCTATCGGGACTATGTGTCAAGTGTCTTTTAAAATCATGTATCATCTGTCACCTGTCATCTGTAATATCATTTTTCATCTTTAATCTCATTTGCCATGTAATCTGTCATCTGTTAGCTGTCATCTGTCATCTCTCATCTATAATCTGTATCTGTCATCTATCTGTCATCTAAAAAGCGCCATCTACCATCAACATTTCCTGTCCTCTGTTGTTATCGATCATCTACCATCTGTTGTCATCTATCATTCGTCATCTATCATCTATGATCTGTCAAATGTTATCCTTCATCGAATCCGTCATCTGTTGTCATACGTCATTTCTTTTATCGACTTTCAGATATCACTTGCCACTTGTTATTTTTCAACTGTCATCTTCTTTTTTATAATTTGTCATTTTACACCTATAATCAGGTTTCAGTTGTTATTAGACCTTCATTATTTATTTTCTGTCACCTATCGATAGTCAACAGTTTTCTGTAATCTGTAATTATTTGACTTTGTTTTTCAACTTTTTGCGTAACTATTATATATTGTAAATATGAAAAACTGTCATTTTTTGATTGTCAAATGACGTGTATCATTTGTTAAGTAAATTGTTGTATGTACTATGTCATATTTTAATTCGTTATTTGTCTATTTTTATTTTACCATTAACTACAAAATATTGGGCACTATTTACCATACGTCATTAATCATCAGTTATCTGTCATCTGCCATTTGTCATCTGTCTTCTATCTTCTGTCTTCTGTCTTATATCTTATGTCTTCTGTCATCAAAACTGTGGGTTTTTGGTAAGTGAAAAGAAATTTAAACAAAAGAACCTTTATCAATAGCTTATCATATAACTGCCAACTCTCAACTGTTGTCTCATCATTGTCATTTATAATTTTTCATTTGTTATTTTTCCATGTTTAAGCTGTCATCTATGAACTGTTACCTGACAATTATGAACTGACGTCTGGCATCTGATATTTGTTATCTATAATCTGCCATCTGTCATTTAACATTTACAATCTATACTATCATATCCTAAATGTCATTTATTATCTGTGTCATCAAGCATTAAAATATGTATAATGTTACATATCTGTTACGTGACATCTGCCATCTGTCATCTGTCATCTGTCATTAGTCAAATGTTATCCGTCATCCGTCATCTGTCATCTGTTATCCGTCATTTGTCATCTATCATCTGTCTAATTATCTACATTATAAACTGACAATTGTAATCTGCTAATTGTTGTCAGAACTATACTATATTTAATTTGCTATACATCATTTGTATTTCTCTTGTCATTTGTTATTAGTTATCTGTCAATTGTTATATTTTATCTATAATTTTCAATTTAACAGTTCTCATCTATTATATTGTAAATGTAATGTGATACTGTCACCTGTCATTAATCATTAATCATTGTTTTTTGTTTATAATAAATATAATAATTAATTGTTATTTATTTACTGTCGGATGTCATTTTTGTCACCAGTTTTGCCATTAGTCTTTTTGTCACCTATCATATGTTAACTGTAATGTGTCATATTAAAAAAAATCTGATATATGATATATCTGTCAACTGTCATTACTGTCATTACTGTCATTTTTCTCTCTTTCCTCTAATAAGTTACCTTCTGGCAGCTGTCAGTTTATTGTATAGTTTTTTTATTGTGTATATGTAATTAAATTGTCATTTATCGTTTGTCACCTCTCATTTCTCATAAATTGTCTCGTGCCATTTACAATCTGTTATTTGTCAACTGTCAACTATTATTGGTCATTAGTTCTTTGTTTGTACTATATTTTTATCAGTATATTTGTATATAAAAATATAATGAACTGTCATTTATTGACTGTCAAATAACTAAGAACTTGTCACCTGTCATTTTTCATTTATTATTTGTCGTTTGTGCAGATACAGATGACAGATGAAAGATAACATACAATAAATTTTGAAAGGCACATGACACTTTATATTTAACAGATGATAGGCGACAAAAAGACAAATGACAAAACAGGTGGCAAATGACTACCGAAAGTCGTTAAATGAAAATTTATTATATTTACAACAGTTGGGGCGATAAACAAAGTGGTTAATGATTAATGTCAGGTGACAGTTACACATTAAATTTACAAGATTATAGATGAGAAATGTTAAATAAAAAGATGTAGATGAAATGTAACAATTGACTGATAACTGTTAACAAATGACAAAAGACACTTGATAACATTAAATATGGTATATATTTCAAGTAGCAGATGATAAATGACAGGTGACAGTTGACAAATGACAGATGACATATAATAGATGACAAATGACAGTTGACAGATAACTGATGTATATTTTGCATTTGCATAATAAACTGTCAACTGTCACTTTTGTTTTTTATAACATTGTGTAATAATTTATTTGATACCAATAAATAAATCAAATTAAATCAAATTTTAATCTATAATTTGTCACATGTCTTTGCCTTTTATTTATTACCTCTAAACTGTTTTATGTCATTGGTTATTTGTCTTTTGTTATTGCCATTGCACATTTGTGTTTGTCAACTATGATTTTTTATTTTCTATGAATCATTTCTCGATTATATGTCTTCTGTCATTGTTCATTTGTTATCAGCATTTAATGTATTTTAAATCATCACTTCTTTGAAATAATAAATAATAATCGTCTTAACAAATTGATATGTTTTGTTTAATACAATTAATTTTATTTCGAAAAATGTTGTCTAATAAGAAAGATTTATTATTAATACTAATACTAAATTTTATAATTTTAAAATCTTTAATCTTTTTATTACTATGATCATAAACAAAAACAATTGAAAACTAATAGATATTAGGAAACACCATTTTCACATTACGAAATTTTTCAATTTAAATTTTTATTGAATCCACTTATTGATTCAATGTGATTACAAATGCGTTACATTATATTTGTTTACAAATTATTCAGTAAACACAAATGCGGCCGATTATTATTTTTGAAATCATAGTCGGTTTTTAAATAATAAAATTGCGCGTGTGATTGTAGCGCCACCGTTAAAATAAATATTTGTGCGCTCGTGTATGAAAATAATTTCAATCAATTACAAATCAACAATTATTATGTAAATAACGCTATTTGACGATATATTTTTATTATTATTATTATTGCGTTTTTCTAATACCTATCGACTTAAAATTTATAAAATGGACACAGAAGTAATTCTGATGTAAAATTTTGCAAACCTCCACAATAATATTATGATAATACGCCTAAAAATATTATTAGTCATTGATAAATTCCAATTTTGTTAAAAAAATGTAACTGTTTTGTATTTTTTATATATCGAATGTATTATACTAAACTATTGATCGACGACGAAGTGTATATGGTTGGTAAATTGATGAGCCACCGACGCTAACACGAAAAACAAGAAAACAGGACCGTCCCATTAATTTTGATCGCATTAAATACGAACACAATGACGTCGGCAATGACTATTGTCCGCCCCCAGGCTTAAGAACAATAGACGTAAAAAGGGCACAATGGCGGCGGTGTCGGGTTACCCAGAATTCGTACCGGAGGTCAATTATGAAAAATTAAGACCAATAAGTCTTTTCTTTTCCCATCAAGCCAGTGGCGCGGGAGGGGGAGGGGGGGGGATACGTAATACGTAAATTGATCGTGCGGGATTTCATTTTATTTATTTATTAATCCCCCTTATTGTTTCGGCACGATTGGCTTATCCTGTTGCGGGATGAGTCCGCGGTTTTATTGGGTACAGTCACCGGACAGGATGACGGCTGATTGTCGGCGTCCCGTTATAATTTTCGGGGCCGGTTTCTCGGGGGATGATATGTTGGTCCAGCTGGTCATCATCACCCGATCCCGTTTAATAAACGAGACAACTCGTTTACGACTGGTTGGTCCACGCAGCTTCGCAACAATTTGGACTGGATACTCGAGTGTTAATAAAAATAACATTACGTAAAATGTTTATTTAAGTTTGTTGAAGTTTTAGGGTTCAAGAGGATCATACATTAGGCAGATGTAATAATTTTTGTTGGTAATATTTGAGGTGAAAACTACATTCAATAGTTTAAATTATTCGATAATGATGTTAATTTAATATGCACACTAGTCGACAGCGTTTTTATTTTCCTCTTTATTTCTTTCTTGGTTTATAAAAAGAAAGGGCGACATTTATCGTCCATTTATTACACCTTGACGTGACACAAATAGCGCTCCACGATGAATAATTGACATTATGGACAGCTGTAATCGTGAGTAAATGGAACACGCCGGAGCTGATACACTTTCGTATAGTTTTTTGTTGTAATTAAAGAACACGTAATTGTTTGTATTGTTTGCATCTGTCCGTTTCGTAATTGTTGTACGGGAAAAAAATTAAATTATATGAATATAATGGAGCCGTTCGTGCTAATTGAATTGTGTCTTTGTTGTTATAAAATGAATTATTAATTTGTAACTCTGCCATAAGGAAAATTAAGTAATCAAGACATTAAAAAAAATTAAATTGAAACTAAACGTCACTAATTATAAATGTTAGTGTTTATTACTACCTAAACCCTAAACAGATTATGAAGATAAAGATCATCAACCATCATTCGTTATTACCCGTGTAGCAGTTAATTTCGATAGTAAAATAAGACATTTTTCAATGTTTTATATCACAAGTATTAAAAATTGTCTAATTTTTACATACGATTTTTAATTGATGTAAATATTCGGACCTAAACCAAAACTGAAACTTTGAAAAGTATCTTATTTTACTATCAAAATTAACTCTTATTATTAATTAATTAATCAATAATTAATTATTTTATTAATCTGTTTAGGTACAATATAATCTATTATCTCTTCACTCAGATGTTGGAAGTAACCAATTTTGTATAAACATTGATTTTTGATCCTATTGTTAACTATGTTAATATTAGTGAAGAAAACTAAACAGCGGTGCATAAAACATTAATCGAGACACCTTGTAAAACCTTAGGAAGGCTGTCGGAGTTGATGGCTTATTTGGAGGCGCCTTGTACCATCGACTGGCCCGCGCAGAAAACGCGAAGTCATCATCGTAACTGGCGCCATCTATTCGCCGGGCCGGCGGCGACCCATAGTACACACTTCAGACTGGCGCCCCGTTTAAGAGAAACAATGGCCCTGTTATTTCCTACAAGCTCGATGAGAGTTAATGGGCAAGATCTTGACTGTTTGTTTAGAACCCGGTTGAATGTATACAGCTTGTTTGTACCATAAGCCACTATCCAATTGAAGAAAAGAAAAAAATGGGCAAACTACTTCCAATATTTAACCAAAAACCTCTACAATCTCGTATTCACTAACTTTAACATTTGTTTTTATCTAAGTTCCTGATAAAAGTAATTAAACTCCTGCCTACCAATATGAGATAATATAGCAAACAGTATACTATGATTTGTATATTAACGTTGTAAATAACTAAGATTTTCAAAATGTGTGTTTATTTTCACTACAATTGTTTCGCAAATTTATTGCTTCTTCATTCACCTGAAGAAGCAATAAATTTGCGAAACAATTGTAGTGAAAATAAACACACATTTTGAAAATCTTAGTTATTTACAACGTTAATATACAAATGAATATGGATTTTCAACATCTCAACGCCTTATCTATCAACCAGTATACTATGATTTAAGGTATTGAAGGTATTTATAAAATCTAATAGTATAACTAACGTAAGAAAGCCTTACCACAAACCTCAAACATTATTGGTATATTTGAAATGACTTAATTTATTCATATCGTACGAATTTTGAAATATTACATGACTAAAGTTTGTTTAATGCGCATTTAAAAATGTCCAGCTTTAAATTATCAGTTTGTATATTTTAAATCCCGATGAAAAAATGGAAAAACAATTGCCACAAACGTCAAATTTTACAAATTTATTCAAAATAGCTCTATTTATTAATTACGTGTAAATTAAGAAACTTTTCAACCAAATGTTTTGTTAAAAACGCATTTAAACACGCCTAGTGATTAAAATTTCAGTTCACAAAATTTAACGTCAATGAAAAAATAGAAAAACAATTGCCAACAATGAGATTATTCAAAATTAATAGTTTTATTAATTCTGTATAAGTTTAGATTATTTACTACACTGAATATTGATTAAAACAACCTGAATGATTTTAAAGTTTTTTTTTTCTGTCTGTGTAATCTAATTTGTAGTTCTTGTTTTTTTTTCTTGTAAGAACTTCCAAGTTTTAAAATTTTTGTTTGCCTTCAACTGTTTTTTAAGACACGTTTTTAAACTACTTGAAAATAAAACAACTTTTCCTAAATTCTTTGACTTTTGTCGACAATTTGTATTAGTGTTTTCGTAATGAAATTTGTAATTTGTAATTGTTTTCTTGTAGGAACTTTCAACTGTTTTAAAAATTGTGTTTGGCCTCAACTTATTCTTAAGACTACTTAACTACTTGAAAAAAAAAACATTTTTTTTATTGGGCTTCAACTGTTTTCTAAGACAAATGTTTAATTTTACTACTTAAAAAATAGAGTTTTTCAAAAAAAATTTAAAATCTTTCGACCATTTTTTTACTGTTTTAATAATAATTAATTAATTAATTTGAAAATTTAAATTGATTCTTTTGTAGGAACTTTCAACTGTTTTTTTTTAGTTGCGTTTCGCCTCAACTGTTTTTTTAAGACAAGTTTTTAACTACTTTAAAAAAAACAGTTTTTACAAAAATTTCTTAAATTCTTTGACCTTTGTCGATATTTTTTTTTTAGTTTTTGTAATCAAATCTGCAATTTTTTTTCTAGTAAATTTCAACTGTTTAAAAAATTGTGTTTGCCTTCAAAAAGTTTTTAACTACTTGAAAAAAAACAGTTTTTCCAAAATTTTCTTTAATTATTTGACTTTTTTCAATAATTTATTTTACTGTTTTTGTAATCGAAATTGCGATTGTATTCTTTTTGTTGGAACTTTCAACTGTTTTTTTTTTAAATTGTGTTTGGCTTCAACTGTTTTCTTAAGACAAGTTTTGAACTATTTATTTTATTTATAAAAAAAATTTCTCCAAAATTTTCTTTAATTCCTCGACTTTTGTCAACAATTTTTGTTTTGTTTTTGTAATCAAATTTGCAATTGTAGTCTTTTTGTCAGTACTTCCAACTGTTTTAAAAAATGTGTTTGCTTTCATCTGTTTTTGAAGACAAGTTTTTCCAAAATTCTTTGACTTTTTGTCAACAATTTTTTTAGTGTTTTTGTAATCAAATTTGCAATTGTTTTTTTTATTTTGAAAGAACTTCAAAATATTTTGTTCTGTTTACTTTCACCTTTTTTTAATAAAAATTCAAAAATTCAAAAATTAAAAACTATTTATTTTATTTATAAAAAAACAGTTTCTCCAAAATTTTATTTAATTCTTCGACTTTTGTCAACAATTTTTATTTTATTTTTGTACTCAAATTTGCAATTGTATTCTTTTTCTCAGTACTTCCAACTGTTTTAAAAATTGTGTTTGCTTTCATCTGTTTTTTTAAGACAAGTTTTTCCAAAATGTTCCTAAATTCTTTGACTTTTTGTCAACAATTTTTTTACTGTTTTTGTAATCAAATTTGCAATTGTTATTTATTTTGAAAAAACTTCAAAATATTTTGTTCTGTTTACTTTCACCTTTTTTTTATTAAAAATTCAAAAATTCAAAAATTCAAAAATTCAAAAATTTAAAGATTAAAAATTAAAAATTGTAGATTAAGATTGAATATTGAATCTTAATTCTTAATTCTTGAGTGTTAATTTGAATCTTAAATAATGATTCAGAATCCAAAATCCAGAATTTAGAATCCAGAATCCAAACTTCAGATGTCTGATTACAGAACTTAGAATCTAGAATCGAGTCTTTAGAATCTAGATTTGAGAGTTCAGATTCCAGATTCTAAATTTCACATTCCTGATTCCAGATACCAGAATCTAGAATGCAAAATCTTGAATCCAAAATTCAGAATCAAAAATAAAGAATTCAAATTGCAGAATCTAGAATCCAACTATCAAATTAGAGATTATAGATTTTAGATTCAAGAATGCATTTTCCAGATTTCAGATTTCATATTTCAGATTCCCGACTAGATTACAGATTCTAGAATGCGGATTTCAGATTCCAGAATATAGATTCCAGATTTCAGAATTCCGATTCTAGAACGAGAACCAGAACCAGAATCAAGAATCCAGAATGCAGACTCCAATTTCCAGAATCTAGAATTTATATTTATATATCTCTAATCTAGAATCCAGATTTTGAGAATTTAAAATCCAGAACCCCGAATACAAAATCCACAATTCAGAATCCAGATTTGAAATTACAGAACCTAGAATCAAAACTTCAGAATTTAAAATCCATATTTTAGATTCTAGATTTCATATTTCAAATTCCAGATTCCCTATTTTACATTCAAGAATCCAGATTTCAGAATTCAAAATTCAGAATACAGACTTTAAATTTAAGAATCTAGATTCCATACTTCAGAATCTAAAATTTAGATTTCAGTTTCTAGATTTCTGATTCCAGATTCCAGATTTAATATTTTATATTCAAGATTCCAGATTTTAGAATACAGAATCTAGATTCCAGATTGCAGAATTCAGATTCCAGATCCAAAATCCAGAATCCAGAATGCAAACTCCAAATTCCAGAATCAAGATTTCAGAATTTATAATCCAGAATCCAGAATACAAAATCTACAATCCTAAATTCAGAATTCAGATTTCAAATTACAGAATCTAGAATCCAAACTTAAGAATCTAAAATTTAAATTTCAGATTCCAGATTCCAGAATGGAGATTACAAATCTTAGTTTTCATATTTTATATTCCAGATTCCCAATTTTAGATTTCAGAATCCAGAATGCAGCCTACATATTCCAGAATCTACAATTTAGATTCCTAAATCTAACCTCTAGAATCCAGATTTCAGAATTTAAAATTCATAATCCAGAATACAAAATCTACAATCCTAAATTCAGAATGTAGAATCCATATTTCAAATTATATGAGTTAGAATCCACATTTTAGAACTTTTTCCAGATTACAAAATGGAGATTCCAAATTCCAGACTTCATATTTTATATTCAAGACACCAGATTCTAGATTCTAGATTTCAGATTTCATATTTCAAATTCCAGTTTCCCTATTTTAGATTCCAGAATCCAGATTTTAGAATTCAGATTGGATAATCATAATCCAGAATCCAAAATCCAGTTCTACGTTTCAGAATCTTAAATTCAAATTCCAGAATCTATAATCCAGAATCCAGATTTCAGAATTTAAAATCTAGAATCTAAAATCCAGAATCCATAATTCAGAGTATAAAATCTACAATTAAAAATTCAGAATAGAGAATTCAGATTTCAAATTACAGAATCTAGAATCCAGATGTCAAAATCTATAATCCAGATTTTAGATTCTACTTTTCTGATTCTAGATTCCAGAATGCAGGCTCCAAATTCTAAAATCTCGAATTTATATTCGAGAATCTAACATCTAGAATCCAAATTTCAGAATTTATAATCCAGAATAAATATTCTACAATCCTAAATTCAGAATCCAGACTCCAGATTTCAAATTAAATATCTAGAATCCAAATTTCAGAATCTAAAATTTAGATTTCAGATTCTAGATTTCTGATTCCAGATTCCCGAATGGAGATTCCAAATTCCAGATTCCAGATATTTTATATTCAAGATTCCAGATTCCTGATTTCATAATGTAGATTCCAAATTCCAGATTTCAAATTTCAAATTCCAGATTCCCCACTTTAGATTCCAGAATTCAGATTGGATAACCAGAATCCATCCAGAATCTAGAATCCAGTTCCAGATTCCCAAATCTTAAATTCAGATTCCAGAATCCAGATTTCAGACTTTAAAATCTAGGATCCAAAATCTGAAATCCAGAATATAGAATCGAGAATCCATAATCCAGAATCCACAATCCAGAGTATAAAATCTACAATCCAAAATTCAGAATCCAGAATGCAGATTTCAAATTATAGAATCGAGAATCCAGACTACGGAATCTACAATCCAGAATCCAGATTTCAGCTTTTAAAATCTAGAATCTAGAATCTAAAATCTAGTATATAGAATCCAGAATTCATAATCCAGAATTTATAATCCAGAATAAAATATATACACACTAAAATTTAGAAACCAGAATTCAGACTTCAAAATCTACAATCCAGAAACCAGATTTTAGAATTTAAGATTTAGAATCTACAATCCAGAATATAGAATCTAGAATCCACAATTCAGAATATAAAATTCAGAATCCAGATTTCAAAATTTAAAATCTGGAATATAAAATCCAAAATCCATCACCCAGAATCCACAATACAGAATATAAAATCTACAATCCAAAAGTCAAAATCCAGAATTCAAATTTCAAATTACAGAATCTAGAATCCAGACTTCAGAATCTACAATCCAGAATCCAGATTTCAGAATTTAAAATCTAGAATCTACAATCCAGGATATGGAGTCCAGAATTCAAATTCTACAATCCAGAATATAAAATCTACAATCGAAAATTCAGAATCCAGATTTCAAAGTTACAGAATCTAGGATCCATACTTCTGGATTATAGATTTAATCCAGATTTCAGATTCTAGATTTCTAATTCCAGATATAAGAATGCAGATTCCTTATTGCATATTTTAGATTCCAGATTCTGGGTTTCAGATTCCAGATTCTTTTGGAATGTAGAATCTGGAATCTAGAATCTGGAAACTAAAATATGCAATCTAGAATCAGGAATCTGCATTCTGGAATCTATCAGATACAGATTTCAGATGTCAAATTCCGGATTTCACATTTTAAATTCCAGATTCGAAAATCTAGAATCTGGAATTCAGATTGCAGAACAAGAATCGAGAGTTCAGATTACAGATTTCAGAATGTACAATTCAGATTACAAAATCTACAATTTCAAAATTCAAAATTCAGAGTCCAGAATACAAAATTTAGAAATCAAAATTCAGAATTCAAATTTAAAATTATATAATGCAGAATCTAAAATCCAGATTTCTGATTTTAGATTTCAAAATCTAGAATACAGAATCCACAATTAAAATTTTAGATGTCAAATTCAAAAATTCACAAAATTGAAAAATTTTAAAATTCAAAAACTCTTTGTAATTGTTTCACCACACTATGATATCTTGAGGCGAAGAAAGACTTTTGATTAAAATACTTCATCACAACTAGGCAGTAAACATCTTAGGATAATTTCTTACGTAGGTTGGAAGAGATTCCTCAAGATGTATTTAATTCATCTACTCAACATTGGACCAAATATATTTGTAACCTTCTATTAACTGTTTTTTTTTTCTTTTTAAAAAACGACTCTTCTATTTATGTTTGTGCTAAACCTTATTCATCATCATTCTACTCGAAACAGATCACGAATTGTTTATCGGAAATACATTTTCCGCATTTTGATGGTCAGCCATCACCAATTTTCTTTTTAGACTGCTTCAGCAGCAAATGATGGATCTGTAATTACGCAACGAATGTTTTGCAGATACTATTACAAAGTGAAATTGATTATGATCACTTAGCTAAGCATTTAGAAATTAGGTTTGATCAAACTCACCTCGGACAGATTTATCATTCGCTCTCAAAAACTTGATAAAAGCCTGCAGGAATTTGAAGATATTTGAAGATATAATAAATCTTGATACAACTAAGAATATTCTGAAGAGATTAGGAAATTTTAGACAGAGTGGAGAATAGAGAAACACATTAGGTGTTGTTATTTGCTCCAGCAACTTAATTGGATAAAAGTAGTTAAAATTACAGTTTAAAGTTATGGTTCATGAAAGATAGCCATGAAGAATTATCACATACGGATGACGTCGAGGGTAACGAGGTCAACTGAGAACATCAAGTCCTTAGAAAACTGCAGAAATAACAATTGCGGATAGATGCATACACGAATATTACTGCCAACTATTACTAAATACTTTTGCTCGTAAAACTATTATTCAACCTAGCGTTTTATCAAAACAATAAAATTTTGGACCAATGATATCGAAATAAGTATTTAACTCTAAGACATTGAGAAAACAACTTTGAAACAAGAATCTTTATGATAATAAGATGAAGGAGTTATATTAGGTATACAATATGTTAGCGAGCAACATTAAACATTTATCAAAAACCTTCCCGAGCTTATCGAATTGAGTACAGTGTAAAACCGGCTGTGGGGATCACTTAATTCCGGCAGCGCCTGCTGTGTCAACTCTGCGCCCGCTGATTACTTATGTAAACATGATCTCGGGGGTGTAATTGCCCGTGCAATCAATGGAATGCCAGTTTGCACAGAGGTCGCGCCTCGAATCGCAATTCGCAAATCCTACGGCACACAACCAAAAACGTTTTTTTTTCTTTTTTCGAGTTTATTTACGAGAGATGTTCATTTCTAACAACATATTGAAAATCATTACATTATACTTAAACTACATACATTTCAAAATCATCTCTAGAAAGTCTTCGTACTTCAATTGTATCTCTCCGGTGTAATTCTCGTCCCTCTGCTTGAACTCGTCGGTGTATTTCTGTATCTGAATGCAGGTGATGATGAACTGATCCAGGGCTATCCTTCCCTTCGACTGGTCCGCCCTCTTCATCAAAAATTTGATGAAATCCGGACTGAAGTTTATGTCCATGCTCTTCAGCGCTTTCGTAAACTCCTCCTCGTCCAAAAACCCCGTCCTCTGGTAATCGCAGGCGTGAAACGAATTCACCCACTGTTTGATGTAATAATAAATCTGTTCGAATTCCTTGATGTCCAAACCGCCGCGCCTATCCAAATCGAAAAGGCGGACGATGAATTTGCACGCACCATCAGAGAAATGCTTGCCTTGGAACACCTCGAAAGCAGTTTGTAGTTGTTTGGGCGTTAATTTTCCGTCGTGTTTCTGTTCGTTCGTTATCAGCCATTTCTGCACTTCTGAGTAGACCGGTGGCGGTTTGTCACTTATCTTTAGCGTTTCCGATGCTGCATCCCTTTGACTCACTACAAGTATTTTAGGCGTGTACGTTTTGTGTAGATCAAATAAATGTTATACTTACTAATATAAAACCCTTACGAAAAATTTTGGTCATGAAATTTTTGATGTATGAAATGTCAGTATTTGTTGTTTGTATGATTACTTGATTGAGTACGTGAAATTTTGTTATTATGTAATTCTTAATTACTAATGTAAAGCAGATGAAAAAAATATCTATAGCTCTAAAACTCTTCAAATAACAACAATCAAACATTTCATAAGTTCTTCTTCTAGAAACAAAAATACAGAAAAGCGCGTGCATAAAATTCCTAAAAGAATTCTTCCTTCTTCTTCCAAGAAGTGATGATCAACAATCTTGCTGATCAAAATTGAACCCAGACCAACATGTTTAATTATAACTAATTCGGATTCGCTTAGAACATACAAATTCATTCTCCAATTTGTACATGTAACACAATTTGAATTACAAGAAGTTATTTACGTTATTTATTACGTAAACAGTTTCTTTAATGTAGGTTTTTTTCTCAAGGAACCCTTTTTTATTGTAAACTATTTGGAGGGTGGGATAGTGGCCACCCACCCACCCTACATATACATAGAATTTTAAGCTGAAATAGTGTCGTCAAAACCCTCAAAACATCAACCAGAACACTGCTTTAGTTAAATAACTACAGCAGCGATAGTGGCAGAAGTAAAAATAAATATTTATGTTAGTTGGGTGGCCTATAATCCACCCTTCAATTTGTAAAACTTTTGCGAGGGTTTTACTGTATGAATATTTGATTGCCAGCTGTAATTTATTATTTAAACTTTTTCCCACAAATAATTTCATCTTGGGAAACGTTCGCTTAACCACCCATATTTGTGATAGAGGCCAACCACCCACCCTATATATTCATTCAAACATAAACTGAAACAATATTTTATAATTCTCTAATATATCAACACTAACATTGATGCGTTTTTTTGGGAAACTAAGGCAGTGACAGTGGGGTAAATAAATGTGTATATGTAGGATGGGTGGGTGGTCTCTAACGTACACTCCAATCTGAAAAACACAAGCGAGAGCTTGACTTTATGAATTTATCATTGCAATAGATTGATTACTTTGTTTATTAAGGAAACTGTTTCTTTTATAAATCTATTTCAAAAGAACCCTCTTTTATAGTGCACAAATTGAAGGGTGGGATAGTGACCACCCACCCACCCTACATATACATAGAAAATTAAGCTGAAATAGTTCTGTTTCAACCCTTAAAACATCAACTATTGAATTTTTGAATCTGGAATCTAAAAACTTAATCGTGAATTCTGAAATCTGGCATCAGAAAGCTATATTTAAGATTCTGGATTATGTAATTTGAAATATGGATTATGAATTTTGGATTTTAGATTTTGTATTCCGGATTTTAGATTTTGGATTTGGGATTTTGGTTTTTAGATTCTGATTTTGAATTCTGAAATCTTGATTCTGGATTGTAGATTCCGTAATCTGAATTGTAGATTTTGGAATCTGTAATCTGGATTCTGGTACTGCAATCTGGAATCTGGAATTTGAAATATGAAGTCCAGAATTTGGTATTTGAAATATTTAATCTGGAATGTAGAATCTAAAATCTGGAATCTAAAATATGAAATCAGGAATCTGCATTCTGGAATCTGAAATCATAAATCTAGAATTTTAAATCTGGATTATACATTCTGAAGTCTTGAATTTAGATTCTAGATTTTAAATTCTGAAATCTGGATTTTGGATTGTAAATTCTTGAATCTGAATTTAAGATTCTGTACTATAGAACTGGATTTTAGATTGTGGATTCTGGTTATCCAATTTGAATTTTGAAATCTTAATTCTGGAATCTAAAATAAGGAATCTGGAATTTTAAATATGAAATTCAGAATTTGCTATCTGAATTCTGACATATGTAATCTGGAATGTGGAATCTAGAATCTGGAAAATGGAATCTGAAATCTAAAATATAATATCTGGAATCAAGAATCTGGATTATAGATTCTGAAGTCTTGATTTTAGATTCTAGATTATAAATTCTGAAACCTGGATTTTGGATTGTAGATTCTTGAATCTGAATGTATTTTGGAACTGGATTTTAGATTCTGGATTCTGCTTATCCAATTTGAATCATGAAGTCTGGAATTTGGAATCTGCATTATGGAATCTGAAATCTAAAATCTTGAATCCTGATTATAAAATATGAAATCTGGGATTTAAAATCTTCATTCTGGAATTTAGAATCAGAAAACTATTTTAAATTTTAAATTCTAAAGTTTGGATTCTTGATTCTGTAATTTAAAATCCGGATTCTAGATTCTGAATTTAGAATTTTATATTCTGAATTTTAAAATCTGAAATCTTATTTCTAGATTGTAGATTCCGTAATCTAAATTCTGTATTCTGGAATTTGAAGTCTGATACTGAATTCTGAAATCTGGATTCTAGAATCTAAAATAGTTAATCTGGAGTTTGAAATATGAAATCTGGAATTTGGAGTCTGCATTCTGGAATCTAGAATCTGGAATCTTGAATATAAAATATAAAATCTAGAATTTGGAATCTTCATTCTGGAATCTGGAATCTGCAATCAGAAAACTAGATTAAATTTTAGATATAAGTTTGGATTCTTGATTCTGTAATTTGATATTTAGATTCTAGATTTTGAATCTATAATTGTAGATTTTGTATTCTAAATTTTAAATTCTGAAATCCGGATTCTAGATTGTACATTCCAGAATCTAAATTCTAAATTCTGGAATTTTGAATCTGCATTCTCGGTTTTGAATTCTGAAATCTGGATTCTGGAATCTAAAATAGTTAATCTGGAATTTGAAATATGAAATCTGGAATTTGGTGTGTGGATTCTAAATTCTGAAATTTGAAATCTGGATTCTGAATTTAGGATTGTATATTTTTCTATTCTAGATTCTGAAATCTGGATTCTAGATTGTGGATTCCGGAATTTAAATTCTAGATTCTGGAATTTGAAATCTGGATTTTAGAATCTAAAATAGTTAATCTGGATTTTAAAATATCAAATCTAGAATTTGGAGTCTGTATTCTGTAATCTGGAATCTTGAATATAAAATATGAAATCTGGAATTTGGAATTCCCATTTTGGAATCCGGAATCTGGAATCTTAAATCTGGAATCAGAAATCTAGAATCTGAAACATTCATTTTAGATTTTGAAGTGTGGATTCTAAATTCTGTAATTTGAAATTTGGATTTCTGGATTCTAGATTGTAGATTCCGGAATCTAAATTCTAAATTTTGGAATTTGGAGTCTGCATTCTGGATTCTCGATTCTGAATTTTGAAATCTAGATTTTGAAATCTAAAATAGTTAATTTTGGAATTTGAAGTCTGGAAACTGGAATCTAGAATATAAAATATGAAATCTGGAATTTGGAATCTCCATTTTGAAATTTGGAATCTGAAATCTGGAATCAGAAATCTAGAATCTGAAATATTAATTTTAGATTTTGAAGTGTGAATTCTAAATTCTGTAATTTGAAATCTCTATTCTGAATTTAGGATTGTAGATTTTGTATTCTGGATTCTGAAATCTGGATTCTAGATTGTAGATTCCGGAATCTAAATTCTAGATTCTGGAATTTTGAGTCTGTCTTCTGGATTCTAGATCTGGAATCTGAATTCTGCAATCTGGAATCTAGATTCTAGATTCTGGAATCTGAAACATGAAGTCTGACAAATGCATTCTTAGATCTACAATCTAGGATCTGGAATTTGAAATCTGGATTCTTGATTCTACAATTAGAATTATGAAATCTGGCATCTAGAATCTGGAATCTTGAATATAAAATATGTAATCGGTAATTTTGAATCTCCATTTTGAAATCTAGAATAAAAATTCTGGCATTTGAAATATTAATTTTAGATTCTGAAGTTTGTAATTTGAAAACTGGATTCTGAATTTAAGATTGTAGATTTTGTATTTTGGATTCTGAAACTGTATATTAAATTCTGAAATCTGAATTCTAGATTGTAGATTCTGGAATCTAAATTCTAGATTCTGGAATTTTGAGTCTGCATTCTGGATTCTGGATCTGGAATTTGAATTCTGCAATCTGGAATTTAGATTCTGAAATCTGAAATCTGCATTATGGAATCTGTAATCTGGAATCTGAAATCTGAATTCTGACAAATACATTTTTGGATCAACAATCTAGAATCTGAAATCTGGATTCTTGATTCTGCAATTTGAATTATGGAATCTGGCACCTAGAATCTGGAATCTTGACTATAAAATATCAAATCGAGAATTCCAAATTGAATATAAAATATGAAATCGGGAATTTGGAATCTGAAATTAGAAATCTAGAATCTAAAATATTAATTTTAGATTCTGAAGTTTGGATTCTAAATTCTGTAATTTGAAAATTGGATTCTGAATTTAGGATTGTAGATTTTGTATTCTGGATTCTGAAACTGTATATTAAATTCTGAAATCTCGATTCTAGATTGTAGATTCCGGAATCTAAATTCTAGATTCTGGAATTTGGAGTCTACATTCTGGATTCTGGATCTGAAATCTGAATTCTGCAATCTGGAATTTAGATTCTGGGTTCTGGAATCTAACTGAAATATGCATTATGAAATCTGTAATATGGAATTTAAAATCTGACAGATGCATTCTTGGATCTACAATCTAGAATTTAGAATTTGAAATCTAGATTCTCGATTCTGCAATTTGAATTTTGAATGCTGGATTCAGAATTTTGGATTCTAGATTTTTTATTCTAAATTCTGGAATATGAACTCTAAAATCTAGATTCTCAAGACTCGATTCTAGGTTCTAAATGCTGTAATATGAAATCTGGATTGTGGATTATGAATTCTGGATTTTGGATTCTAAATCATTATTTAAGATTCACATTTTATTTTTCAAGATTTGAATTAACTTTTAAGAATTAAGAATTAAGATTCAACAATCTACAATCTTAAATCTTGATCTACAATTTTCAATTCCTAATTTTTATTTTTCATTTTTTGAATTTTTAAATTATTGAATTTTTGATTTTGAATTTTTAAATTTTTAATTTTTTGAATTTTTGAATTAAAAAACTTAAAAGTTAACAGAACAAAACATTTGGGAGTTCTTTAAAAAAACAGTAAAACAAATTGTTGACAAAAGTCAACGAATTAAAGAAAATTTTGAAAAAACTGTTTTTGTAAGTGGTTAAAAATTTGTTTTTAAAAAACAGTTGAAGCTAAACATAATTTTTACAAGAAAAAATTACAAATAAAAATTCGATTACATAAATAGAAAAAAATTATGTCGAAATAAGTTTAAGGAAAAGTTTAAATAATTAAGAACTTGCCGTAAAAAAAACAGTTTAAAACACAACCAAAAGAACAGTTGAAAGTTCTTAAAAGAAGAAAACAACTGCAAATTTGATTACAACACTAGAACAAAAAAATGTCGACAAAAGTCAACAAATTTAGGAAAAATTTGGAGAAACTGTTATTTTTAAGTAGTTAAGAATTTGATTGTTGAAGCCGTGACTTTGTGATACATCTTGATTATGTAATAGGTTTAAGAAATAATAACACTTTGCTAGTATCACGAATTTTTACACTTTTTATTGTAACTAGTTTCGTCCTATTCGAACATTAAAAAGTGTAAAAATTCGTGATACTAGCAAAGTGTTATTATTTCTTAAACATATTTCATAGTTAAGAACTTGTCTTAAAAAGCAGTTGAAGCCAAACACAACAAAAAAAAATATTCGAAATTTTCTACCAAAAGAAAACAATTGCATATTTGATTACAAAAATGGTAAAACAAATTGTTTACAAAAGTCGAAAAACATTTTCAGCTTATGTATTTAATAATTTTCTAATACTTCAACACTAAAACTGATGTGATTTTTTGGAAACTAAGGCAGCGATAGTTGGGTAAATAATTGTGTATGTGTAGGGTGGGTGGGTGGCCTCTATCCCACCTTCCAATCCGTAAAACACAAGCGAGAGTTTGACTGTATAAATCTATCATTACAATAAATTAATTCTGTTATTCATTAGGTATACTGTTTCTTTTATAAATGTATTTTAAGGGAACCCTCTTTCATGATGCACAAAGGATGGGATAGTGGCCACACACCAACCGTATATATATACATAGAAATTTTAACTGAAATAGTGATGTTAAAACTATTAAAACATCAACCTTAACATTTCTTAAAAAAATATTTCTAGTAAAAACATTTTTTTTTCGTTTCAAAATTTAATCAAAAAATTCCATCCAAACATCCGCAAATATCATTTGAATAAATAATACGCGTAAATTGTTTCAACAATATATTTCGGCGGAAATTCCATTAACATACATGAATAAAAAATGCCGACGGGGTTGAAATTAAACGGTGGACAAAATCGTCAGCAGCGGTGGCGGAGGGCTGTTTTGAAAGTGTTGGGCTCGCGGACGCGTAATTGGATCATTGGCTAATTGTCGGGTTGCTTAATTTTGTGTAACTTTGTTATTTTCCAACGCTAAAGAGGTTAACTGCGGCGAAGAGGATGGTGGTGGCGGCGGTTGAGGGGGGTGTTGGTGCGCTTCGTTATGTGCAGACGCGGCCGCCTCTCTCTCGCTTTGCGACCGCACCATGATTTATGTATGACTGGTGTGAAACGGCAGATTTGCGGATCCAGTAAACCAGAGTTATGCGGGGGGGTGGTGTAGGGAAATAAGGGAGGCGGCTTTAAGCTGTGCCTCGGGGAGGGTGGCGGTGGCGGCCGCTCTTTAATATTCATCAGCCGTCCATATGCAAAACGTCTGCTGATTCGTTTCCTACGTCCGACGGTTTTACACCGGAACAACTTTAGCGACAAACTTAAAAATATTTTTATTTTCTATCATAACACCTTTAAATTTAATAATAAACACTAGGTTTCGTGTATTAGATCTCATCATCTCAGTTATGTGTTTTTTCATTGAGTAAACTGAATATCTAAATGTCATCAAGGTGCGTTTTAATAAGTGCAACCCTTAGAAGTGCATAATCACCAGAAAGTGCACGATTATTAAAATATTCGAGGTATTCTATTACTGTAATGGGGTTCTCGCGTGATTTCACATAAGCTCTTAATTAAATGAATTATTCCTGGAACATGAGCAACGGTGTACAGTGTGAAAATTTAATAACAAAAAAAACTTTCGTGATGTGGCTGAAAATTTAATGGAGATTTTCTCGAATAAAAAATTAGTTACTTTCTACACCCTATGAAATATTTAATGATTGGAGAAATAGTAAACGTTGACCTTTAATATCCACAAACCATAAATCTTTTCAACACTCAATCAAGACAATAATACAGATTACTAGGGAAGTGTAATAACCATGCTGATAACTAAATGATTCAATAATGAGGCGACGAGCGCCGTGAGTCTAATTGCTTCTTCGGGTGAGACAATGGGAAAATGCGAGACACCATTAACCCTCGGGCCATGGGGGTTTTTCTTTTCGGATGGCACGCACACGCAATATCGGAGGATCGGATTCCTGCGGACCGCGTGTCACGTAATTAGTTCGCAGTGTGAGTCCGGGATCCCGCTATTATCCTATCCATTTCCAATCAGTCACTCCGTGCCCGTTATTATCCCCCCACACTTCCAAAAAAAAATTAAAAGTTTTATCACACTATCATCTATCCGTTAATATTTACACAGTGTTAAAACCACTAAAAAGACACAAAAACAACGAGTTTACGCGAGCGGCGTTTTTTGTTATTTTTAGGGGTGCGAGCTACTCAACTGCCAACACCACTCGATGGATACAACGGGGTGGATGAGACCTATTAGTCGATAGGAGCGACAGTTGGTCGACAACGCGACTAATAAATGCATTACGTATAAAATAGTCATAATATTTTGATTACGAGGGATGAAACCGGGTTTATATGTTATTCTAATAATTCACACTCTTGATTAAACAACTAAACTAAAAAAATTAATTAAGTAAATCATAATAATTAAGATATTTTACCTAGAAACATTTAAAACATAACTCATTTAAATGAAAATTACAACTGAAGGTTTAAAAAATTGTAAATAATTAACCACACAAGAAATTAACCTCAAAATCATTAATTGCATTCAGCATTAACATAGCTTTAAGAAAAAGTCATAGTCATTAAGAAATTTCAGCTAGAAACAAGATGACAACACTTAAAACATGACTTAATGAAAGGAAAATTGCATTCGAAGATTAAAAAAATTGTAAAAAATTAACCACTCAAGAAATTAACCTCAAAATCATTAATTGCATTCAGCATTAACGTAGCTTTAAGAAAAAGTCATAGCCATTAAGATATTTCAGCTAGAAACAAGATGGCAACACTTAAAAATGACTTAATGAATGGAAAATTGCATTCGAAGGTTTAAAAAATTGTAAAAAATTAACCACTCGAGAAATTAACCTCAAAATTATTAATTGCATTCAGCATTAACGTAGCTTTAAGAAAAAGTCATAGCCATTAAGATATTTCAGCTAGAAACAAGATGGCAATACTTAAAATATGACTTAATGAAAGGAAAATTTCATTCGAAGATTTAAAAAATTATAAAAAAATAACCACTCGAGAAATTAACTTCAAAATCATGCATTGCATTCAGCATTAACGTAGCTTTAGGAAAAAGTCATAGTCATTAAGATATTTCAGCTAGAAACAAGATGACAACCCTTAAAATATGACTTAATGAAAGGAAAATTCCATTCGAAAATTTAAAGAATTGTAAAAAATTAACCACTCAAGAAATTAACCTCAAAATCATTAATTGCATTCAGCATTAACGCAGCTTTAAGAAAAAGTCATAGGCATTAAGATATTTATCTAGAAACAAGATGGCAACACTTAAAAGATGACTTAATTAAAAGAAAATTGCATTCAAAGATTTAAAAAATTGTAAAAAATTTACCACTCGAGAAATTAACCTCAAAATCATTCATTGCATTCAGCATTAAAGTAGCTTTAATAAAAAGTGATAGTCATTAAGATATTTCAGCTAGAAACAAGTTGACAACACTTAAAAGATGACTTAATGAAAGGAAAATTGCATTCGAAGATTTAAAAAATTGTAAAAAATTAACCACTCGAGAATATAACCTCAAAATTATTCATTGCATTCAGCATTAATGTAGCTTTAAGAAAAAGTCATAGGCATTAAGATATTTATCTAGAAACAAGATGGCAACACTTAAAAGATGACTTAATTAAAAGAAAATTGCAATCGAGGATTTAAAAAATTGTAAAAAAATAACCACTCGAGAAATTAACCTGAAAATCATGTATTGCATTCAGCATTAAAGTAGCTTTAATAAAAAGTCATAGTCATTAAGATATTTCGGCTAGAAACAAAATCACAACACTTAAAATATGACTTAATGAAAGGAAAATTCACATCAGTTTTAGTGTTGAAGTATTAGATAATTATTAAATGTTTTTTGACTTTTGTAAACAATTTGTTTTACCATTTTTGTAATCAAATATGCAATTGTTTTCTTTTGGTAGGAAATTACGACTGTTTTTTTTTTTAGTTGTGTTTGGCTTCAACTATTTTTTAAGACAAATTCTTAACTACTTAAAAATAACAGTTTCTCCAAAATTTTCTTAAATTTATTGACTTTTGTCGATATTTTTTTTTCTGTTTTTGTAATCAAATTTGCAGTTGTTTTCTTCTTGTAAGAACTTTCAACTGTTTTTTTATGGCAAGTTCTTAAATACTTAAAAACACTGATTTTCCTAAACTCTTTGACTTTTTTCGACATTATTTTTTTTTCTATATACGTATTCGATTTTTTATTTGTAATTTTTTCTTGTAAGAATTTTTAACAGTTCTAAAAATTATGTTCAACTTCAACTGTTTTTTAAAGACAAATTTTTAATTCTTGAATTTTGGAGGCGTTTACTTTGTGGTACATTTTCAATTTTTAATAAAGAAAACACTTAACTTTTTTATACCACTTATATTTTATTTTCTCGTGACTAGTTTCAATTACAAGGTAATTATTATCAACAGTTTGATATATATTAATATAAGTGGTATAAAAAAGTTAAGTGTTTTCTTTATTACAAATTTTTAATTACTTACAAAAACAGTTTTTCCAAAATTTTCTTTAATTCGTTGACTTTTGTCAACAATTTGTTTTACTGTTTTTTTTAAGGAACTCCCAAATGTTTTGTTCTGTTAACTTTTAACTTTTTTTAATTAAAAAATTAAAAAAATTAAAATTTAAAAATTCAAAATCAAAAATTCAATAATTTAAAAATGAAAAATAAAAATTAAGAATTGAAAATTGTAGATCAAGATTTAAAATTTAAAATTGTAGATTGTTAAATCTTAATTCTTAATTCTTAAAAGTTAATTCAAATCTTGAAAAATAAAATTTGAATCTTAAATAATGATTTAGAATACAAAATCCAGAATTTAAAATCCAGAATTCAGAATCCACAATCCAGATTTCATATTACAGCATTTAGAACCTAGAATCAATTCTTGACAATCTAGATTTCAGAGTTTAGATTCCAGAATCTAGAATATAAAATCTAGAATCCAAAATTCTGAATCCAACATTCAGAATTCAAATTGCAGAATCGAGAATCCAGATTTCAAATTCTAGATTCTAGATTGTAGATCCAAGAATGCATTTGTCAGATTTTAAATTCCATATTACAGATTCCATAATGCAGATTTCACATTCCAGAATCTAGAATCTAAATTCCAGATTGCATAATTTAGATTCTAGATCCAGAATCCAGAACGCAGAATTTAAATTCCAGAATCTAGAATTTAGATTCCGGAATCTACAATCTAGAATCCAAATTTCAGAATTTAATATACAGTTTCAGAATCCAGAATACAAAATCTACAATCCTAAATTCAGAATCCAATTTTCAAATTACAGAATTTAGAATCCAAACTTCAGAATCTACAATTAATATTTCAGATTCTAGATTTCTAATTCCAGATTCCAGATTCCAAAATGGAGATTCTAAATTCCCGATTTCATATTCAAAATTCCAGAATTGAAAATTGTAGATCAAGATTTAAGATTGAACATTGATTCTTAAATGAAGAATCTTATTTCTTAAATGTTAAGAACTCTTAAATAATGATTTAGAATCCAAAATCCAGAATTTAGAATCCAGAATTCAGAATCCACAATCCAGATTTCAGATAACAGAATTTAGAACCAAGAATCGAGTCTTGATAATCTAGATTTTAGAGTTCAAATTCCAGAATCTAGAATAAAAAATTCTGACTCCAGAATCCAGAATTCAAATTGCATAATCGAGAATCCAAATTTTAGATTCCAGATTCTAGATTGTAGATCCAAGAATGCATTTGTCAGATTTCAGATTTCAAATATCAGATTACAGATTCCATAATAATAATAGATTTATAATAATAATAGATTTATTTTCCCAACAGAAAAAAATTCCAATTACAGGGAAATGTTACAATTAAATATAATGTACAATGAGTTTTAAAGAAATAAGAAATAGTTCTAAAACAAAATTATAGTTATTAAAATAAACTAAATAAAGAATATTGTAAATTTCTAACTTAGGCACAATTATTAATTTCATGTGATATAAACATAATGCAGATTACAGTATCCAGAATCTAGAATATAGATTCCAGATTGCAGAATTCAGATTCCAGATCCAGAATCCAGAATTCAGAATGCAGACTCCAAATTCTAGATTGTAGATTCCGAAATCAAAATTCTAGAAACCAGATTTCAGAATTTAATATCCAGTTTTAGAATCCAGAAGACAAGATTTACAATCCTAAATTCAGAATCTAGTTTTCAAATTACAGAATTGAGAATCCAAACTTTAGAAACTAAAATTAATATTTCAGATTCTAGATTTCTGATTCCAGATTCCAAAATGGATATTCCAAATTCCCGATTTCATATTTTTTATTCAAGATTCCAGATTGTAGATGCCATAATTCAAATTGCAGAATCAAGAATCCAGATTCTAGATTGTAGATCCAAGAATGAATTTGTCAGATTTCAGATTTCATATTTCACATTCCAAATTACAGATTCCAGAATGCAGATTTCAAATTCCAGAATCTAGATTACAGATTGCAGAATTCAGATTCCAGATCCACAATCCAGAATACAGAATGCAGACTCCAAATACCAAAATCTAGAATTTAGATTTCTGAATCTACAATCCAGATTTCAGAATTTAATATCCAGTTTAAGAATCCAGAATCTAAAATCCTTAATTTAGACTGCAGATTTCAAATTACAGAGTTTAGAATCCAAACTTCAGAATCTAAAATTAATATTTCAGATTCTAGATTTCTGATTCCAGATTCCGGATTTCAAAATGGAGATTCCAAATTCCAGATTTCATATTTTATATTCAAAGATTCAAATTCGAGAATGCAGACTCCAAATTCCAGATTTCATATTTCAATTTCCAGATTAACTATTTTAGATTCCAGAATCCAGATTTAAAAATTCAGAATCCAGAATGCAGACTTCAAATTCCAGAATCTAGAATTTATATCCCGGAACCTACAATCTAGAATCCAGATTTCAGAATACAAAATCTAGAATCCTAAATTCAGAATCCAAATTTCAAAGTACCTAATTTAGAAATTCAGAATCTAAAATTAATATTTCAGTTTCTAGATTTCATATTCCAGATTTCAGATTCCGGATTCCAGAATGGAGATTCCAAATTCCAGATTTCATATTTTACATTCAAGATTCCCGATTCCAAAATGCAAACTTCAAATTCCAGATTAATCTAGATTTCCAAATTCAGAATCCAGAATCCAGAATGCAGACTCTAAATTTTAGAATTCTAGAATTTAGATTCCGGAATCCACAATCTAGAATCCAGATTTCAGAATCCAGAATACAAAATATACAATCCTAAATTCAGAATCCAGATTTCAAATTACAGAATTTAGAATCCTCACTTCAGAATCTAAAATTAATATTTCAGATTCTAGATTTCTGATTCCAGATCCCAAAATGGATATTCCAAATTCCAGATTTCATATTTTATATTCAAGATTCCAAATTCTAGATTGCAAATTCCAGAATGCAGACTCCAAATTCTAGATTTCGTATTTCAAAATCCGGATTAACTATTTTAGATTCTAGAATCCAGATTTCAAAATTCAAAATTCAGAATCCAGAATGCAGACTCCAAATTCCAGAATCTAGAATCCAGATTTCAGAATCCAGAATATTTTGTTTGCAAATATTTTGTGTTTATTTATATTTTACAATTTTCAATTAAAACCCTCGCTTACGTTTTACTGATTGGAGGGTGGGATAGAGACCACCCACCCACCCTACAGGATTTTTTTATAGGATTTAGAATTCAGAATGTAGAATCCAGATTTCAGATTCCGGAATTTATATTCTCAAAAAGTCAGGCATTGAAAATCAAAAACTAAAATACTGAAGACTAAACTTGTAAATTAAGATTAAGGATTGACTTGAATGTTGACTCTTAATTTTTAATGATGATCCAAAATGTAGAATACAGAATTCTGAAACAAGATAATAGAATCCGGCAACCGAAATTCCGAGTACGGAATCTAGAATATATAATATATAATATAATATAATCTAGAATTTATCCTTTAATAATTTAATATGTTAATTTAAAATTTTTGAATGATGATGCAGAGAATTCAAGATGTAGAAATCAGAATTTAGAATCTAGATTTTAGATACTAGAATTTATATTCCAGATTCCAGAATCCTAGATTTCAGAATGCAAAAAAGCATAATCCAGAATTCGGAATTTAAAGTCATGAATCCAGAATCCAGAATTGATTCAATAATATTGAATCCTAACTTAAAATTCTTGAATGATAATCCAGAATCAAAAATCCAAAATTCAAGATGTAAAAATCAAAATTTGGAATCTAGAATCCAGATTCCGGAATCCAAATTCCAGATCCTAGATTTCAGAATTCAAAAATCATAATCCAGAACTTAAGGTCAAGAATCCAAAATCCATAATCCAGAATTGATTCTTCAATACTGAATCTTAACTTAAAATTCTTGAATGGTGAACCAGAATCCAAAATCCAGAATTCAAGAGGTAGAAATCAGAATTTAGAATCTAGAATCCAGATTTCAGATTCTAGAATTACTATATCAGAATATAAAATCCAGAATCCAAATTTCAGATCCTAGATTTCAGAATTAAAATTTTAGAATCATAATCATTGATTCTTAAATATTGAATCTTAATTTATAATTCTTGAATGATAATTCAGAATCCATAAATACAGAATTCAGAATATAGAAACGACAATTTGGAATCTAGAATTCAGAATTGAAAAACCATAATTCAGAATTCAGAATCCAGAATTGATTCTATAATATTAACTTAAAATTCTTAAATGATGATCCAGAATCCAAAATCCAGAATTGAAGATGTAGAAATTAGAATTTAGAATCCAGATAATAGAATTTATATTCCAGATTCTAGAATATAAAATGCAGAATCCAAAGTCCAGATCCTAGATTTTAGAATTCAGATTTCAGAATGCAAATATCATAATCCAGAATTCAGAATTTAAAGTCATAATTCCAGAATCCAGAATTGATTCTTAAATATTGAATCGTAATTTATAATTCTTAAACGATGATCCAGAATTCAGAATATAGAAATCCAGATCCTAGATTTCAGAATTCAAAAATGATAATCCAGAATTCAAAATTTAAGGTCAAGAATCTAAAATCCAGAATCCAAAAATGATTATTATTGCATCTTAAATTAAAATTCTTGAATGATGATCCAGAATTCAAGATTTAGAAAACAGAAGTTAGAATCTAGAATACAGATTTAATATTCTAGAATTTATATTCCGGATTCCACATTATAAAATCCAGAATCTAAATTCCAGATCCCCAATTTCATAACACAGATTTCAGAATGCAAAAATCATAATTCAGAATTTAAAGTCAAGGATCCAGAATCCAAAATTGATTCTTGAATACTGAATTTTAATTTATAATTCTTAAATGATGATCTAGAATCCAAAAATACAGAATTCAAAATATAGAAACCAGAAACAGAATTTGGAATCTAGAATCCAGATTCCGGAATCCAAATTGCAGATTCTAGATCTTTTAATTGTTCATTGTTACTTTCTACTTTCATCTGTCAGTTATTGATTTGACTATAACTATAAACTGATTCAACTATTTTTTGTCATTGTCATTTGTCATTTTTTTCATTATCTTTCACTGTTAATTGTCAGCTGTTGTTCTTAACCAGAATCTGACACTGTCAACTATCAGCCGTTAATTTCAACTGTCAATTTTTACATGGTACTATAAGAGGTTATATTTTAAACTGTTATCTATCACTGTCATTATTATTATTAGCTGTTACTTTCACCTGTCATGTGTTATTATCACATGAATGTATTTACTTTTAACTATTCTCTGTAACTGTTAATTTCAACTGTCATATGTTATTGTCAACTGTTAATTATTACTTTCAAATGTTTTCTATCACTGTTAACTGTCAGTTGTTTCAACTATCACCTGTTACTGACAGCTATCCGCTGTTGCTTTTAACTGTCATCTATCACTCTCGCCATCTGAAAATTTCATTTGTCTCTGTCAACTATCAAATATTATTTTCAACTTTCTAGCTTTTACTATCAACTACTCTCCATCAGATTAACTTTTGTCACTTGGCATACTTTTGACAAATGACAAATAACAGTTGATAAATGACAAATGAAACATGAAAAATGACAAATGACAATTACAAATGATAAATGTCAGATGACAAATGACAGCTGACAAATGAGAAATGACAATCGACAAATTTCAAATGAAAATGACAAATAACAAATAGCTTGAAAGTTATATATACCAGTTAATAGGTTATAAATGAAATTTGACAGTTCACAGACGACATATTGGAGTGATGACAGATGATATATGTCACTCTTGACTGCCAATTGTTTTCTCTCACAGTCAACTATCAACTGTTAACACTGTTAACTATCAGCAGTTGACTTCAACTGTCAACTCAGATATTTTTTGTCTATGGTTATCACTTGTAACTGTCATCTATTATTGACAATTATTAGATGTTACTCATAATTGTCGTATGTGTTATGTGTGACCATCAGTTGTTAATTGTCAGCTATAATCTGTAATTAATAACACAATATTTGCATCAGTGTCAACTGTTATTGTCAACTATCAGTTGTCAACTACTAATAATTACTTACCATTAATATCTGTCATTAAGTTACCATAAATTATTTATATGAACTGACTATGATAAATCTATTATAATTTACTCGTAATTAGATTACCGTCAAATGTTACTATCAATTGTCATATGTCAACTAGCATGAATAATATTTGTTTATATAGCATCGTCAATTATTGTCGTCATTTGTTCACTGTCAAATATGTCATGGATTTTATTGTTACTTTCAACTAACATCTATCATTTGTCAGTTGTTACTTTATTTTAACTGTCAGACGTTGTTTTTATCTATCATCTGACTCAATCAACCTTCGTTCAACTATCAACTATCATCTGTCTCTGCCTACTGCTAGTTGTTTCTTTTAACTGTTACTTGTCCCTGTTATAGTTAACAAGAGTTGTTACTTAATACTGTCATGTGTTAAACTGTTAGTTGTTACTTTCAATTGTTATATGTCAGCTCAAACAATACCTATCACAGCCTACTGTTGCAATTTTTGAATTTTATCCTCAGAACTTTTTTTAGGTGATATCTGGATGACCCTAAGTAATGCCAAGTAATATTGAATGATTTCAAATAATCTTTAATGATCACCAGATGACCTTAAATGACTTTGAATAATAGATCGATGACCTTAATTGATTCCGAATGACTTTTATGAATTGATGAATTTTATTCTCAGCACTTCTTTTTAGATGGTATCTGGATGACCTTAAGTAATGCCAAGCAATATTGAATGGCCTTCAATGAACATCAGATGACCTTGAATGACTTTGAATAATAGATCGACGACCTTAATTGATTTTGAATTACTTTTATGAATTGATGAATATTCTCAGCCCTTATTTTTGAAGATATCTGCATGACTTTAAGTAATACCAAGTAAGGTTGAATGACCTCAAATGATCTTCAATGATCATGAGATGACCTTAAATAGACTTTGAATAATAGATCGACGACCTTAATTGATTTCGAATTACTTTTATGAATTGATGAATTTTATTCTCAGCATTTCTCTTTTGAAGATTTCTGCGTGACCTTAAGTAACATTGACTGACCTCAAATTATTTTCAATGATCATCAGATGACCTTAAATAGACTTTGAATAATAGGTCGATGACCTGAATTGATTTCGAATGACTTTAATGAATTGATGAATTTTATTCTCAGCACTTATTTTTTTGTGATATCTGGATGACCTTAACTAATGCCAAGTAATATTGAATGAACTCAAACGATCTTTAATGATGACCTTAAATGACTGGACTATTAGATCCATGACCTTACTTGATTTCGAATTGCCACTGGATGATTTAACCACGCGAAATTACCTTCAAACATAATTATACGGGAACTTTAAATGATATTTAAGAGCTCTTCAATGATTATTACAGCACTATTATAAACTTCAATAACTGGAATAACTTTTATGTGACCTTAATGAATGACAATCCAAATGATGGTATTTTGATAATAATTTTATAATTTTGATTGTTATTGAAAGGTAATTACAGTTAGATCATTGGATTATCTTAAATAACTATTGGATGACCTTAAATTGTCATCAAATGGCCTTAAATGATCCTATATGACAGTTGGACGGCTTTAAATGACCTTAGATGGATTTTAAATAATTTTATGATCTTAAGTGCTAGTGATAAGCAGGAATTGTTTAAAGTTTGTAACTCTAATTGAAATAATAATTGTTGGACCTTGAATGACTTTAGATGTTTGGTTTTATAGGGCGCTTAAACAACAAAGATCATTCGCACGAATCACTTTAAATGATTTTTCGATGGTTTTAAGAGATCTTGATTGACTGCTACATGACCTTGAACGTTGAACATTGGATGGCATTTAATGATTTGAAATAATAATTGTTTGATGATCTCTAGATGGCTTTAAGACATCTTAATTGTCAGTTGTTACGTTCAACTATCTTTTGTCATTTTTTCTGTTGTCAGCTGATGCTGAAATGTTTATTAAATACCACCCCTATTTTAATTACAAAATATTTTTCGTTTTCATTATCAATAATTACAAACTGTTCCTTCATAATTAATGATTTTCGTACTTGTTTTGGATGCAAATGCGTACGAGTATTCGCGGTAAAAGGGTAATCCATCACCTTCCTCCTAATCGAGCACCGATTTACGAGAAAACGTGAATAATACAACGGCTACTGGGCTTCGCAGGATAATTAAGCGTGACGCGCCTTCTTCCACTCTTACACCTTCGGCCACGCAACGGACTCTGAATATTAGAATATTCTCTCGGCGCGCGGAATTAATGAAATTTATATTTAATTCATACCGGCACCTATTTAACATAATGCACTATTAAATGTATCAAGACGTGGAAAGAATAGGCGCTAATGCACCTGGCCTCTGGCCCCCCCTCCGACCGACGTTTACAGCAATATTCCATTCGGTAATTACACGCCCTAATTACCGGCATTACCGTCTTATTAAGCCACTATTTACCACTTATCTGTCTCATTAATGTTGGATGGTCATTATCTCTTTTGATGTGTTAACGTTGATGATTTAATATATAAAGAAAAATGTGTATATATCAAATTTTAAATTAATTAATTAAGTAATTAGTATTTCCTAAATTTGGTACATAAATGTATCCTGCAGTAAGTATTTAAATTAATTTTTTTCTGGATTATAATATGTAGGAATAGGAGTAGTCAAAACATAATCTCACACGAGCACAAAACCCAGGAATGCACTAATTGACCGAATCCGTTCGGGCCTAATTGGCTACTGGAATCGATGAATCCTCCGGTGCTTGGCCATTGTGTGTGCTGTGCATGGCATCAATGAAAGAAAAACGACACAATAGATCCGGTTTCCAGAGGCCGCCACTTTCTGAATGGACACTCTCTCAGTCTGAGCTGATTATTGCCCGTTCGATAGGAACTACATCAAAATATTGTTACAGACAGATTACGCTAATTTATACAATAATCTTTAATTAAGAACAGTTTTTCAATATTGATTATTAGTATCGATTTCGATTTTCCCACATCATCAACTCCCTTTTTCTCCGACACGATTTATTTGCTAATAACAAAAGAGAACGTCGTGTTCTCATCCCCCTGCATCGCTCACAGGGTCGAGGTAAATAAAGGCAACCCTTTGGCAGTCCGGGTCCGCAATATTGGATTAATCCGGCGCATTTTATCTCGTCTTATATATAGGAGATTTCGAATGCTTGTAACTCAATAACCAGCCCGCAAATACAAACAAAACCGCTCCCGCCGAGGTAAATCAAACTCGAACCCGACACGGCGGGGGTTGATGCGAGGTGGCGGGCGACGGAGCGGCAGAGGGTGGACGGGGCGGGGGGATGTTGTTTTATTTCGCGTTTCAATTCGGTGCCCCCGGGATTAAAGTCGATCGATGCATTTCCGCGTGAAAACACCGCGCTTCATAAATTATTTAATTGCGAATGCTGTTAATTATGTTTTAAAATGTTTATTAACGCGAATTACGGCCGCAAATAATTACGCGCATTATTTATCATCGGCATTTATTATTTTTCGGCGTGTAGTGTTTGCTCGGAGCCGAGCGCATTATAATTTGAAAGCACTGTTAAAATATTATGATTGACAATTTAAAAAAAGTTCGTTTCGTTACCGAAACTCTTCACGTTTATGTATTTTACGAATATTAGATTAAAATTATAAATTTGGTAATTATTTATATCAACTTTTTACTTTCCCTATATAGAATAACAGTAAAACATCATCATCAAAAATTATTTGAAAAATTTGTATGAATAAATCTCTAAACATTTTTATTTTACAACTTTTAATTAAAACTCTCTCTTATAGTTAACAGTGATAACAATGACAAATGATAGTTGAAACGACAATTGATGGTTAACAGTGACAGATAACAGTTGAAAGTAACAACTAAAAGTTGACAATTGTACATAACGGTTAATTGACAATGACAGATGACAGTTGAAATTATTAGCTAACAATATGCCACTGTCAATTAACCCTAAACATGTAGATAGTTGACAGTTAACAGTGATAGATAACAGAAACAAATGTCAACTGATGAATGAAAACGTGTCAAATTTGACAGATGCAGCAGCTAATAGTTGACAGATGTCAGTGACTAGTAACAACAAATAGGTAAAAAATGACAGTTGAAATCCACGAATGATTAATTGACTATTGATAAATGACAATAATAATTGACGGTGCCATAGAAGTTAGCACAGAATTAATACCAGCAAATAGATAACTGAATAAATAAGTAAATATTACAGTAATTAATGATAGTTGACACATGACAGTTGATAGTAACATCTAATAATTATCAGTGATGAATTACAGTTACAAGTGAAAGCTGACCATAGATAAAAACAACTGACAGTTGACAGTTGAAATCGACTGCTGGTAGTTAACAGTGTTTATATTATATAATATTTAAATTCAACAGTTGATATTTGCTTGTGAGAGATAACAATTGACAGCCAACAGTGATATATATCATCTGTCATCGGTCCAATAATATATGTCATCTGTGAACTGTCAAATTTCATTTGTCACCTATTAACCAGTATATATAACTTTCAACTTCTTTCCAACTATTTGTCATTTGTCATCTGTCGTTTATTTTCCATTTTTCATTTGCCATGTTTAATTTGTCATTTATCAACTGTCATATGCCATTTGTTACTTGTCATTTGTCATTAGATAGTTGAAAATGAAAGTTCATGGTTGACAAAGTTGACAGATGTCAGTTAAAAGTAACAACAAACAGTAAATGAGACAGGTAAGAGTTGACAGGTAAATAGTTGAAAATTGACAGATTGACAGTTGGTGATAATCAACAGTTGACAGTTGATAGAAAACAGTTGACAGGTAACAGTGGATAAATAACAACTATAGATTGATAGTTGAAAATTGACAAAGGTCAATTAACAGATAGTTGAAAGATGACAGTTGATGCAATTAACAGATGACAATTGCTATATAAAAATTGACACATGTCAGTTGACATATGACAATTAAGAGATAAAAGTTGACAGATGATAGATAACAGTTGACAAATGACCGTTGACATATTACAGTTGGCAGATAATAGTTGTAGGTAAATAATTGAAATTTGGCAGAGGACAATTAACAAATGATAATTAACAGATGGTAGTTGAAAGCTGACAGTAAACACATGGAAGTTGACAAATGACAGATGACAGTTACATATAATAATTGACGGATGATAATTGCCAGATGACAGTTAACAATTGTGGGTTGACAGATAAAAATTAACAGTTGAGAATTGACAGTTGGAAATTAACAAATAACAGTTGACAGTTGATAAATAACAGTAAACAAATAATAGTAGTAGGTTGACAGTTGAAAATTGACAGATGACAATTAATAGATGACAGTTGAAAGCTGTTAACAGACGACAGTTAATAGATTGCAATTGACAAATAAAAGTTACATATAGCAGTTGACAGATGACAGTTGTCATAAAACAGTTGACTGTTGGAGGTTGACAAATGAAAAATAACAGATGACAATTAACATATAACAGTTGACAGTTGATAGAAAACAGTTGACAAATGACCGTTGACATATAACAATTGTAGGTTAACAGTTGAAAATTGATAGATGACAGTTGATAGGTGGCAATTGACAAATGACAGATGACAGTTGACATATAATAGTTGACACATGACAGTTGACAAATGGCAATTAACAGATAACAGTTGATATATAACAGTTGACAAATGAGAGTTAATAGATTGCAATTGACACACGGCATATGGCAGTTGACGTATAACAGTTGACAGTTGGCATATAAGAGTTGACAGATGACAGTTGTAGGTTGACAGTTGATAATTGACAGATGGCAATTAACAAATGATAGTTAAAAGCTGATAGTTAACAGATGACAGTTGATAGATTGCAATTGACAGACGACATGTGACAGTTCACATATAACAGTTGAAACATGACAGTTGACATATAGCAGTTGACAGATAACAATTACCAGATAACAATTGACAGTTGATAGAAAACAATTAACAAATGACCGTTGACAGATAATAGTTGTAGGTTGACAATTTAAAATTGACAGACGACAATTAACAAATAATAATTAACAGATGGTACTTGAAAGCTGACAGTAAACACATGGCAGTTGATAGATTGCAATTGACAAATGACAGATGACAGTTACATATAACAGTTGACAGATGACAATTGGCAGATGAAAGTTGTCATAAAACAGTTAAAAATTGACAGATGATAGTTGACAATTGAAAATTAACAGATAAGATAACAGTTGACAAATGACAGTTGACATATAACGGTTGTAGGTTGACAGTTGAAAATTAATAAATGACACTTAAATGATGAAGATTGAAAGCTGACAGTTAAGAGATGACAGTTGATAGATTGCAATTGACAGACGACATGTGACAGTTGACATATAACAGTTGAAACATGACAGTTGGCAGATGACAGTTGACTGATGGCAACTAACAGATAACAGTTGACAGATGATAGGTAATAGATTGCAATTGACAAACGGCATATGACAGTTGACGTATAACAGTTACAGATGACAAATGACAGATGACAGTTGTAGGTTAACAGATAAAAATTTACACATGACAATTAACATATAACAGTTGACAGTTGATAGATAACAGTTGACAAATGACAGTTGACATATAACAGTTGACAAATAACAGTTGTAGGTTGACAGTTGAAAATTGATAGATGACACTTAAATGATGAAGATTGAAAGCTGACAGTGAAGAGATGACAGTTGATAGATGGCAATTGACAAGCGACATATGACAGTTGACATATAACAGTTGAGACGTGACAGTTGGCAGATGACAGTTAACCGATGACAATTAACAGATAACAGTTGACATATGACAGTTGACAGATGATAGTAGACAGATGACAGTTGACATATAAGAGTTGACCGATGACAGTTGTAGGTTGACAGTTGAAAATTGATAGATGACAATTAACAAATAATGGCTGAAAGCTTATAGTTAACAGAGGACAGTTGATGGATAGCAAATAGCAAAAGATATATGACAGTTGACATATAAAAATTACCAGATAACAGTTGACGGTTGATAGAAAACAGTTGACAAATGACCATTGACATATAACAGTTGTAGGTTGACAGTTGAAAATTGACAGAGGATAATTAACAAATGAAAGATGAAAGCTGATAGTTAAGAGATGACAGTTGAGAGATGGAAATTGACAAATGACCGATTACAGTTGACACAGGACAGTTGAGATATGGCAATTAACATATAACAATTGACACATGATAGTTAAGAGATAATAGTTGATAGATGACAATTGACAGATGACAGTTGACAATTGAAAATTGACAGATGACAGTTGACAGTTGAAAATTAACAGACGACAGTTGATAGATTGCAATTGACAAATGACAGATGGCAGTTACATATATAGTTGACAGATAACAATTGGCAGATGATAGTTCACAATTGATAATTGACAGATGATAGTTGACAGTGTAAGATTGTAAACAACAGCTGACAATTAACAGTGACAGATAATGGAAACAATGACAAATGGCAATGACAAAAAATAGTTGAATCAACAGTCAACAGATGCAACAGTTTATAGTTGACAGTGGCATGTTATAGTCAAATCAATAACTGACAGATGACAGTAGAAAGTAACAATGAACAATTAACAAAAACACAAGACAGTTAAAAGTTATAAATGACATTTAACAGTAACAGTTTCCAGTTGAATGTTGAAACAGTTACAGGTGACAATAAACAGATTATAGTTGACATCAACAACGGAGAGTTGACAGTGTCAGATAATAGTCAGTGATAACAGTTGATACAACAACTGATGGCTAACAGTGACGGATAACAGTTGAAGGTAATAACTAACAGTTGACAGTTATACATTAGAGTTATTGGACAGTGACAGATGACAGTTAACAGTAATAACTAACAGTAAAGAGTATTAGGTGGCAGTAAACAGGTGGATAGTTGACAGTGTCAGATTTTAGCTGACAGTTAACAGTGATAGATAACAGATAAAAGTGGCAACTGACAAATTTGTATTTGTATTTATTTATTCATTCCCAACAGATTATAAATCTAATTACAGGAAAAATATATAACTATTTTACAATAAACTTAATTAATAGTGTGAACTTAAATAATACAAAGTAATGATAATGTCAAAAGATAATTAAATGTAAGTTGATGGTTGACATTGTCAGATGATTGTTAAAAACAACAGCTGACAGGTTACAATTGAAAGTAACTACTAACGATTAACAATAACACATTACTGTTTTAAGTAAAAATTGATAGTGACAGATGACAGTTAAAAGACAGACACAGATGATAGTCGATAGATGAACAAATACCGATAGAGTTAGATGATAGGTAAAAACAACAGCTGACAGTTAAATGTGACAGATAAGAGATAAATTAACAACTGACAAATAACAGATGTCAGTTACTAGTAACAAACAACAGGTAAAAAATGACAGTTGAAATCCACGACTGATTAGTTGACAGTTGATAAATGTCAATAACAATTGACGGTGCCATAGAAGTTAACACAGAATTAAAACCACCAAATAAATAAATAAGTAAATATTACAGTAATTAATAATAGTTGACAGATGACAGTTGATAGTAACATCTAATAATTGTCAATGATGGATTACAGTTACAAGTGCTGGCTGACCATAGACAAAAACAGTTGACAGTTAAAATCGACTGTTGATAGTTAACAGTGTTTATATTATATATGATATTTAAAAACAACAGTTGATAGTTGATTATGAGAGAAAACAATTGATAGTTAACAGTGACATATATCATCTGTCATCGGTCCAATATTATATGTCGTCTGTGAACTGTCAAATTTCATTTTTCACCTATTAATTGGTAACCTTCAACTTCTTTCCAGTAATTTGTCATTTTTTATTGTCATTTGTCATGTTTCATTTGTCATTTATCAACTGTTATTTGTCATATGTCATTTGTTACTTGTCATTTGTCATTTGTCAAGTGACAAAAGATAGTTGAAAGAGACAGTTCATAGTTGTAATAGGTTAAGACTACTTTAGAAAAATCAGTAATTAATTGGGATAGGTCAAGAGTACGCTAGAGAGTAAATAATTTAGTTGAATTGCTCAGCAAAATTCTAGATTAATATTATAGGCTCTGAAGCAAGGTAAATAATATATAGTGTATATTTATGGTCCTCTAGGTTATTTAAAACTAAATGCGATTAATGAAACTTATTAATATAATATTAAGATTTTACTGGAATCTTAATGACATGTGGAGTACACTTAGGTATTTCCCAGGGTACATTTTAATTTTCCGTTAATTTTTAGATATGGGAAATATCAATCGCAGTTGAACTGTTTTATCTTTTAACTTGGGTTAGAGATTTTTTTCAATTTGTAACAAATAATTGTGATTGTTATTAAGGCTAAATAATACATTAATCAAAAATGATCAAAAATTTTAATTGAGAAAAAAAGGGAAAGGAATTAGAAGACCATCAATTATCCAAATAATTTCGAAACGGTGACATTCGCACGAGTCAATTAGTACCCCCTTGACATTGTTAAATTACAGTTAGGAACTATTAATCGCCCCCCGACACGCCAAATTGAAACCAACTAGTCGTGAAGGAACGCACACGGCCGCTGCGTAGCGGGACGAGGGGCGGTGGAAATAATCGCACCCCATGAATTAGTGTTTACTTTTTCAACGGATTAAGCGGACAGTTCACACGTATCGTCGAGCAAACAACGGACGTCTGGGGGCACAGGTGTCGGACGTACCCCCGAAGAACGACAATAAAATACTAATGAAATGTGTCGGTGGTAGGTGTTGGAGGCAATTAACCCACCATCAGTCAGTATTTAGGACGGGAAGTCTTCAGACACCACCAAAAGGTACGAGTTGCTTTGGTGCCGCAGATGGATGACGACATTACAAATATAAATGATACTCATATCCGCACTTTTTAACATTCTCACTTCCTATATCCTTAATTACCCGTGTAATATATTGTAAAGCATACATAATTTTTACTGAAGACATTAAAAAAAGCACAAAGGATTTCGTTGGTTTATTTATTTCAATGTAGATTATAAGAGTGAAATTAATAAATGTTGATCATAAGCATGAATGAATAAAGCACTAAAAACCTTTCTTCGCAAAATTATGATTAATCAATTAATCTTCATGTGACTCACCAAATCAAACAATCAAACTAATTAAGTAAAAATATTTTTTACTTAAAATTAGTCTTTGAGCATTAACAAATCTTACGAATGATAAGGTTAAAGAACACTAGAGAGTTTTAATTGATATAGCGGAGAGTCCTTGAACTTAGACCGGAATAGTGTTGGAGAGTCGAGTGTAATTTACCGGAATTGCTCGATCCCTGGGGTACTCGAGTGGACGGACATAAGTCCTTCGAATCACACGTGTCAGCCGCATCCATCTAAGGTCTGAAGGAGCGGAGAGTGGAATCCTTATATTCGATTTGAATAAACCGTTTCAAAATCAATCTTCCCCAATACGAATATAAATAATGGTTACGATGCAAATCAAAGGAGATACGGGGATGGAAAATTTCCAATCTGCGATCAGGAAGCGGCGCGAGGAAAAGAGATAAGAAAGAGGAAATCCATTGGGCGAGATCGGTACGTAATTTAATTACCCCCCAATGGTAGCCGACAGAGGCTTTTAGCTAAGTTCGCACTTGAGTTTATGAAGTTACGCCAATAATACTCCCCCTTACTGCCGTAATATGTCGGTTATTTGCCCTCGCACAAACACTACACACCCCACATATTAATGTAAACACGAATTTGTGAAGTGGAAACTTGGAAATTTCTATTAACAGTTTTTTTTTTCTTTCGTTTCTTTTGTAATATATTTATTTCCTAAAGATATATTGAAAACAATTACATTATTTTAGTGTCCGTAGAGTAACGTTTTGGTTAGAGTGGAGAGAAGGTGTGTAATTATTTTAAATTGTATATTGGGTGGCTTCTGAAGAGGTGCCCATTGTTCTTCATTGTGCGGCGGTAAACTCTCTACTGGACGGAGCGGGTGAGTGAAACGAGTCGACTACTTAAAAAGCGAAATATAACTCATTTGAACAGTAATTATAGGCATCCGAGATATTGACATAAATATTCAAATCTCATGGGCGCGTATAATGTGTATCACAAAAGAAAAAGAAACGGCGGAAGGGAAGAGATATAGGCGGCTGGGTGTGTAAAAAGGTGCATAAATTAGGTTCTCCTCAGTAATTAGAACCCTATCACGGTTACTATCGGGTGCCAAAGTGGGTGTGCACTAAAATAATTATCCTAAAATATCGATGTATCATTGCCAGTTGTGTGCCCGTTTAACACCTCAGGGGCGACTACGCCTCTGATCCCACCAATTACAGACACTAAATTAGAGAACGATAAACCAAAGACGACAACATTGAGTTATATTAATGTGCCTTACCATGCCCAGATGACATTTGAAAAGGTTGGTCGGCGGCCGGTGAATGGCATTACGATTGCACTGTAATCCCATGATGGTACGGCCATTCCTACTGTGCGCTTGGAAATTATACAGAATGTACCATTTGCTCCGGGCTCCACTCGGATATCATTCCTTCGCCTCTTGCATTTTTATTTTTCTCTCGAGAATTACATAAACGTACATCTGCCCGCCTCATCGAAAACACAATCGACAATCGCTATCTATAAATACTGAGATAATTCTCATATTAATGTTAATCTGTATCATTAAAAGTTTCTAAGAATTAAAGTTCAATTCGTGTTCTACTTTACCATTACATTTTATTCTTAAACAAATCGTTATGTGTTCATAACATCAGTAACAACCTATTTAATTTAAATATTTATAAATGTTTTGTTTTGCAATGATCAAATTATTAATGATTGTTTTTGAAAAGGTTAAGTGTCTCATAACCTATCAAAATAAATGACAACTTAACCTAGTAGTCTCCAGATCAGTCGCAGGTCAAGAGAGTAAATTTCGAATTTAAATTTACAAATTTACCTAGCGTAGTCTTGACCTACCTCAATATATTTTGCATGAGCGCAGGTCAGGAGTACGATAGGTCAAGATAGACTGTATTGTGGTAGGTCAAGAGTACGCTAGCTGAAGCTAAGTGTCTTCTACGAATTTAAGTAGGTCTGGAAATGTTTACTGCAGATAATTACATCTATCATTTTAAAGCGTAAAAATTTCCTAAAAACTTCTAGAATCTCAAAGAAAATGGTCACAATTAAGAAGAGGATTTCAGCATTTCAGAAATTTTGAAGAAATTTTTTCTTGAAAATTCTAATAAATTAAAGCAAGAAATACTGTAAATAATAATAATGAACGAAAAATTCAAAAAATTTAAGTAATGTAACTCTAAAACGACAGTTGCTGGAAAACTTTTAAACTCTCAAATAAAATTTTAGCTAAAAACTTATAGATTCTAACAATTTAAATCAGACAGAGCTAGAAAATTTTAGTAATCTAGAAGAACAATTTGGATGAGAATTTTTTTGGTAAATTATAGAAATCCTAGAAGAAAATTCATCTAATTTAGAAGAGAAATTGTAGAATACTCAAAATGTCAGAAAATTCTAAGAATCTGTAAGAGATACTCAAATTCTAAAATTCTTAAGAATCTAAAATTCTATAAATTAAGAAAAGTTGCTAGAAAATTTCAAACCATTCAAAGAAAACTTTTCGTTTATCGTAATTTAGAAGAAAAATTATTTGAAAAATAATATGTAATAATTTCTCTTACGACACCAGCAACTATTGTCATTTGTTAACTGTCAACTATCAATCGTGGATTTTAACTGTCACCTCTTACCTGACTCATTTACTGTTGTTACGTTTAACTGACATCTGTCAATTCTCAATTGTTATTTATCAACTGTTACTTTCAACTGTCTTTTGTCACTATCATTTATCAATCATTAGTGTTTATATTGTCTGCCACATTTAACTGTCAGCTGTTATTTTTAACTATTATCTGATTCTCAGCTGTTGATTCCAACTGTCAACTGTCACTTCTCTCTTGTTACTTTTAACTGTCATCTGTCACTGTCAATTATCAGTTGTTTCTTAAAAGTGTTACTGTTATGTGTTAGTCTCAACTGTTCCTTGTTATTTTTTAACTTTTATTTGTGTAACTGCTAACCGTCAGCTGTTGTTTCAATTGTCTTATGTCATTGTCATTTTTTTCTGTTATCCGTCACTGTTAAATGTCAGCTGTTGATAATTTTAATTATCAACTGTGTCACTATTACTTTTAACTGTCATCTATCAGTTCTTACTTTTAACTTTGTTGAATGTCATGTGTTATTGTCAACTGTTAGTTGTTACTTTCAACTGTTATATGTTCTTGTTAACAGTGAGTTGTTACTTAAACTATCACCTGTCATTGTCAAATATAAGCTGTCAACTGACATCTGTATTTAATTACTGTCACTATCAGTATTAGTGTCAACTGTTATTGTCAACTGTCAGCTGTCAACCATCAATAATTAGAGTTAATATCAGTCATTAGATTGCCGCCAAATTTTACGATCAACTGTCATCTGTCAAATATCATTAATTACTATAATATTTGCTCCTATGTCATCAGCAACTATTTTTGTCACTTGTCAACTGTCAAATATCAATCGTGGATTTTAACATCAGCTTTTACCTGTCTTACTTACTGTTTGTTGTTAATTTTAACTGGCATCTCTTAATTATTATTTGTCAGCTGTGAACTGTTACTTTAAACTATATTTTGTCACTATTATTTGTCAGTTGTTACTTTATCTGTCACATTTGACTGTCAGCTGTTGTTTTTAACCATTACCTATAATTATTACTCTCTCAGCCGTTGTTTCCAACTGTCAACTGTCATCTGTCTCTGTACTATTACTTGTTACTTATAACTGTCATATATCATGCGTTAGTGTCAACTGTTTCTTGTTATTTTAAACTTTTATTTGCCTCTGCTAACCATCAGTTGTTCTTTCAACTGTTACTTTCAACTGTCTTATGTCATTTTTTTGTTATCCGTCACAGTTAACTGTCAGCTATTGACGATTTTTAATTTTCAACTGTGTCACTATTACTTTTAACTGTCATCTATGACTGTCAATTAGCAGCTCTTACTTTCAACTGTCGTGTGGTATTGTCAACTGTTATATGTCTTTGTTAACAGTCAATTGTTACTTCAACTACCACCTATCATATTAAGTATTAGCTATCAACTGTCATCTGTATTTAATTACTGACACTTTCTGCATTAATGTCAACTGTTATTGTCTACTATTAGCTGCCAACCAACAATAATTACCGTTAATATCAGTAATTAATATCACTTATTTATCAGTTATTACTTTATCTGTCAAATTTAACTGTCAGTTTTTAACTATTACCTGACTCTTTCAGCCGTTGATTCCAACTGTCAACTGTCACCTGCCTCTGTACTATTACTTGTTACTTTTAAATGTTATCATCAGTTGTTCTATCAATAAAAATAAATCACAATTACTGTAAATTTAGAAGTAAATAAATTTGAATTTGAATTTGAACTGTTATTTTCTTATATCATTGTCATTTTTTTGTTATCCGTCACTATTAACTGTCAGCTATTGATGATTTATAACTGTCAACTGTGTCACTATTACTTTTAACTGTCATCTACTACTGTCAATTATCAGCCCTTAGTTTCAACGGTCTTGTGTGTCATGTGTTATTGTCAACTGTTAGTTCTTACTTTCAACTGTTATATGTCCTTGTTAAGAGTCAGTTGTTACTTCAACTATCACTTGTGATTATCAAGTCTAAGCTGTTTACTGTCATCTTTATTTAATTACTGTCACTAACTATTACTGCCAACAATGATAAATTACTCTTAATGTCATTAGGTTGCCGCCAAATTTTACTATCAACTGTCATCTGTCAACTATTATTGTCAACTGTCAACTGTCAGTCGTGAATTTAAACTGACATTTTTTACATGTCTCATTTACTGTTTGTTGTTACTTTTAACTGGCATCTGACAACTCTTAATTGTTACTAGTCAACTGTGAGATGTTACTTGCAACTGTCTTTTGTCACTGCCATCAGTTGTTGTTACTTTTTATGTTATTTACCATATTTAACTGTCAGCTGTTATTCTGACAATATCAGCTGTTGATTCCGACTGTGAACTGTCACCTGTCTCTGTAATGTTAGTTGTTACTTTTAACTGTCAATTATCAGTTGTTATTTAAAACTCTCATATGTTATATCAGTTGTTTTAACTGCCATCTGTCAATTATTGCATCTGTCAACTATAAGATGTTACTTTCAACTGTTTTCTGTCATTAACATTTGTCAATTGTCACATTTTTCTGTTATCTGTCACTGTTAAATATCAACTATCAACTACCTATTACTTTCACCTGTAAAGTGATTTCGTCAACTTTTAGTCATTACTTTCCACTGATGACTGTCAGTTGTTTTAACTATTATCTGTCAGTTGTTGCATCTATCTATGTCACTTTCAACTGTTTTTTGTTATAGTCATTTATCAGTTTTCACTTTTTTCAGTTATCTGTGACTGTTAAATGTCAACTACCTGCCGGTTTATATTAACTGTCAACTGTCACATGTCACTATCTACTGTCAGTTGTTATTTTTAACTGTCATGTATTTTTGTCAACTGTTAGTTATTACTTTCAACTGTTATCTGTCACTGTTAACTGTCAGTTTTCCTAACTATCACATGTCAGTTATTTGTTTACTGTCAACTATTAGTCGTGGATTTTAACTATCATCTCTTACGTGTCTTATTTACTGTTATTACTCTTAACTGACATCTGTCAACTCTTAATTGTTATTTGTCGACTGTGAGCTGTTACTGTCTTTTTTCACTGACATTTGTCAGTCGTTACTTTATCTGCCTCATTTAACTGTCAGCTGTTGTTTTTTTACTGTCAACTGTCACCTTTATCTAAACTATTAGTTGTTACTTAATCAATATCAATTATTAGTTGTTACTTAAAACTGTCATTTGTTAGTGTCAACTATTTGTTGTTACTTTAACCTTTTATTTCTCACTAATAACTATCAGTTGTGGTTTCAACTGTTATGTTTAACAGTCTTATGTCTTTTTTTCTGTTATCAGACACTGTTAACTATTGTTTTTATCTATCATCTATTATCTACTAGCCGTTTATTTCAACTGTCAACTGTGTCACTATCTACTGTCTGTTATAACTTTTAACTGTCAATTATCTGTTTTTACTATCAACTGCCATGTGTTATTGTCAACTGTTACTTGTTACCTTTATCTGTTATTGTTAGTGCTAACCATCAGTTGTTTTAACTGTCATCTGTCAGTTGTTACATCTGTCAACTGCAAGATGTTAACTTCAACTATTTTCTGTCATTAACATTTATCAGTTGTCACATTTTTCTGTTATCGGTCACTGTTAAATGTCAACTCTCAACTACCAGCCGTTGATTTTAACTGTCAGCTGTCACATGCCACTATCTACTGTCAGTTGTTCCTTTCAACAATCATCTATCAATCTCTGTTATCACCTATTACTTTCACCTGTCAAGTGATTTTGTCCTAAATATCATCTGTCAGTTGTTGCACCTTATGAGATGTTACTTTTAACTATTTTTTGTCATTGTCATTTGTCAATTGTCACCTCTTTTGTTATTGTCAACTATATGCTGTTTCATCAACTATATGCTGTTTCTCTTTATTTGTCAATTGCGAGCTGCTACTTTCAACCGTTTTTTTTATCATTGTCATTTTCTGTTATCTGTTACTTTTACCTGTCAGCTGTTTTTAACTACCTTCTAACAAAGTCAACTATCAGCCGTTGATTTTAACTGTTAGCTGTCACATGCTCCTATTTACTGTCAGTCGTTACTTTTAAGTGTCATCTGTCACTGCCAATTATTAGTTGTTATGTTACTTAATAGTGTCATATGTTAATATCAACTATTCGCTGTTAATTTATTTGCCACTGCTAACCCTCAGTTGTTATTTTATCTGGGGCTTTCAACTGTCTTATGTCATTGTCATTTTTTCTGTTATCCGTTACTGTTAACTGTCAGCTATTGTTTTTTACTATTCTCTAATACTGTTATCTACTAGCCGTTTATTTCAACTGACAACTGTGACTATCTTTAATTTTTTTCTGTCAATTATTAATTCTTACTTTCAACTCTCATTTAACTGTTATCTGTCACTGCCAACTGTCTGTTGTTCTAATTATCATGTGTCACTTGTTGTTTAGACTATTATTTTTAACTGTCTTATGTCACTATCATTTTGTTTCTGTTATCAGTCACTATTAACTGTCAGCTATTGTTTCTAATTATCGTCTAATACGGTTGCTTACTAGCCGTTGATTTCAACTGCCAGTTATAAATTTTAACTGTCATTTTCACTGTCAATTATAAGCTCTCATTTCCAATTGTCACGTGTTATTATCAACTGTTAGTTGCTACATTAAACTGTTATCTATCAATGTTATCTGTCAGTTGTTTTAACTATCATCTGTCAACTCTTAATACTCATCAGTCAACAGTGAGATGTTACTTTCAACTGTTTTTTTGTCAATAGCATTTATCAATTGTCACTTTTTTCTCTAATCTGTCACTGTTAAATGTCAACTGTCAACTACCAACTGTTGATTTTAACTGTCAGCTGTCACATCTTACTATTTACTCTCAGTTGTTACTTTCAACTGTTATTTGTCAATGGTAACTATTAGTTGTTATTTCAACTATCAACTATCACTATCATCTGTATTTAATTACTGTCAATACCTGCGTTAGTATCAACTATTATTGTCAATTGTCAACTGTCAGCTATCATAATTTACATTTAATTAATAATTTACTATTAACTGTTAATATCAATAATGGTAAATTACTCTTAATGTTTGTCATCGGGTTGCCGCCAAATTTTATTAACTGTCATCTGTCAACTATTATTAATTACAGTAATATTTGCTCCTATGTCATCAAAAACTAATATTGTCATATTATCACTCATGGATTTCAACTGTCATCTTTTACCTGTCATTTGGCTCTGTCAATTATCAGTTGTTATTTTAAACTGTCATGTGTTAGGTTTGGTATTACTGCTAACTATCAATTGTTGTTTCAGCTGTTACTTTCAATTGAATTATGTCACTATCTTTTTTTTCTGTTATCAGTCACTTTTTACTGTCAACTATTGTTTTTAACTATAATTTAATACTGTTTTCTATTGATTGATTTAAAGTGTTTTACTATTATATTTAACTGTCTATTACTGTCCTACTTTCAAAAGTTATGTGTTATTGTCAGCTGTTATCTGTCACTGTCAACTGTTAATTGTTTTAACTATCATATATTAGTTGTTGTATCTGTCAACTGTTAATCCTTATCATCAATGGTCAGACTATTTTTTGTCATTATCATTTTCAGTTGATAATTTTTTTTTGTTGCGTGTTACTATTGAATCTAAACTGCCAACGACCAACTGTTAGCTGACACATGTTATGATCTATTGTCAGTTGTTACTTTTAGCTGCCATTTATGACTGTCAATTATCAGCTATTACTTTCAATTGTCATGTGTTTTTGTCAACGGTTAGTTGTTACTTTCAACTGTTAACCATCAGTTGTTATTTTAACTATCTATAGTCATTATCAACTATAAATGGTTGCATCTATTAACTGTTTATCTTTATCCATCAACTATCAGCTGTTAAAACCGTTTTTGTCATTGTCATCTTTTTTTTATTATTAGTCATTTTTACTGTCAGTTGTTGTTTTTAGCTATCATCAAACATTTTCAATTACCAGCTGTTGCTTTTAACTGTCAGCTGCCATATGTTATTATCTAATTTCAGTTGTGATTTTTAATTGTCATCTAACACTGTCAATTATTACTTTCACCTGTCAACTGTTATTGTCAACAGTCAGTTGTTACTTTCAACTGTATCTGTCAATGCTAAACATCAATTGTTATTTCAACTGTCACCTGTTATTGTTATCTGTCAACTGTGAGCTGATACTTTAACCTTCTTTTTCCATTGACATTGTTTCTACATTTTTTCTGTTATCTGTCACATTAACTATCAGCTGTTTGTAATTGTCTAACATTGTCAGCAGTCAGCCGTTAATTTCAACGGTCAGCTGTCACATGTTACTATCTAACGTCAGACTTTTAACTGTCAAGTATCAGCTATTACATTTAACAGTCATGTGTTTTTGTCAACTGTTAGCTATTAGTTTCAACTTTTATCTGTCACTGTCAACTGTGAACTGTCAATTGTTTTATCTGTCATCTCTTAATCATTGCATCTGTCAATTATTAATCCCTGCCAGTCAACTGTAAGATGTTACTTTCAACTGATTTTTTGTTAATATCATTTGTCAATTGTTACTTTTTTCTGTTATATGTAACTGTTAAATATCCACTGTCAACTACTAGCCGTTGATTTTAACTGTCAGCTGTCACATATTTAACTGTCATCTAAAACTGTGAACTATCAGCTCTTAAAATCAATTGGAATACTAAGAGATGTTTTGAATTACAATTTTTTCGAGTTGTAAAAACAATTGCCATCAACATGATTATTTGTATTTAAATTTTGGGAAAATCCATTGGAATATTGGTAGACGTTTTGAATTACAATTAATATAGACACCAGTTGATGAATAGCCTATCTACCTTAAACACGAGTAATTATAAGCCTGAAAAAACTTTTAATTGCTTGTAGTGTTGGTGTAAGACACGACACCACGTCGTCTACGTTGTCATCGTTGTTCCTGTAATTGATAGCGATGTAAAAGAACGTTGTTACGTGGTCGAGAGTACGGTGAGAACGAATCGAAGAGGTTCACCAAGGGCTGTCAACCCTGGTTGATGGAACGATGCATCACGTGACCGAATACGTGAAAACCGCGCCCGTGCGCACCACTCAATCTTGTTGGGCAACGTGTAATAATTCCACAGATCTATCAGAACGTACAGGGGTGTATAATATAAAATTTCGATGTAGATATTGTGCATAAATTACCACAAATAAGATATCACACCGTTACCGTAAAGATTACCTTCACGTTTTATTAGGTGATTTAATTCATTAATGATATACAGTATGTCTAAAAAGAATTTATTATTTTTGCTAAAATATAATCTGATTTGTAAACGATTTGATTACAATTACAAAAAGATTCAACTGATAAAAGAGGGTGTTGTCTTGCGAGTCAAAACAAAAGTAAAGAAACCGATAATTATCAGGCGTAACTCCGTCGTTAGTACCAATTAGCGTCCACAATATGTTTCATTATGTTTCGCATTAGCCGGAATTATCTTTAATTACGACAAAACACGCCAAGGAAGAGATAAGTGTGAATAAAGAGCCGTCGTGTGAAGTAATGATATTCTTAACATAATGGATCGAATTAATCAAGATATATTTAATATCGTTACAGTAATGACTTCTTTCTTTTCCTTTTTCCACTCCTTTCCGTGCACGTAAATTGCGTCATTTATTTCTGTGGTGGTGGTGATGGCGACGAGATAGCCGAAGAAGAAACGGCTGCTGCTGCTGCTGCTGGTACTGCCGTTGTTGTTTGAATGGGAAAGCCGTTGTAATTAATTCGTTTCCATAGAATGCCAGGATGAGGATCTTGTGTTATGTGAAATGTTATTATATATCCTTTCACGTGTTCCGGCTGAATGGATTAACTGCAAAGCGCTGTTTGTGTGTTAACACCGTTATTTACGTTTCTTGTATTCAAGTGTACTAGATTACTTTTGAATCAATTACTTTAATCACTGTGTTTAAAAAAAATTATCCCAATACATATTTCTTAAATAACTTCGACGTTTTCACTGATTAAATTCCTTCGTCTTTAAAATTGTTGTACGTCCGAAACTATTACACTCTCTTAAATAACTAAATGGCGTTCCGATAAGACATCGCTTAGCATTTTAATCGTCGGACAGAGCGGAATTCTTCGTGTCTCTAATATTTGATTAACAACTTGATTCTGATCTCCGCCGAGCACCGAGATGAAACAATTGTTATGATATTATTTGAACATCTGCTGGCAGGTGTTCCATCGTTAATCATTTTACGGTTGATATTCTTCTTGTAACGATGATAATGCAGAATGGTGGTACCAACGCAAAACGCCGGCCGCGCTGGTAAACACTGGGCAATCACAAGCGATGCAATGACGATGGATTGGTGTGCATGGAATTTTTTCGAATAAAACTATCGTACAACGCATTATTGACAGATAGAAAGTAACCACTAATAGTTGAGAAAAAAAAAACATGACAGTTAAAAGTAAGAAATGACAATTGTCAGTAACAGATGAGATAACATAAATCTGACAAATGTTAATGACAACACTTAACAGTTGTTGTATATGTCAACTGACATGATAGTTAAAACGACTGACAGTTAAAAGTGACATACATCTGTTGAAAGTAACATCTAACAGTTGCCAAAAACACATGACAGTTTGAAGTAATAGCTGATAATTGACAATGACACATGACAGTTAAAAGTATCAACTGTCTGACAGTTGAAATCTACGACTGATAGTTGACAGTTGACAAATGACAATTTCAATTCAAAACATCTGATTGTATTCCAATGGATTTTCCCAAAATTTGATTTTTGTGATTACGTGGATTATTACAAAATTTTAGAGTGGAACATGTTCCTGATGAATTTTGAAAAAAATCGTGTTGATGGCAATTGTTTTTCCAAAAAATATAATCACATTTCTGTGTAGATTATTACAAAATTGTAATCGATTTTACCAAAAAAAAAACAGAAGGAAATACATTATTAAATCCGAAACGATTTTTTTCCTGTTTCCAGATCACGGCCTCCTCCTCAAATCTGGGATTACCCTGCGAGATTGATTTTGTTTTATTTAAAGTGGAATATTTTCGCGTTTGATTTCGGTTCGTATCGGAACAAATGGGATCAAAAGGGAACGGGGGGGAGTCAGGTGGATGACTGCAAAATGCGTTAAGATTCAAACACACACAAGCACACACACATCAAGGGCGTAACAGCTGGTTTTATCGCAGTTCTTTGCGCCAAACGTCTGAGCAATTCGGTCCCGGCCCTTTGAGGGCGGATATCGTAGCAGGGTTGATGGAAATTTAGTGCTGACGAGCTGATCCAGCGCGCGAAGACGCGTAAAAGGGAAATGTCGAACGGTTAGTCAGCCAGAATGCGAAGGAGAATGGAAAGGGGGGTGGGGTGGAATTTGCTTTATTCCTGATTTGATTTAATATTATCTATTTTTTAATATACATATATATAGTCACTACAACAAATCATTAATTTAATAACCCGTATGCATACAATTCGTATACACTGGTGGCATTTTGTTTGTGTAATTATAGGGGATGCTTTCTATGCACAACACTTAATGTAATTTGTGTTGATTAAATATCGGTAAACTGGTCGTATTTACACATCTGCATGGTCCAGTTAAATGCTGCGTGGTTTTACATATGGCACCGATGAATACCGTACCGTCGTGATTGCTCTCGTACGAATAATGAAGTCGTTATGGTTACGGTGTCCATTAAATTGAGGAACATTAATATTGTTCGCGGTGAGCTCGAGGCGAGAGAAAAGAACTCTGGGCTGCAGTTATGGCGAATGATTCATACGGAAATTTAAAAATCTAGGTAATGATGAGGCCACCATAATATTTATTTGAAAAACAATTGCCGCCTTCCTTAATCTTTACAAAAATACTCCAAATAGCATCCGCTATACGTTTCTATAAAAATTAATTATTATAACTTCAATAGATGTTGAGATAATTGCGCTGGAAGAGTTCTCTTCCTAAATTTGCACGTCAACAATTCCAAGGTGATAAAAAATAGAAAAACAATTGCCACCTTCCTCAATCTTTTCAAAAATACTCCAAATAGCATTCGCTATGCAATTTTCTAAAAATTAATTATGATTACTTCCATAGACGTTGAAATAATTGCGCTGGAAAAGCTCACTTCTTAAATTTGCAGTTCAATAATTTCAAGGTGATAAAAAATAGAAAAACAATTGCCAACTTCCTCAATCTTTTCAAAAATACTCCAAATAGCATCTGCTATACGCTTTTATTAAAATTAATTATTATTACTTCAATAGATGTTGAGATAATTGCACTGGAAAATCTCTCTTCCTAAATTTGCAGGTCAATAATTTCAAGGTGATAAAAATAGAAAAACAATTGCCACCTTCCTCAATCTTTTCAAAAACACTCCAAATAGCATTCGCTATGCAATTTTATAAAAATTAATTATTATTACTTCCATAGATGTTGAAATAATTGCGCTGGAAGAGCTCACTTCTTAAATTGGCAGGTCAATAATTTCAAGGTGATAAAAAACAGAAAAACAATTGCCACCTTCCTCAATCTTTTCAAAAATACTCCAACTAGCATCCGCTATACAATTCTATAGAAACAAATTATTATTACTTGGATAGATGTTGAGATAATTGCGTTGGAAGAGCCCACTTCTTAAATTTGAGGGTCAATAATTTCAAGGTGATAAAAAATAGAAAAACAATTGCCACCTTCCTCAATCTTTTCAAAAACACTACAAATAGCATTCGCTATGTAATTTTCTAAAAATTAATTATGATTACTTCCACAGATGTTGAAATAATTGCGCTGGAAGAGCTCACTTCTTAAATTGGCAGGTCAATAATTTCAAGGTGATAAAAAATAGAAAAACAATTGCCACCTTCCTCAATATTTTCAAAAACACTCCAAATAGCATTCGCTATGCAATTTTATAAAAATTAATCATTATTACTTGGACAGACGTTGAGATAATTGCGTTGGAAAAGCTCTCTTCTTAAATTTGCACGTTTACAATTCCAACGTGATAAAAAATAGAAAAACAATTGCCAACTTTCTCAAACTTCTCAAAAATACTCTAAATAGCATTAGCTATACATTTATATAAAAATTAATCATTATTACTTCGACAGACGTTGAGATAATTGCGTTGGAAAAGCTCCCTTCTTAAATTTGCACGTTTACAATTCCAACGTGATAAAAAATAGAAAAACAATTTACAACTTTCTCAAACTTCTCAAAAATACTCTAAATAGCATTAGCTATACATTTATATAAAAATTAATCATTATTACTTTGACAGTCGTTGAGATAATTGCGTTGGAAAAGCTCTCTTCTTAAATTTGCACGTTTACAATTCCAACGTGATAAAAAATAGAAAAACAATTGCCAACTTTCTCAAACTTCTCAGAAATACTCTAAATAGCATTAGCTATTCATTTATATAAATATTAATCATTATTATTTCGACAGATGTTGAAAAATTGCGTTGGAAAAGCTCTCTTCTTAAATTTGCACGTTTACAATTCCAACGTGATAAAAAATAGAAAAACAATTGCCAACTTTCTCAAGCTTCTCAAAAATACTCTAAATAGCATTAGCTATACATTTATATAAAAATTAATCATTATTACTTCGACAGACGTTGAGATAATTGCGTTGGAAAAGCTCTCTTCTTAAATTTGCACGTTTACAATTCCAACGTGATAAAAAGAGAAAAACAATTGCCAACTTTCTCAAACTTCTCAAAAATACTCTAAATAGCATTAGCTATACATTTGTATAAAAATTAATCATTATTACTTGGACAGACGTTGAAATAATTGCGTTGAAAAGCTCTCTTCTTAAATCTGCACGTTTACAATTCCAACGTGATAAAAAATAGAAAAACAATTGCCAACTTTCTCAAACTTCTCAAAAATACTCTAAATAGCATTAGTTATACATTTATATAAAATTAATCATTAGATGTTGAAATAATTGCGTTGGAAAAGCTCTCTTCTTAAATTTGCACGTTTACAATTCCAACGTGATAAAAAACAGAAAAACAATTTCCACCTTCCTCAAACGTCTCAAAAATACTCTAAATAGCATTAGCTATACATTTATATAAATATTACTCATTATTACTTTGAGAGACGTTGAGATAATTGCGTTGAAAAAGCTCTCTTCTTAAATTTGCACGTTTACAATTCCAACGTGATAAAAAATAGAAAAACAATTGCCAACTTTCTCAAACTTCTCAAAAATACTCTAAATAGCATTAGCTATACAATTATATAAAAATTAATCATTATTACTTTGACAGACGTTGAGATAATTGCGTTGGAAAAGCTCTCTTCTTAAATTTGCACGTTTACAATTCCAACGTGATAAAAAATAGAAAAACAATTTCCAACTTTCTCAATCTTCTCAAAAATACTCTAAATAGCATTAGCTATACATTTATATAAAAATTAATCATTATTACTTTGACAGACGTTGAGATAATTGCGTTGGAAAAGCTTACTTCTTAAATTTGCATGTTTACAATTCCAAGGTGATAAAAATTAGAAAAACAATTGCCATCATCCTCAAAATCCTCAATAATACTTGAAATAGCATCCACTGTATGACATCATAAAAATTAACCACTATCACACAATCAGACTTTGAGATAATTGCGTTGAACTAGTAAAATTTGCATTACAACAAATTCAAAGTGATAAAAATTATTATAAAAACAATCAAACTTTAATGATTTAATACAATTTAATTTAATTCTAGGGATTAATTATTAATATGTGCTGGGAATGTATCGTACTTATCCAAAGCCATAAATTCACTTATCCGTCGCATTTTTTCCCTCAAAAATGCCAATTCAAGATGATTTATCAGGTACATAAATAATCGTATCGGTCATGTACCCTTGCATTATATCCTCATAAATCAGTGTTTGCAGTCTTTCGGTGCCTTCTCGCTGCCACCTGTAATTACACGTGGCATAAGTGAAACCACACATTAATGAATTTAAGCCGAGGTCACGTTTCGACCCCTGGACGTAATTAACAGGTAGGTATCATGTGTAGAAGCAGGTAAAATTAAAACCAACATTCTTTTTCGTGGTGTTAAATCACTAAACGTATTTTTTTTGGATGCAGCACCTTGATCGTATGTGTGTGTCAGAACGTGAATGTGGAATTAATTTCCATGACGGATGTGTGTATGGGGGCGGGGAGGGTCCCACTATGATACGACCGCAGAGGTGTCATTATAAAACTGCTGGTCATGTCAGCAAATGGCCTCAACCTGCTACTTAGCCGGTAGCCAGTCAGGCGGACTCGCCATTGTCGCCCCATTAGAATACCTCTGCTGCATTTGCTGGTCGCTCGTCTCACTCCAGAACATGAGAAAGTAGTTGCCAGTTATACTACATTTCGGACACCTTTTTATTTTTCTTCAACCTTCTTACAAAGTAAACGATCAAGACGTCTGATTCTCGGATTCCCGTCTCGCATCCGGTTCTACATCATTAACACCGCTGGCTGATGTTTATCTTGATTTTCCTACTTAATCTAATAATTGCAAAATTAGGATATTTAACAAAGAATACATCATTTTGACCTTAAGATATTGAAACAACTTTGATAATTCTTGTTTTTGGGGTTTTGATATTGTGAGCAAAATTTGTTTGAAAAGAATTGGGATGATTATCGTACAATAATAATGATGATTCGAATATCATACAAGAATTTCGCCTTTTCAAATCCGTTCCACGAAATCGAAAAGGAATGATGATGATGACTGCTGCATGAATGGATTAATCCGTGAAGATCGCATCAGTCAACGTCCCCTTCGGGTGTCGGCGTGACGGACACGAGAACACTCCGCAGACTCCATATGCACGCGGTACCACGGCGTACGAGGTATAATGGATCACCTCCCAGCACCCGCCGGACACCACCTGACCACTTCCCATATACAGCTACATACGTACAGCTCACGTCTTTAATTCGACATATTTGTTGTTCTTAACTGTTACACACACACATGAATACCAAATTCCGTTAGGAACGCGTGTTGGTCATTAAGATGGATTTCGTTGATAGTTTTTTTTTTGTTAGGTAATTATCTACCTATGACAAATGTCTTACTTAATGCCTTTTTTCTTATACTCTTATTAATTCGAGATATCAAATCTTTAATAAAGCTAAAGAAATACGTTCAAAAAATCTTAATCACTATATAAACTAGAGTTCTTGACTTAAGTAAAAAATTATATGAAAGGTGTGTCTACAGTTTCTAACCTTACAGTAGGTAAAATATACATTAAGAATTTACCAACTAGCAAAGAATCAAATTGCTGAATTTTCTCAACAAATTACCAACATGGGTAAAATATTTCTAATTATATCCTTGTGCGTGTTTATTAAATTAGATTGTTGGATAGAGGCCACCCACCCACCCTACATATACATAGCAACTACAATCAACACACTGTTGATGTTATTTTTAATATTTATTTCAATCCACTGAATAAAATAAAACAATTTCCAAAATTACACCACGTATAGATGTAAATATTCAAAAATCTAGGAGTGCTATGGTTGGATTTAAGACACAAGCATAATTTTACTTATATTTTGAATACATTTGAATAATTTCAAGCTGATAGCAATTGTTTTTCACATTTATTTTAAGCCACTGAATAAAATAAAACAATTTCCAAAATTACACCACGTTTACATGAAAATATTCAAAAATCTGGGATGGTGTGGTTCGATTTAAAACACAATCTCAATTTCACTTATATTTTTAATACCTTTAGATGGTTTCAAGGCGATTGCAATTGTTTTTTATATTTATTTTAAGCCACTGAATAAAATAAAACAATTTCAAAAATTACACCACGTTTACATGAAAATATTCAAAAATCTAGGGGTGCTGTGGTTGAATCTAAGACACAAGCACATTTTTACTTATATTTTGAATACATTTGAATAATTTCAAGCCGATGGCAATTGTTTTTGACATTTATTTTAAGCCACTGAATAAAATAAAACAATTTCCAAAATTACACCACGTTTACATGAACAAATTCAAAAATCTAAGAATGCTATGGTTAGATTTAAAACACCATCTCAATTTCACTTATTTTTTTAATACCCTTGAATAGTTTCAAGGCGATTGCAATTGTTTTTGTATTTATTTTAAGCCACTGAATAAAATAATATATTTATAACAAAATTTTGATAGTTCTTTTTAAAATGATAAATAAACAAAATTTTTAGCCTATGAAAAAAAATAAATATAGGATGGATGTCTTTTAACCCACCCACCAATTCGTAATTAATTCATAAATATTTTACCTAACTTCCAGCAAAATTAGATGAGTAAGTGACGATTTCCACTGGTAAATTATGAAAATAAAACAATTTACATCAAGTAAAATCATTGAGCGTGTTAAACAAATTGGAGGGTGGGTTAGAGGCCACCCACCCACCCTACATATACATAGAAACTTCAATCACCACACCGTCGATGTTTTTTTTCCAATATTATCACACCCTTCTGATAAGTTTTTATTTTTAATCATAAACAAATGTTTTGAGTCTATAAAAATTGTAGGGTGGGTGTCTTTCATCCCACCCACCAAAGCATAATTCATACATTATTTTACCAAATTAACAGAAGAATTAAAAGAGTCAATCATAAAAAATCTATCACTAAATTACTAACATAAAACAATTAATTTTTTAACAAAACCGTTGAGCGTGTTTAACGAATTGGAGGGTGTGTTAGAGGCCACCCACCCACCCTACATATACATAGCAACCTCACACAATAACGTCGATGTTTTATTTTGAAAATTACCCACACAGTTTTGAAATTTGTTTCGGAAATTATACACAAGTGTTTGAAGTATAAGTTTTAAAAAAATGTATATATGGTGGGTGGGTAACCTCAAAACCATCCTTCACGTTGTAAAACGCATTCTAAAACCAAATAAAATTAATAATCGACATTCAAAATTCATGCTCGATTTTTTTCTCCATTTTTTGCATCAATTTATTGCGTGATAATTTTATCAAATTGAAGGATGGTTTAGAAAGCAACCACCCACCCTGCAAACAAGTGGTAATTTTAGTTACAACACTGTAGAAATCTCGTTCGAATTCGGATTTCCAAAGTCCAATTGTTTCGAATCAATTACAAAACAAAAACTCGTTATTCAATTGTTTTTTTTTTTTGGAAGATTTCTAATGATATCTTTAAAATGCGTTTTTGAATTTTGAAAACTTTAAAATAATCAATTCCTCAGATTAAAAATGGTTTTAATTAGTTGAAAACAAAAATACAAACATTCCTTCAATTGTTTTTTTCGTATTTTTTTTTTTAATGGAACCAAAAAAATTTAAAAATTCATTCCATGAAAAATAAAAATTCATCTTTCGATTTTCTTTCCCAGATTAAAAATATCTGCCAAAAAAAATCATCAATCAATTGTTTGGAAATTTTGACAGAAACTTAAAAATGCTTAAAAAACAAAAATTCAATTGTCACTTGTTTTTTGATGATATCTTTAAGGTGCATGTTTAAATTTTTTTAATTCTATCACTAAAGGCTTTCCCAAATCAAAAATATATAAATTAGCGTAGAAACAAAAATTCTTCACTCAATTGTTTTTTTTTATTTTTAACAATAACTGAAAAACGCAAATCACGATTTAAAAAATTATTCTACTGATTCCTAAGATCAAAAATATTACAATAGAATGAAAATCAAAAATTCGATTTTCAATTGTTTTTCGGATTTTCTATTGATAACTATGAAACAAATTTTCTGATTTTAAAAATTCCTTCGCTATTGTATTCTCCAGATCAAATAGAATCGAATTAGCCGAAAAACGAAAAATCGCCTTTCAATTGTTTTTCCAATTTTCGATTATAACTCGAGAACGCGTGTTTTGATTTACGAAATTCTTTCGCCAATTGATTACTAAAATTAAACATACTATAATAAAACAAAAATCAAACATTATTATCAACACACAAAAATTCGTCATTCAATTGTTTTTTTCTCTTTTTGGCAATAACTGAAGAATGCTTGTTCGTATTGAGTAAATTATTCTTCCAATAGATTCTCATGATTAAATATATTGACATTGAGCAAAAAACAAAAATTCGTCAGTCAATTGTTTTTCGGATTTTCGATAATAACTAAAGAACGCTTTATAGGATTTGAAATTTGAGTTTATTTGCGAAAGAATTCGCAAATAAACTCCTTAGATCAAAAATATTTCTATTAGCTGAAAACCGAAAAATCGTCACTCAATTGTTTTTCTAACTTTAGGTAATAACTCAAGAACGCTTGTTCGCATTATAAAAATTCTTTCACCAATGAACTCTAAAGTTTAAAAATATTCGTATTGGCCGAAAAGCAAAAATTCGCTACTCAATTGTTTTCAATATTTTCAATAATAACTCGAAAACTGTTGTTCGGATTTCAAAAATTCCTTCACCGATGAATTCCTAAGTTCAAAAATCATTTTATTAGTTAAAAAACAAAAATTCGTTACTCAATTGTTTTCCAGATTTTCGGCAATAACTCAAGAATTTATGTTTGGATTTAAGAAATTCTTTCGCCAATGAATTCCTAAAAACAAAAATTCGTCGTTCAATTGTTTTCCTAATTTTGGCAATTACAAAAGAACGCTTGTTTAGATTTAAGAAATTCTTCCGCTAATTAATTCCTACGATTGAAAATATTTATATTAACATAATAACAAAATTTCGTCCCTCAATTGTTTTCCAGACTTTCTGCAACAACTCAAGAACTTATGTTTGGAATTAAGAAATTCTTTCGTCAATGAATTCCTAAGAGTCAAAACATTTGTACTGACCGAAAACCAAACATTCGTCGCTCAATTGTTTTTCTAATTTTGACAATTATAATTAGAATATTTCAACAAACCAAAAATTTTAAGTAAACAAAACAATTTCTGTATATGATCTAACCAATAATTCTATAAACCCTCGCTAATGTTTTATTGATTGGAAGGTAGAATAGTGGGCACCCACCCACCCTACATATAAACTTAAAATTCAAAGCACAATCCCAGTCTTTGTTTCCAAAGTAAATAAACAGAAAATTTTGATGATGTTTCAAAAAAATTAATCAATATCAATATGGTAAAAATAAATATGTTGAATGAGTGGGTGGCCTCTATCCCACCCTCCAATCAATAAAACATGACTGAGCATTTTGGATTAATCACAAAAATAAGAGGAGCTGTAAATGAAGTTAAGTTCAACTTCTGATTATACTATTCAGCAATTAATTCTATAAACCCTCGTTTCAATATTGTTAATTAGAGGGTAGGATAGTGGCCACCCACCCACCCTACATATCATTTTAAATTTAAACAATAACCCTCGTTGTTGTTTTCGAAGAAAATAAATGGAAAATTTGGATGATAAAACAAAATCAAACAGAGTTTTGTGGGTGTAGTGAAATTGTATATGTAGGGTGGGTGGGTGGCCACTATCACACACTCCAATCAAAAAAAACATAGGTGAGAATTTTGGTTTAACTCCAAAAATAAGAGAAGCTGTAAATTAAGTTTAAGTTTAACTTCAGATTATACTATTCAGCAATTATTTCTATAACCCTCGTTTCAATATTATTAATTGGAGGGTAGGATAGTGGCCACCCACCCACCCTACATATCATTTTAAATTTAAACTACAACCCTCGTTTTTGTTTTGGAAGAAAATAAGTGGAAAATTTGGATGATAAAACAAAATCAAACAGAGTTTTGTGGGTGTAGTGAAATTGTATATGTAGGGTGGGTGGGTGGCCACTATCACACACTCCAATGAATAAAACATAGGCGAGCATTTTGGTTTAATCCCAAAAAAAAAGAACAACTGTTAATGAAGTTTAATTATAACTTCTGATTATATTATTTAGCAATTAGTTCTATAAACCCTTGTTTCAATATTATTGATTGGAGGGTGGGATAGTGGCCACCTACTCACCTACTATCTCACCTTCCAATAAATAAAACATAGACGAGAACTTAAGGTTTACTTCCAAAACATTAATAGAATTCAAGCTTAAACTTTGAATTATATTATTTATATATTCTTTCTGTAAACCCTCGCTTCAGTGTTGTTAATTGGAGGGTGGGATAGTGGCCACCCACCCACCCTACATAAAAATTTGAATTTAAACTACAACCACCGTTCTCAATTTAAAAGAAAATTAACAAAACTTCTATTTTAAGTTCATGGAAACATTAAAAACAGTTTTATAACAGTAAAAAAATTTGTAGGTTAGATGGGTGGTTTTTAACATACCTTCCAGACAATAAAATATAGGCGAGAATTTTGGTTTAATTACAAAAAAATAAAAGGAATTATAAATTAAGTTTAAGTTTAACTTATGATTATATTATTCAGCAATTAATTCTATAAACCCTCGTTTTAGTGTTGTTAATTGGAGGGTGGGATAGTGGCCACCCACCCACCCTACATATAATTTTAAATTTAAACTACAACCCTCGTTTTTGTGTTCGAGGAAACTAGTCATAAAATTTGGATGATAAAACAAAATCAAACACAGTTTTATGGCTGTAGTACAATTGTATATGTAGGGTGGGTGGGTGGCCACTATTCCACACTCCAATCAATAAAACATAGGCGAGAGCTTAAGGTTTATTAACAAAACATTAATAGAATTTAAACTCTTGGTTATATTATTTATATTTTTTCTGTAGACCCTCGCTTTAGTTTTGTTGATTGGAGGGTGGGATAGTTGCAACCCACTCACCTTACATATAACTTTGAATTTAAACCACAACCACTTCTTATTTTCAAAGAAAATTAACAAAATATCTATTGAAAATTCATGAAAACATTAAAAACAGATTTATGACAGTAAAAAAAATGTATGTAGAGTAGGTGGATGGGCTCTAACCCACCCTACAATCAATAAAAAATAGGCGAGAATTAGGAACGCTTGTTCGAATTTTGGAAATTCTTTCGCCAAGTTATTCCTAAGATTAAATAAATTTATATTAACCTAAAACCAAAAATTCGTTTTCCAGATTTTCGGCAATTACTCAAAAATTTATGTTTGGATTTAAGAAATTCTTTCGCCAATGAATTCCTAAGAGTCTAAATATTTGTATTAGCCGAAAAACAAAAATTCGACGCTCAATTGTTTTTTAATTTTGGCAACTACAAGAGAACGCTTGTTTAGATTTCAGAAATTCTTTCGGTAATTCATTCGTAAGATTGAAACTATTACCATTGGGCGAAAAATAAGGACTAGAGGTATTCGTATATAATTTAACATCCACTATGTTGTCTATCTGAAGATTTCATTAGCTCAACGCGATCGGAGTCTCGCGTTGCGCTTCATTCTTTTTTAAATTAATGACCAGGCCATTAAAGTATCATTACATCGGGCACGGTTCCCACATCTAGAGCTTTAATTTCACTTGTGTCTTCCTTCGGCGGTTTTTCTTCGCTCTTTTCTTTTCCTTCCAGAAATGATGATTGATGCGAAAGGTCGACGTGCAATCGGGGATCAAACGTCGACGTCGTGTAATGGACGAGGATCGCGTCGATGAAGACATTACACAATTAAACAGCCATTACCGCAAGAAGGTGATGCGTGCTAATGTCAATTTTAATTGATCAGGAAGGTTTATACAAAAATTAACAATAAAATTGAATTAAACAATTAAACTAGTCAATATTTGCTGTAAATAATAAATGCAGAATTATTTTATCAGAAGAACATGTTTGAGATTATGATTATTTAGACTGATTTAATTGTTTAAACTGGAAGTATTTAATTAAATTATTGTTCTCTGATAACAATTTATTATCAAGTGAGAACTAACGTTTATTACATGTATTGTATTAGTTTTATTATTGACCTACTTTTTCAGCTAGGCAAAATGAGTGCTAATTATTAAGGAAATGTAATTATCTTTAACAATCCGATCATTTAAATAATAATGTGTGCGGGGGGTTGGCGGGTGTAGAGGTAGGAACGTAAAATTTGAATAATGCGACGGTATTATTAGCTCTGGATGAGGTCGCGAGACGCGGAGGAGCGAAACGGGGGTCGGTGGGGGTGTAATTTGCGCTGCTGGCCCCTTTCCGATCGATGAGTTTCGGGTGATTAAAGCCGGCGAGGAAATGAGAGGGTGTAGATGGTAGCGGAGGTGTAGCGCGTAGCAGCCAGTTACTCGCGATCTGCCAGATTACAGGGCTGCACGTGTCGCAATCCGTCTGCATCCCCTATCGCCCGCGCAACGCCTCCCCCCCCCACCTTCACCCCCGTGCCCAGCACACACCCGCCTTCCTGAATGACTTCAATAGATTACGGTGTCGAGGTTTTCACACTCTATAAAACGCGGCGACTGAATCTTTTCAATATCGAACTACATTTATAGACCACAAAAATTCACTCTGTATATTGTATACTCTCTTGTTTAATATCTTTTCTTTTAATTAGCAACAAATAAAATAATTAAAGGACATTAACTCCGTTCCTACTATTTTTTTTTTAAATTTATTTCTAGGCTTCTGTATTTTTAGCAACCCAAATTTAGTGTTTAGTATAATCATGATTTTTAAATTAAACAATTTTAAAATATCAAATTTAATATCAACAATCTTACATAAACAAGAAGATTAAGTGTTTAAATACATAATAGGTAAGGAATTGATAAATGATATTATTTCACTCACGAAGAGATCAGTGAAAAAAATTATTCAATAAAAGTAAATACATGTTTTCATAAATTTCAGGATATTGGTGTGTTGGCAATTTTTAATTTTAATCTAATTATATATAAAATATAACATAAAACTCCTAAACTGCTCAAGAAAACTAAGTGTTTGATTTTTAATATTTTCATGAATTTAATAAATAGCGAAAAAAAGTGGATAAAAGGCAAAACGAAAGAAAATACAAAAGATTCCTGTTATCGAAGAAGTTACCTTTTCCAGCAACATCATGGAAGAGGAAATGTTTTAGTGGAAGAGCGTATATTATTGTAAACTCCTCCTCTGAACCTTTCGCCCAAAATTTAATGAATGATTTTTCTTATAATTAATTTAATATGTGTATTAATCAATAAAGGAGATCAAAGACAAATAAACAAACAAAACGACAAACATATTTTCATAAATTTCAGTACTGGATTTTAAGATTTAAGTAAAAGCAAGGTTTTTAACTCAAATATTTGAAAATACAAAATGAAACAAATAAAATATTTAGACTCTTAGGAATTCATTGGCGAAAGAATTTATTAAATCTAAACAAGCGTTCTTGACTTATTACCGAAAATCTGCAAAACAATTGAGGGACAAATTTTTGTTTTTAGGTTAATACAAATATAATTAATCTTATGAATAAATTGGTGAAAGAATTTCCAAAATCCGAACAAGCTTTCTCTTGTAATTGCCAAAATTAGAAACACAATTGAGGGACGATTTTTTGTTTTTCGGCTAATACAAATATTTTGACTCTTAAGAATTCATTGGCGAAAGAATTTCTTAAATCCAAACATAAATTTTTGAGTTATTGCCGAAAATCTGGAAAACTAATTTTTGGTTTAGGTTAATATAAATTTATTTAATCTTAGGAATAAACTGGCGAAAGAATTTCCAAAATCCGAACAAGTGTTCCTAATTCTCGCCTATTTTTTATTCATAGGAGGGTGGGTTAGAGACCAACCACCTACTCTACATACATTTTTTTACTGTCACAAATCTGTTTTTAATATTTTCATGAATTTTCAATAGATACTTTGTTAATTTTCTTTGAAAATAAGAAGTGGTTGTGATTTAAATTCAAACTTATATGTAGGGTCAGTGGGTTGCAACTATCCCACCCTCCAATCAACAATACTGAAGCGAGGGTTTACAGAAAAAATATAATCAAGAGTTTAAGTTTAAATTCTATTGTTCATAAATTCTCTTAATGTTTTGAGAGTAAACCTTAAGTTCGCGCCTATGTTTTATTGATTGGAGTGTGGAATAGTGACCACCCACCCACCCTACATATACAATTGTACTAAAGCCATAAAACTGTGTTTGATTTTGTTTTATCATCCAAATTTTATGACTAGTTTCCTCGAACACAAAATTTAAATTTAGTTTAAATTTAAAATTATATGTAGGGTGGGTGGGTGGCCACTATCCCACCCTCCAATTAACAACACTGAAAAGAGGGTTTATAGAATGAATTGCTGAATAATTGACTCATAAGTTAAACTTAAACTTAATTTATAATTCCTCTAATTTTTTTGTAATTAAACCAAAATTCTCGCCTACATTTTATTGACTGGAGGGTGGGTTACAAACCACCCATCTAACCTACAATTTTTTTACTGTTATAAAACTGTTTTTAATGTTTCCATGAACTTAAAATAGAAGTTTTGTTAATTTTCTTTTAAATTGAGAACGGTGGTTGTAGTTTCAAATTTTTATGTAGGGTGGGTGGGTTGCAACTATCCCACCCTCCAATTAATAACACTGAAGCGAGGGTTTACAGAAAGAATATATAAATAATATAATTCAAAGTTTAAGCTTAAATTCTATTAATGTTTTGGAGGTAAACCTTAAGTTCTCGACTATGTTTTATTGATTGGAAGGTGGGATAGTAGGTGAGTAGGTGGCCACTATCACACCCTCCAATCAACAATATTGAAACAAGGGTTTATAGAACTAATAGCTGAATAATATAATCAGAAGTTACAATTAAACTTCATTAACAATTATTTTTAATTTTTGGGATTAAAACAAAATTCTCTCCTATGTTTTATTGATTGGAGGGTGTGATAGTGGCCACCCGCCCACCCTACATATACAATTTTACTACAGCCGCAAAACTGTGTTTGATTTTGTTCTATCATCAAAATTTTCCGTTTATTTTCTTCGAAAACAAAAACGAGGATTGTAGTTTAAATCTAAAAAGATATGTAGGGTGGGTGGGTGGCCACTATCCTACCCTCCAATTAACAATATTGAAACGAGGGTTTATAGAATCAATCCCTGAATAGTATAATCAGAAGTTGAACTTAACTTCTTTTACAGCTCCTCTTATTTTTGGGATTAATCCAAAATGCTCAACTTTTATTGATTGGAGGGTGGGATAGAGGCCACCCACTCATTCAACATATTTATTTTTACCATATTGATATTGATTGATTTTTTGAAACATCAGCAAAATTTTCCGTTTATTTACTTTGGAAACAAAGACTGGGATTGTAGATTAAATTTTAAGTTTATATGTAGGGTGGGTGGGTGGCCACTATTGTACCTTCCAATGAATAAAACATAAGCGAGGGTTTATAAAATTATTGGTTACATCACATACAGAAATTGTTTTGTTTACTTAAAATTCTCTTCACATTTTTACGGACGATAAAATATCGAACCGTTTTCATTATTTTCATTTTTTTTTTTTTTTGGTTTCTTGAAATATTCTAATTATAAAGCTCCTCTTGTAGTTTTTTTCTTTATCGTTTTTCCGACATAAGGTGAAAATCTTTCAATTTAATAACCGTACTACCGATCGAGATTACCATCGGCTCTAATTGTCAAAATTAAAAAAACAATTGAACGACGAATTTTTGTTTTTCGACTAATACAAATATTTTGACTCTTAGGAAATCATTAGCGAAAGAATTGTTTAAATCCATACATAAATTCTTGAGTTATTGCCGAAAATCTGGAAAACAATTGAGGGACGAAATTTTGTTATTAATATAATATTAATATTTTCAATCTTAGGAATTAATTAGCGGAAGAATTTCCAAAATTCGAACAAGCGTTCCTTTCTAATTGCCGAAATTAGAAAAACAATTGAGCGGCGAATATTTGCTTTTCGGCTAATACAAATATTTTGACTCTTAGGAAATCATTGGCGAAAGAATTTCGTAAATCCGAACATTGGTTCTTGAGTTATTGCACAAAATTTGAAAAACAATTGAGGGACGAAATTTTGTTTTTAGATTAATGTGAATTTATTTAATCTTAGGAATAAATTGGCGGAAGAATTTCCAAAATCAGAACAAGCGTTCCTTTATAATTGTTAAAAAAAGGAAAACAATGGAGTGACAAATTTTTGTTTTTCGGCTAATACAAATATTTTGACTCTTGGGAATTTATTGGTGAAAGAATTTCTTAAATCCGAACAAGCGTTCTTGAGTTATTGCCGAAAATCTGGAAAACAATTGAGGCATGAACTTCCGTTTTTAGATTAATATTAATTTATTTAATCTTGGGAATAAATTGGCGAAAGAATTTCCAAAATCCGAAGAATCGTTCCTTTCTAATTGACAAAATTAGAAAAAAACAATTGAAAGACTAATTTTCGGGTAATACAAATATTTTTACTCTTAAGAATTCATTGACGAAAGAATTTCGTAAATCCGAATATAAGATCTTGAGTTATTGCGGAAAATCTGGAAAACAATTGAGGCATGAATTTTTATTTTTAGGTTAATATAAATATTTTAGATATTAGGAATAATTGGCGAAAGAATTTCCAAAATCCAAACAAGCGTTCCTTTCTAACTGCCAAAATTAGAAAATCAATTGAGCGACGAATTTTTGTTTTACGTTTAATACAAATATTTGGACTCTTGGGAATTCATTGGCGAAAGAATTTCTTAAATCCGAACAAGCGTTCTTGATTTATTACCTAAAATTAGAAAAACAATCGAGCGACGATTTTTCGTTTTACAGCTAATAGAAATATTTTTGATCCAAGGAGTTTATTTGCGAAAGAATTTCTCAAATCCGATAAAGCGGCCTTGAGTTATTAACGGAAATTTGGAAAACAATTGAATGACGAATTTTTGTTTTTTTTTTAGCTAGTAGACATATCTTTAATCGTAGGAATTCACTGACGAATTAATTTTTCAAATCCGAACAAGCGTTCTTTAGTTATTAACGAAAATCGGAAAAATAATTGAAAGACGTTTTTTTGTTTTTCGGTCAACTCGATTCTATTTGATCTGGAGAATATCAGAGCGAACGAATTTATTAAATCAGAACATTTGTTTCGTAGTTATCAATAAAAATCCAAAAAACAATTGGAAATCGAATTTTTGATTTTCATCCGATCGTAATATTTTTGATCTCAGGAATCAATTGCTGAACGAATTTTTTAAATCGTGATATGCGTTTTTGAGTTATTGTTAAAAAAGCAATTTAAAAAACAATTGAGTGAATAATTTTTGTTTTTATGCTGATTTATACATTTTTGATATGGGAAAGCCTTTAGTGAAAGAATTTTCAAAATTAAAACACACATCTTGCAGACATCGAATAAAAATCTATTTTTGAGGAATTTGTAGTTATTTCAGAATTTTCAGGTTTTCAAAAATGTAATCTGACACTATTTCAATTCGAAATAAAAAATATTTTGAATCTTTACGATTGAATGAATTATTTTAAGAATTGTCAGTTAATTTAGAAGTTTTAACTTTTCCAAAATTTCAATCTTTAAGATTAAATGAATTATGTACGAATTTTTTTTCTCTAAAGTTTATTGAATTATTTAATGAACTTTTTAAGTTTTTTAATATTTCGATTTTTAGTTATTTTAGAATTTCTAGATTTTCCAGACTTAATGCTTAAAATTGTTTAAATTAATTCAAGCATCTTTAGTTATATGAGAATTTTTAGGTTTTCCAGAATTGTAATTTCTCAGATTTCTACATTTTCCAAATTTTATTACATTTTTTTCTGAATGTTCGTTTTCCAAAATATAATCTATGAAATTGAATGAAGTATTTACGATGTTTTCAGTTATTTCAAAATGTTTTAGATTTACAAATTTTTTATCTTTAGAATTTATTGGATTATTTAAGAAATTTTTAGCTTTTTCGAAATGTTCTCTCTTCCAAAATTGTAGCCTCTAAAATTAAAATTAATTATATAAGAGAGAGAGAGAGAGAGAGAGAGAGAGAAGCATATTTTTATTAGAGATAGTAATTAAAGTATATAATTATAACAACAATTATTGTGATTCTTCATCATCATCTTCTTCATCTTCTTCTTCGTCGTGGCTATCGACCTTAAGTCTTTCAGCCTAATTATTTAAGATATTTTCGTTTTTTTTCAGAAATTATTATTATTATTAAGATTTTTGATTATTTAATCAGTTTTTTCTTTATTTTAGAATTTTGAAGTTTTATTTATTAGTTTCGTTAGCTGTTTTTATTATTATTTTTATTTTAATATGTATTTATTTTAAGATGTACTCTAAATTTTATGTATGTATGTATTATTGTTTAGTTTATATTTCTCTTTTTCTCTTTTGACCAGATTTTCAAATGTAATTATTTATTATATGACAAACACATCCGCAGCAAATTAGTTTCTATTTATTATGTAATTTGTATATTGTGACAAATGTGAAATAAATGAATATTATTTTAAGATTATTTGAATTATTTATAGAATATTTATTCAAGGCAAAATTTTTAAGTTTCTTAACTATTTAAGAAATTTAAGTTTTTCAAAGTATGTACTAATGTAAAAATCAACGTGAATGATTATTTAAAAAGAAATGAATTAATTTTTCTAAAATTTAATTCTCTAAAATTCATTGATTTATTTAAGAAATTTTCAATTATTTTAGAATTTAGAAGATTGATAAATTGAATAAATTATTGAAGGAATTTTTAGTTATTACAGAATTTTTAACTCTGCTGAGATTTATTTGAATCGTTTAAAGAATTTTCAGTTATTTCAGAATTTTCCAAAATTTTAATCTCCAAGAGAAATATTTAAAGAATTTTCAGTTTTTTTCCAGGATTTTAAAGTTATTTTTTTAAATAGTTATCTTTAAAAGTACTTAAATCTTTTAAGCTGACATAAAACGTTTTTCAAATTATTATTCTCTCTATTTTAAAATATTTAAGTTTTTAAAAATGTTAATCTCTAAAATTAAACGAATTATTTTTAAAAATATGTTTAATTTAAGTATTTTAAGTTTTCTAAAATTAGAATCCTTAAGCTTTTCAGTTTTTCAAAATTCTAATCTCAAAAATTGACTTATCGTTGTAGATTTACGAAATGTTTACGTGTTTTTCTAATTACTCGAAAATTGAATTAATGTTTTGAGGGATTTTAAGATATTTTAGAAGTTTTTTAAAAGTTTTATTTCAAAGATCAAATGAAATATTTAAGATATTTTATTTTAGTTATTCTAGAACTTTTTAATTCTGATGTCTTAAATTTATTGATTTTAATTTTTTGAGAGAGAGAGACAAACATCTTTATTTATTATTAAATACAATCGTTATGAACAATATAATCGTAATTGATTTTTAATAAGGCTATCGACCCATGGTCTTTCTGCCTAATTTTTTGAAATTCAAGGAATTTACAGTTATTTCAAAATGCTTAAGTTTTTATTACTGATAAAGGTTTAAATTAAATTACACTTGGTTTATTTCACAATTTTTTCAAAAATTTTAATATCTGAAATTTTTTGAATTGTTTAAAAACATTTTAGTTACTTTAAAAATTCCAAAATTATAATCTCTAATGTTAATGGAATTAATAACAGAAAAACGTTTAACTTTTTTATACTACTTTTTATTTTTATACAACACTTTGTGACTAGTTTCGAATTACACAGTAATCATTATCAAACTGAGTCACTTAGTTTGATAATGATTACTGTGTAATTCGAAACTAGTCACAAAGTGTTGTATAAAAATAAAAAGTAGTATAAAAAAGTTAAACGTTTTTCTGTTATTCATTAAAAATGTACTACGAAGTGAACGCCTCCAAAATTCAAGATTTAATGGAATTAGTTAAATAATTTACAATTATATCAGAAATTTATTTTTCTAAAATTTTAACCTCAAAGATGAATTGGATATTTTTTCAGGAATTTTTAATCAATGCATAATTTTGCAGTTTTTTAAAATTATGATCTTTAAGAGAGAGATGAAGATATTTATTTGAAGATAGTATTATATCTGATAATAGGACAATTACTATGCTTCTTCTCTTTTTGTTTTCTCCATTGGCTGATCTTTAAGATTTATAGTATTTTTTAAGGAATTTTTAATTAATAATTGTTATTATTTACATAATTCTGCGCCTGTAAATCAATGTTTAGTTTAGAATATCCAAACAATTAAAATTGTTAAGATATTTTTACTTCTTTTAAATTTAGATCTTAAGGGTGTACTGAATTATTTAACAAATTCTCAGTTATATAAGAATTTTTATATTTTTCAAAATTATCCTCTCTAAGATTTCTGGAGTTATTTAAAGAATTTTAAATGATTTCATAATACATAACACAATTTGGTATTACAAAATGTTTCACCGTGAGTTACATGTGAAACGAATTTAAAAAAAAAATCATAATTTTAAAGATTGTAAAATTTTTATTTTCAAGTTTGAAACAATTATCTAAAGAAATTTTTAATATCTTAAGGATTATTAAATTATTTTTTAGTTATTTTAGAGCTATTAGGTTTACTGAAATTTTAACTTATAAGATTTTAAGAAATTATTGATTATTAGAAATTATATCAAAAGTATGAAATTTGAACAAAACAAAAAAAAACAAAATCATCCTTCAGATTTTAAAGTTATTTAAAAAAATAATTATTTTAGAATTTCGAACCTTTCCAAAGATTTAACATCAAAAATTTCTTCGAATATTTAGAGAATGTTTAGTAATTTCAGAATTTTTAAGTATTCCAAAATTTTCATTTCTAAGATTTCTTGAAATATTAAAGAATTTTACAGTATTTCAAAATTGTAGTCTCTAAACTGAATAAATTTTTAAAGGTATTTGCAGATATTTCAATCATTTTAGTTTTCCAAAAAATTTTATCTCTAAGATTTATTAAATTGTTTAACGATATTTCAGTTTTTTTTAAAGTTATCCAAATTACTAATCTTAGAGATTTATTTATTTATTTAATATTTATTTATTGATTGCACTCCTTTCTAAAAACATATCCCAAAATATTACAAAATAAGAAAAAATACTCAAAATTTTGGCCGAAGGGAAGAAGGTTCTTCCACTCAAACCCATAATTATGCATCATCAATGCTGCTTAAAGACATTTCCGCCTATTTCAGCATTTCTAAATTTTCCAAAATTGTAATCTATAAAAGTATTTGAAATATTTAAGGAATATTCTATTATTCCGATACTTTTCAATTTTCAGTTTTAAACATTCCAAAATCTATTAATTTTTTAGTTATTTTAGTTTTCAAGTTTTTCAAAGAGCTTACCTGTAAGATTTAAAAAAAATATTTAAAGAATTTTCAGTTTTTTTCCAGGATTTTAAAGTTATTTTTTTAAAAATAGTTATCTTTAAAATTACTTGAATCATTTAAGAGAGTTTCAGCTGACTTAAAACGTTTTTTAAAATATTATTCTCCAAGAAATTTTGGATCAAAAATCAGTTTAAGTATTTTAAGTTTTCTAAAATTAGAATCATTAAGCTTTTCAGTTAAACAAAATTTTATCTCAAAAATTGACTTATTGCTGTGGATTTACGAAATGTTTTCATGATTTTCTAATTACTCGAAAATTAAATAAATTTTAATAAAGAATTTTCAGATATTTTAGAAGTTTTTCAAAAGTTTTATTTCAATCAATCAATCATTTATGTTAACAGATAATACATCTTTACACAAGTCAAATAAACAAACAAATCGGTAAATTAATCACAATATGGAAAACACATTATTATTAAGTTAAAAAATATGTTTTATAAACGAAAGGGTATTTTTATATAAGTACCCTTCCATTTATAAATGAAGAAATAATATAATACAGAAATATAACAAATTAAGATTTCAAAAATTAAATAAAATATTTAAGGAATTTTTAATTTTGATGTCTTAAATTTATTGATTAAAATTTTTGAAATTCAAGGAATCCACAGTTATTTCAAAGTTCTTAAGTTTTTAACGCTGATAAAGGTTTAAATTAAATTACACTTGGTTTGTTTCACAATTTTTTTTTAAATTTGAATATCTAAGATTTTTTGAATTGTTTAAAAACATTTCAGTTACTTTAAAAATTCCAAAATTCTAATCTCTAATATTATAATAATAATAATTAATAACTTTATTAACGAGATTCGCACTATGTACATTAGAAAAAAATGCAAAATAAATCAACATTCAAAGAAATAAATAAATAAAAATAAAACAACAAACTCATCTAAACTACGTAACAACTAATAGAATTATTTAAGAAATTTACAGTCATATCAGAAATTTAATTTTCTAAAATTTTAATTTCAAAAACGAATTGAATATTTTTTCAAGAATTTTTAATTGGTACATAATTTTGCAGTTTTTCTTTCAAAATTTTGATCTTTAAGATTTATAGTATTTTTTAAGGAACTTTTAGTTGTTTGGATATTTTTACTTTTTTTAAAATTTTGATCTTTAGGGTGTATTTAATTATTTAACAAATTCTCAGTTATATAAAAAAAAACTCTAAAATTTCTGGAATTATTTAAAGAATTTTAAATGATTTCATAATATAGGAAAAACACGATTTACGCTTGGTATTACAAAATGTTTCACCGTGAGTTACATGAGAAACGAATTCAAGAAAAGAAATATGATTTCATAATTTTAAAGATTTTAAATTTCAAGTTTGAAGGAATTATTTATTATTTTTTAAAATTTTAATATCTTGAAATTTATTAAATTATTTTAGCATGTTTTAGTTATTTTAGAGCTTTTAGGTTTACAGAAATTTTAACTTATAAGGTTTTAAAAAGTTTTTGAATTATTCTAAATTATATCAGAAGTATGAAATTTGAAAAGAAATAAGATTTTAGAGTTATTTTAAAAAATAGTTTTTTAGAATTTCTAAACTTTATAAAGATTTAATAACAACATTTTTTTTGAAATATTTAGAGAATTTTTAGTAATTTCAGAATGTTTGAATTTTCCAAAATTTTCATCTCTAAGATTTCTTGAAATATTAAAGAATTTTACAGTTTTTCAAAATTGTAGTCTCTAAACTGAATAAATTATTTAAGGTATTTTCAGTTTTCCAAAAAGATTTATTAAATTGTTTAACGATATTTCAGCTTTTTTTAAGTTATCCAAATTACCAATCTTAGCGATTTATTTATTTATTTAATATGTATTTATTGATTACATCTTTGCACTCCTTTCTAAAAAAATATTACAAAATATTACAAAATAAGAATATCTACTCAAAATTTTGGCCGATACTTTTCAGTTTTTCAAATTTTAAACATTCTAAAATCTATTAATTTTTTAGTTATTTTAGTTTTCAAGTTTTCCAAAGAGCTTACCTGTAAGATTAAATAAATTATTAAAGAATTTTCACTTATGTCAAAATTTTCAAGCCTTCTAAAATTGTTATTTGTTCTGCTACTCTCTTGATGGAACCAAATTTTCAAATTAGGAGAAGTAAAACTCTTGTTATGTTTCATTTCTTTATAAAGAAATTCTCCTAATTTTCCAAAATTGTAGTTTATGAGATTGGCCGAATTATTTAAAGAATTTTCATTTATTTTAGAAATTTCATGTTTCTCATAAAGTTATTCAAAATTGTAATCTCAAATATTGTTTGTTAGGATAATTTAAGACATTTTCAGTTATCTCACAATTTTTTTAAATTTTAATTCTAAAAATTCTAAACACTAAATTTATGGAATTATTTAAGAAATATTCAGTTATTTCAGAGATTTTATCTTTAACAAAATTTTAATCTTACCGATTACTTGAAAGGAAAAAAAATGGTTAATTCAAAATTTTCAAGTTTTCTAAAATATTAATTCCAACGGTTTTAAGTTTAACAAAACTTTAATCCCGAAGAATTAAATGAATTATTTAAAACATTTAGTTTTTTTGAGAATGTTCCAAAATTTTAATTCCTAATATTTTTTGCATTACACTGAATTGAAAAATTATATATATATATATATATATATATATATATATATATATATATATATATATATATATGGATTACCACGTAGTAACGGTCGCAACCATTCTATTTATTTATTGCATTATTTAAAATCAGCCAAAAATTTAAAATCAGTGATTAATTTTAGCCATATTAACAATTTTATTAGTTATTTTCCTGCGAACTTCATCACTGTTAGTAATTAAAGATTTTATACATATGTAGGGTGGGTGGGTGGTCTCTACCCCACCTTCCAATCAATGTAACGTACGCGAGGATTCATCAATAAGTATTTTGTACTCAAAAATGAATTCATATTGTTAGTTTTGCTTGAATTTTATTGTAATTAAATTAATAAAATCCTTTTGCGGGTTTTATTAGTTGGATGGTGGAATAGAGGCCACCCACCCACCCTACATATACACTTTTTCTTTAATCAATGATCGCCTTGTAGTTTGTAGGAAACAATTACCAAAATTTTGTTAATGTGAGAGAGACTTTAAAATCAGTAATTTATTATAAATTTAAATGAGTAAACATGGTGGGTAGTGGTTATAAATCCACCCTTCAACCAAAAAAACATGTGCCTGATCAGCCAAAAAATTGAAATCAGTGATTAAGTGATTAATTTTTGCCACATTAACAATTTTGTTAGTTATTTTCCTTTGAACCTCAACACTATTAGTAATTGAATGTTTTTGATATATGTAGGGTGGGTGGGTGGCCTCTATCTCACCCTCCAATTAGTAAAACATAATCAACGATTTCTTGAAAAATTTTAAAAATAACAGTTTTATCTCTAAGGTTTCTTTCAATAAATGAAGCAACACAAAGAAGATACTTTCGAAATGTAATACAGGAGAACATTGAGGATTTCTTGGGTAGACAGAGTGACCAACAACGAATCAAGGGGGTCTTTGAAGAAGTCAAAATTACTAAGTGAAAAAACTAGAATACTTACATTATGGAATACCGCTTTCTAAAATTTGTTCTTCAAGGGATAGTCTATGATAAAAGAGGATTGTGAAGAAGAAGAAAGTCATGGTTTAAAAACTTAAGAAGGCGTGAACAAAGTGATCATATCCAGGATTAGGCACCCTTAGAGGAAGAAGAAGTTTTCTTGAATTAGTTCTTATAATAATAAAATTAAGTACAAAAACTGTTTAAGTTGATTATATATTGTAAAATACAACACGTAAAATCATTTCTTGTCACTTAAGTGGATCATCAATTTCGTATCGAAGATTTTAATCGCGCGCCCTTTCCGACGCTCATTTGTTTTGAATTTTCGATAGTGCGCACGCGCGCTTTGAATTTGAATCCACGTACGTTTCTCGAAATGACCGGGCGTTTGGTAACGGCGTCCAGACTCGGCCCGAAAGAGCTAAGTCATTGTTGGGCTACAGTCGGTTGTTTGTTCAGGGCCAACGGGCCGTCATCGGTAAGTGAGAGCTTAATTTGGCCCCTTCATGGCTCACAATGACTGACTGACAACGGTAGTTAGCGCTGTCCGCGGGACAATGCGAATCGAAACTCATTCCCTTCGCTACCGATAGCGATCACTGCTAGATAGAGATAATTGCTCAGACGGTTTAATTGCGTCTTGAAACTAACGATTAATCAAAAAAATCAAAACAATAAAAACAATTGATTCTTCAGCTATAAGTAGAGTCTATACCTTCAAAATCTTCTCACTTTCAAGTGTTGGTATTTAATTAAATTTGTAATAAATGTTTGCCCAAAGATTAATTACTAGTACCTTTGATTTTCTTCATTTTTAATCAAGAGAAATCGAATATCTTGGACCGTTCGGTTTCATAACGACGGCGAAGTGAACGAGCAAGCGTCGGAGCGTTGAATGGTAATTCGGTCGGTAATTGGATCTTAAAAACACGAAGCTCCCAATTACACGGTTAATTGAGCAATGGTTTCACGTTACGTGTAATAAGTGCCGTGCGATAGCTCCTGTTGATACATTATATCGCTGCGTGTTCGATTAAACGGCGATAAACACATCAAAACGTTAATCTAAGAAAATACAATAATAAAACACGCCGGTGGTGGCGCATCGGTTACGGCCCCGAATTGACGTGCAGCAACGTTGGTTCGGGTCAGTAGTCGGATGGGTGACCGGTACCATTCACCATTGGGATACAATTAATGGTGCTTTAGAGTGACGGGGGCGATCCTTTAAAGTAACAAGCTCATTTACACACACACAAATACACAAATGACACATGGCGGAAGGACCACGTGGTCGATAGCCTAACACTACTACTACTACTACTACTACAATAATAAATAAACAAAACAATAATATGTTAATAATAAAACAAAACCATCATAACCTAGTTATATACATACGCGATGACTTCTTATGTAAATCAATACAATTCAATGTAGTATATACATATGCCAGATTTCATCCCTCCCTGCCCTTCTGCAACCCGTAACTGCGCCCGATGTAAAATCAATTTAACGGAAACACGACCGCCACGAAACATACACGCAACGCCATCTATGCACCGGGCAGTGAACCGCTAACGCACAGTAGGCGTAGCCGATTATCGACTCCTCCCACTGACCCCCACTAGTAGCAGTGGTGGGGGAAAGTGTAATGGCCGCCTGATTCGAGACTGATATCTGGTCGGATAATAAGAGATATCTTATTATCCTGGAGCGGCCGATGTCTCTAATTTGATCCCGCGGGATGAGACTCGCTCGTCTCTCAGAAGCAGCCGGCTGCTCATTATTCCCGATACTCGGCGGATTAATATTAATTAGACTTTATTAAAAGCGAGGTGGAAAATTCTAATGGGGATAACGAACTTACCACCCCGGGACAATTTTGACATGGATTAAAAATTCGATTACCTTACAACTGCGTACAGTAAATAATTTACTCCTATTAATTATCGATTGAATCACCACACAGATGTAAACAAAACAATTGAAATCTATTATATTAAAAACATGTATAAAGCCAATTAAAAGAAATCACTTCCGTATAATCCTCGTATACATTGTGTATAACACTTATAAAAGGAATAAAACCACTTTAGTTAATTGTTATTGCTGAGTCAGTATTTCTAACGAGAATAAGAGAGTTCTTTTCATCATTTAATTGGCAATAATCTATCAAGAGTAATCAAAAAAGTGTAAACACAAATAGATACACTTTCTTTCTACATTATTAGCACAATTAGTAAATAAAAAGTGTAATTATAGATTTTACAAAAAGGCAAATTTTCATCATTAATTTTTGATCCTACAACACTAACAGAATTATTCTATTAAATGAATTTTAAAGACACATTAATAAAGAAGTTGCAGACATAATTTTATTTATTTGTGTCATCTACAGCTACATTTCTGCAATAAGGTAGATTTTCACCATAAAAATTAAGTTTTCGATGATGTAACTTTTTCTCTAACAGTAATAGAATTTTTCTGTTTTAAAATTATAAAAGGCAATTTATTGAAGATAACTCTGACATAATTTCATCCCTTTATTTGGACTAATAATAAATCTATAAGCAAATTTCTGTTGAAAGGCAGATTTTCATCACATAAATTAAGTTTTAACTTCTGTTTTGATGCTAACAGAATTATTTTATTTAATAATTTTAAAAGATTAATTGATGAAAATGGCGTAAACACATTATTATTCGTTTAGTTTAATTTATAATGAAGATACAAGCAAATTTCTGCAAAAAGGAAAATTTTCATCGTAAAAATTCAATTTTGACTAACACCATTTTTGTTTAAACAGTAATAGCATATTTTTATTTGAGGATTATAAAAGATAAATGAATGAACACCATTTTAACACAATTTCATTCATTAGTTTTAACTCATAATAAATCTACAGGCAAATTTCTGCAAAGTAGCATATTTTCATTAGAAAAATTAAGTTTCGACCGCCGCCATTTACGTTTCTAAAGTGATAGAAATTTTCTGTTTGGACATTTTAAAAGATAAATTATTGAATTATATGCTGGCATAGTTTCATTCACTTGTTTTCATTTATAATAATTCTACAAGCAAATTTCTGCAAAAAAGGCATATTTTCTTTTAAAAAAAGTTTTGACCGCCGCCATTTTCGTTACCAAAGTGATAGAAATTTTCTGTTTGGACATTTTAAAAGAAACATTATTGAATATAATGCTGATACAATTTTATTCATTTGTTTTTACTTATAAGAATTCTACAAGCAAATTTCTGCAATAAGGCATATTTTCATCATAACAATTAAGTTTCGACTGTCACTATATTTGCTCTGACAGTAGTAGAATTTTTCTGTTTAATAAATTCAAAAGATAAATCAATGAAGTTAACTCTGACATAATTACACCCATTTGTTTTTAGATACAAAAAATCTACAAACAAATTTCTACAAAAATGCAAATTTTCATCATACCATTTCAGTTTATACCAGCGTCATTTCTGCTTCCGAAATAACAGAAATTTTCTGCTCAAAGATTTTAAAAGATAAATTAGTGAAGATAATGCTGGCATAATTTCATTCATTTGTTTTAACTAATAAAAAACCTACAAGCGAATTTAAGCAAAATTGCAGATTTTTATAATTAAAACATAATTCTAACCACCGCCATTTTTTCATCGATACGAATAAAAATTTATGTTTTAAGAATTTAAAAAATTTAATAATTAAAGATTACTCTGACACTGTTAAACTCATTTGTTTTGTTTCATAAAGAATCTAGAAGCAAATTTCTGCAAAAAGGAGAATTTTGAAGGTAAAAATTCAACGCCATTTCTGTTTAGGCAACAACAGCATATTTCTATTTAAAGATTATTAAAGATAAACTAATGAACATCGTATTGACATAATTTCATTCATTAGTTTTAACTCATAATAAATCTACAAGCAAATTTCTGCATATTTTCATTAGAAAAATTATGTTTTGACCGCCACCATTCTCTTTTCTAAAGCGACAGAAATTTTCTGTTTGGACATTATAAAAGATACATTATTGAATTTAATGCTGATATAGTTTTATTCATTTATTTTTATTTATAACAATTCTACAAGCAAATTTCTGCAAAAAGGCATATTTTCATCATAACAATTAACTTCCGACTGTCACTATTTTTGCTCTGACAGTAGCAGAATTTTTCTATTTAATGAATTTAAAAGATAAATCAATGAAGATAATTCTGACATAATTACACCCATTTGTTTTTAGATACAAAAAATCTACAAACAAATTTCTACAAAAATGCAAATTATCATCATACCATTTTAGTTTATACCAGCGCCATTTCTGCTTCCGAAATAATAGAAATTTTCTGATTAAAGGTTTTAAAAAATAAATCAGTGAAGATAATGCTGACATAATTTCATTCATTTGTTTTATCTAATAAAAAACCTACAAGCGAATTTAAGCAAAATTGCAGATTTTTATAATTAAAACATAATTCTAACCATCGCCATTTTTTCATCGATACGAACAAAAATTTTCTGTTTTAAGAAATTTTAAAAATTTAATAATTAAAGATTACTCTGACACTGTTAAATTCATAAAGAATCTAGAAGCAAATTTCTGCAAAATGGGAAATTTTCATCGTAAAAATTCAACGCCAATTCTGTTTAGGCAACAACAGAATATTTATGTTTAAAGATTATTAAAGATAAATTAATAAACATTGTATTCACACAATTTTATCCATTTATTTTAACTCATAATTAATCTACAAGAAAATTTCTACAAAATAGCATATTTTCATTAGAAAAATTATGTTTTCACAGCCACCATTTTCTTCTCTTAAATGATAGAAATTTTCTGTTTAGACATTTTAAAAGATACATTATTGAATATAATGCTGACATAGTTTTATTCATTTATTTTTATTTATAATAATTCTTCAAGCAAATTTCTGCAAATAGGCATATTTTGATCATAACGATTAAGTTTAGACTGTCGCTATTTTTGCTCTGACAGTAGCAGAATTTTTCTGTTTAATGAATTTAAAAGATAAATCAATGAAGATAATTCTGACACAATTACATCCTTTTGTTTTTAGATACAAAAAATCTACAAGCAAATTTCTACAAAAATGCAAATTTTCATCATACCATTTCAGTTTATACCAGCCCCATTTCTGCTTCCGAAATAACAGAAATTTTCTGATCAAAGATTTTAAAAGATAAATTAGTGAAGATAATGCTATCATAATTTCATTCATTTGTTTTAACTAATAAAAAACCTACAAGCGAATTTCAGCAAAATTGCAGATTTTCATAATTAAAACATAATTCTAAGCATCGTCATTTTTTCATCGATACGAACAAAAAATTTCTGTTTTAAGAATTTAAAAAATTTAATAATTAAAGATTACTCTGACACTGTTAAATTCATTTGTTTTGATTCATAAAGAATCTAGAAGTAAATTTCTGCAAAATGGGAAATTTTCATCGTAAAAATTCAACGCCATTTCTGTTTAGGCAACAACAGAATATTTCTGTTTAAAGATTATTAAAGATAAATTAATTAACATTGTATTCACACAATTTTATCCGTTTGTTTTAACTTATAATGAATCTACAAGCAAATTTCTGCAAAATTGCAGATTTTCATAATAAAAACCTAGTTCTGATTGTCGCCAACAGAATTTTTCCGTTTTAAGAATTTAAAGAATTAATTATTGAAGATTGTTCTGGCACTATTGAATTCATTTGTTTTAATTCATAAGGAATCTACGAACAAATTTCTGCAAAAAGGAAAATTTTTAACATAAAAATTCAATTTTGATTAACGCCATTTTTGTTTAGGCAATAATAGCATATTTTTGTTTGAAGATTATAAATGACAAATTAATGAACATCGTACTGACTCAATTTCATTCATTTGTTTTAACTCATAATGAATCTTCAAGCCAATTTCTGTATTATTTGATTGTATGTATATTATATATTTTTTTGTAATTTGTAAGCAGGAGAAACAAAGATAATAATAAAGAATAATAAAGAATAAAATAACATATTTTCATTAGAAAAATTAAGTTTTGACCGCCGCCATTTTTATTTCCAAAGTGATAGAAGTTTTTGTTTGTACAATTTAAAAGATGACTCATTAAATATAATGCTGATACAGTTTTATTCAATTTTGTTCACTTATAATAATTCTATAAGCAAATTTCTGCAAAAATGGCATATTTTCATAAGAAGAATTAACTTTTGGCAGCCGCTATTTTCGTTTCTAAAAGGAAAGAAATTTTCTGTTTAGACATTTTAAAAGATACATTACTAAATATAAAGCTCGCATAGTTTTATTCATTTGTTTTGACGTGTAATTATTCTACTGGCAAATTTCTGCGAAAAGGCATATTTTCATCATAACGATAAATTTCGATGCCATTATTTTTGCTTTGGTGGTAGCAGAATTTTTCTGTTTAAAGAATTTTAAAAATAAATCAATGAAGAGATAATTTTTACCCAATTGCATTCATTTGTTTTCATTTATAAAGGATCTACAAGCCAATTTCTACTAAAATGCAAATTTTCTTTATTTCTATTCAGTTTAGACAATCGCCATTATTATTTCAATCATAATAGAAATTTTCTATTTTAAGATTTTAAAAGATAAGTAAGTGAAGGTAATGCTAACATAATTTCATTCGTGTGTTTAAACTAATACGGAATCTACAAGCAGATTTTCATCATTCAATTTCAGTTTATACCAGCGCCATTATTGCTCCCAATATAATAAAAAATTTCAATTTAAATATTTTAAAAGTTTTAGTGTTAATTAAGACAATGCTTATACAATTTAATTCATATTTTTTAAAATAATAATCAATCTACAAACAGATTTCTACAAAAGGGAAGATTTTCATCATAAAAATTAACTTTTCACTAACGCTATTTTCTCTTAAACAGGAAAAGAATTATTTTGCTTAAAGCTTTTAAAAAATACTCTAATTAAGATAAGGTTGGTGTATTTTCATTCATATCGTTTTACTTATAACGAATCTATAAGCAAGTCTCTGTAAAACGGCATATTTTTATCATAAGAAGTCAGTTTTGACTGTTGTCATTTCTGCTTCGACATTAGCAGAATTTTTCTCTTCCAAAATTTTAAAAGATATATTATTAAAGACAATTTCCACATAATTTCATATATTGTTTTTTACTCATTATAAAACTACAAGCGAATTTCATCAAAAAACAGAATTTCATCACATAAATTAAATTTTGGCAATCGCTATTTTTTTGAGACTGGTAGATTCTTTTTGCTTCAATATTTTAAAAGATTATTTAGTGAAGATCATGTTGACACTATTTCATTCATTTGTTTTAACTTATATTGACTCTACAATCAAGTTTCTGCAAAATTTTGTTTTCAAAATTAATACTTTCTTCTTTCATGAATTTTTTTCTGTGAAAATTTCATTATTTATCCCTTACCAAAGACTTCAACTGTTTTTTTCTCAATTTTTATTTTTCTTCAATTATTTCGTTTTTTTTTTAATTTCAGCTGTTTTTTTTTTATTGAGTAAATATTAATGTTTTTTATCTTGTCAAGTTTCAATTGTTTTTTAATGAATATACAATTGTTTTGTCGATCATTTCCTGTTTTTAAGAAATTTAAAAAGGGTTTTTTTGTAAAATATAAATTTTATTTGCTCCTTCTTCAAAGTATATATTTCTCTGGTAAATTAGTTTGTTTAATTGTTTCTTGTTTTTTGCAATTTTTCATCTGATTTTTTTTACTCTCGAAATCAATTATTTCTTCTCTAAGGAATTTCAACTGTTTTTAACAAATTGTAATTGTTTTGTTTCAGGAATAATTCCTCAATTTAGTTGTTTCTTCTTTGAAAATTTCAATTATCTTTACAGATTTTTAATTTTTGTTCTTGCAATTTTTGTTTTTTTTAAATTCGTCTGTTAAAAAAATAATCAATTTTAATTTTATCGAGTAAACGGCAAACTTCTATAAATTTCAATTGATTTCCCATATATTTGCGTTTTTTAACTTTTTTAACTGTTTTCTGTGAAGATATTCAATTGTTTTAGCACTTTTTAAAAATTTAAACTGTTTTTTTAATATACTTTTCAATTGTTTTCTTTTGTATTTTCTTATAGATTTTTAAGTTATCAATTCAACTCTTTTTAAAATAATTTTTATTTCTTTTTTCAATTTTCAGATGCATTATTGAAAACCTAACTGTTTTCTGACGTTATGAAGAAATATATTTTTCAATTGTTTTCGTTTATTTTAATTGGAATTATTTAAGTAATTTTCAATTGTTTTACGTTCGTCAATCATTTTTCCAATAAACTGATTTTATCGATTGTTTCTTATTCAATTTTAATTATTTTCTGCAGTGTTATTAAATTTTTTTAGCATATTTTGATAACGTTCACTGATTTTTTCAATAGTTTTTGATTATTTAAGTTTTTTTGTTTTTCAATTGTTTTTTACTGATGTGCTTTGAAATGTGAATTGAAAAACCTAGTTATTTTAATAAATAAATAAGTATAAATAAATACGTTGAATTTGTTAAAAATTCGTAGAACAATTAAAAGTCACTAAAAAATTATTAAAATAGTTAGAAATAAAAAAAGGTTTCTGGTAAAAAATTTGACAGAAATTGAAAATTATTAAAAAAAAGAACAATTTTTTATCTAAATAAAGGAAAACAATTGAAAATTCTTATATAACGGTTAAAACTGTTCAAAGCAAGAAAATAATTAATTATCTTTAGATAAACATTGAGTTGTTGATAATTTATAAAGGAAGAAACAATTGGCAATCGATAAATTTGGTTAGACATTGACAAAGAATTGACGAATTAAAACAGTTGATAGTTGATAGGATAGTAGCCAATACATGCTAAATAAAATAAATTATACAACTTCTAGTAGTGAAATATTTATTCAATAAAATTCTTGTTCATGTTGTATAGGTTGGAATGTAGGATAGAGGCCACCCACCCACCCTACATATACATTTACACTTAACCAGAAACAATGGCTTTTAATGTCTTAAAAAATTAATATTAATATTATTGTAGTTTTAAGAAAACTAAAATAGTGAAGTATAGATGAATATGTTGGTTGGGTGGATGACCTTTATCCACCCTTCAATCACAGAACCATTAGAGATGGTTTCTTCAAACATTTTCTAATGAAGATAATATTTACGAGCTAAATAAATAAATTACACAACTTGTAGTAGTGAAATATTCATTCAGTAAAACTACTTATTTTTATGGGTTTGAGTGTAGGATAGAGGCCACCCACCCACCCTACATATATATCTAAACACAATCAATAATAATACTTTACAATTTCTAGAAATATCAACACTACCACTGTTGTAGTTTTTAAATAATTAGAGCAGATATCTTGATATAGGTTTATATGTATATGTAGAGTGGGTGGGTGGCCACTAACACACCCACCAACCAGTAGAACACACGCAAAAGTTTTATTAAATTATTATTTTTTTATATGAGAGTTATTTTATTTTATTTATCATTTCAATATTATTATTACCAGGGAAACTTTTTGAAAAACCCTCTGGTATGTTGCAATGGTTGGAGGGTGGGATAGAGGCCACCCACCCACCCTACGTATACATTTAAACTTCACCTGAAATAATGGTTTTTAATCTCTTAAAACATTAGCACTAATAGTGTTTCAATTTTAAGAATAATAATACTGTGATCCTGATAGTATATGAAGGGTGGGTGGGTGGCCTCTATCTCACCCTCCAACCTATAAAACATAAGCATAAGTTTGACTGGATGAATATTTCACTACAAAAAGTTGTATAAATAATTTTAGTTCATGTAGATATTATCATTACTAGTAAAACTTTTGGAGAAACCCTTTCTTATGTTGTAGTGGCTGAAGGGTGGGATAGAGGCCGCCCACCCACCCTACATATGCATTCATACGTTTATCATGGACACTGTTTTAATTTCAAAACTTCAACCCTTTTAGAGTTAATGTTTCAAAAGCTTTAACTGTATTATTCTCTCTCTTTTTACCCTTCAATCTGTAGAATTAATGCCGAATAAATATTCCATTACAAGATTTATAATATAATATTTAATCAGGGTAGGTAACAGAACATATTTCTGACCTGATCATTGTTATAAATAATGTATTCTTATATGAATCTTACAAAACCATACAAATATAGGAAAACTGGAGGCTACCAATTATTCCAGGCAGATGTGGCGCGAAGAAATTAACCGCGATCATCCACGGCGACCATGTTGAAAGCATTGTGTTCTCCTGTATAATGATACCGGCTGTCCCTGTCTGATATTTGTGCCCGCGTGTAAATACCCTAAACACGGTCATAAACGGTAATTGCTGTGTTTGTGTTTGTGCCCACTCATCTTCTCTAATTATTGATTTCGTTCGGTCCTCAAGTTCTCCACGTCTGGAACGCCCCATCACTTAAAACTACTTGTGTACACACCAGTAGTCGCCGATTTTATCCCCTGATAAATAATACACAATCGTTATTAAGTGCAGTGGGAGTTTTACAGATTTGTTGTTGTTGTTGTTGTTTTTTTTTCATATTAACAGCTTAAAATGTATATTACGACGAAACGAACGATTAATATAAATAAACATTTTGATTTGATTTTTCACAATGTATAAGTAGGTTCTTTAATATAAAGTAATATTTAATTGGTAACCTTGATTTAGGAAAAAGTATCATCACAATATTAATCGTATTATGTAACAATTTTTTACCTATTATTGCATAATGTTTCATCAAGAGATAAGTGAGAAAATTATTCAAGAATTATATTATGTAAACTTATTGATTTGAGCGTGAACGGTTTTTAAAATAAAATATATTTGAATTGATAAGATATAAGATTGATATTAGAGGCAGTTTTTAAGTTACCAATTTATTCCTTTAATGATAACAATATATACTTTATTATTTATGAATTGACAAATGAATGAAGTCTTTAATTAGAATATTTATTTACTCATTCGTTTAACCGTTCTAACATGTAAACACAGTGAGTAATCGGAGCGGATTTCTGGGAACATAATGATACGTCCGACGAATAGCAATTAAGGGTAGCGAGAAGATAATGAACTGCCAATTGACCCCGAAGGGGTCAGAGCCGTCCGAGCGGATTCAATTAGCTACATGGCAGATAATCGTGATCATCGAGTTGCACTTATAGCCCACTGCAACGGACATTAATGCAATATCTTTCCGGTTGACGTAATCAAAAGGGCAAACGTGACGACATTGATTGTACACGGTAATTAAATTGGAAGGTTAAAAGATTTTAGGCAAAACAAATGGATAAAATTGTGTTTCTTCCACAATCAGTGTTTTAATTTTCTTCAAACATCAACACTATTAATGTTAATGTTTTAAGACATTAAAAACCATTATTTCATGATATATTTAAATGTATATGTAGGGTGGGTGGGCGGCCTCTATCCCACCCTTCAACAATTGCAATATATCAGAGGGTTTCTTAAAAAGTTTTCTTGGTAATAATAATATTGACAAGTTAAATAAAATTATAACACTTCGTATAAAATAAAATATTCATTCAATCAAACTTTTGCGTGTGTTCTACTGGTTGGAGGGTGTGATAGTGACCACCCACCCACCCTACATATACATATAAACTAATATTAAGATAACTGCTTTAATTATTTAAAAACTACAACAGTGTTAGTGTTGATGTTTCTAGAAATTGAAAAGTACTATTTTATATTGTGTTTAAATATATATGTAGGGTGGGTGGGTGGTCTCTATCCTATAATCTAACCAATACAGCACGAACAGGAGTTTTACTGAATTAATACTTCACTACAGTTGTATATTTTTTTATTTAGCATGTAGATATTATCTTCACTAGAAAAATGTTACAAGGAACCCTCTTTTACGATGCAGTGATTAGAGTGTGGATAGAGGCCGCCCACCCACCCTACATATTTATCGATATTTCTATCAAAATCACTGTTTTTTTTTTGGAACAGCAAAAATTTTAATGTTAGCGTTTTAAATAATTAAAAACCAATGTTTCATGTTAAATTTAAATGTATATGTAGGGTGGGTGGGCGGCCTCTATCCACACTCCAATTACTTTACCATGAGAGAGGGTTTCTCAAACAGTTTTCCTGGTAATAATAATGTTGACTAAAAATGAAATTAAAACTATATAAAATAAAATATTCATTCAATAATTTTTTGCGTGTGTTCTTCTGGTTGGAGGGTGTGATAGTGGCCACCCACCCACCCTACATATACATGGGAACATATATTAAGATAACTGCTTTATTTATTTAAAAACTACGACAGTGTTAGTGTTGATGTTTCTAGAAATTAAAAACTACTATTTTAGATTGTGTTTTAATATATATGTAGGGTGGGTGGGTGGCCTCTATCCTACAATTCAACCCATATAGCACGAACAAGAATTTTACTAAATGAATATTTCACTACAAGAAGTTGTATAATATTTTTAAATAGCATGTAGATATTATCTTCATTAGAGAAATGTTTTAAGGAACCCTCTCTTATGATGCAGTGATTGGAGTGTGGATAGAGGCCACCCACCCACCCTACATATTTATTTATACTTAAAGTTAACGTTTTAAGGGATTGAAAACCATTATTTCAGGTTAAATTCAAATGTATATGTAGGGTGGGTGGGTGTCCTCTATCCACACTCCAATCACTACATCATAAGAGAGGGTTTCTCAAACAGTTTTCCCGGTAATAATAATGTTGTCAAGAAATGAAATTATGTAACTCTATAAAATAATATATTCATTCAATAAATTTTTGCGTGTGTTCTACTGGTTCGAGGGTGTGATAGTGGCCACCCACCCACCCTACATATACATGCGAACATATATTAAGATAAATGCTTTAATTATTTAAAAACTGCAACAGTGTTAGTGTTGATGTTTTTGGAAATTAAAAACTACTATTTTAGATTGTGTTTAAATATATATGTAGGGTGGGCGGGTGGCCTCTATCCTACAATCCAACCCATATAATACGAACAAGAATTTTACTAAATGAATATTTCACTACAAGAAGTTGTATATTTTTTTATTTAGCATGTAGATATTATCTTCATTAGAGAAAGGTTTTAAGGAACCCTCTCTTATGATGCAGTGATTAGAGTGTGGATAGAGGCCACCCACCCACCCTACATATTTATCGATACATCTATCAAGATCACTGTTTTAATTTTTTCTAAACTGCAACAATTTTAATGCTAATGTTTTAAAGAATTAAAATCCATTGTTTCATGCTAAATTTAAAAATATATGTAGCGTGGGTGAGCGGCCTCTATACAACCCTTCAACAATTGCAACATATCAGAGGGTTTCTTAAAATGTTTTCTTGGTAATAATAATATTCACATGGTAAACAAAATTATATAACTGTGTATAAAATAAAATGATTCAATCAAACTTGTATGTGTGTTTTACTGGTTGAAGAGTGTGATAGTGATATGATGCAGTGATTGGAGTGTGTATAGAGGCCACCCACCCACCCTACATATTTATTGATACTTCTATCAAGATCACTGTTTTAATTTTCTTAAAACTACAACAATATTAAAGTTAACGTTTTAAAGGATTGAAAACCATTATTTCAGGTTAAATTCAAATGTATATGTAGGGTGGGTGGGTGGCCTCTATCCATACTCCAATCACTGCATCGTAAGAGAGGGTTCCTTAAAACATTTCTCTAATGAAGATAATATCTACATGCTAAATAAAAAATATACAACTGTAGTGAAATATTAATTCAGTAAAACTCTTGTTCGTGCTATACGGGATGGATTGTAGGATAGAGGCCACCCACCCACCCTACATATTTATCGACACTTCTATCAAGATCACTGTTTTATTTTTTTCTAAACTGCAACAATTGTAATGTTAACGTTTTAAGTTGTTAAAAACCATTATTTCATTTGAAGTTTAAATGTATATGTAGGGTGGGTGGACGGCCTATATCCAATCCTTTTACAAATGCAATATATCAGAGGGTTTCTTAAAAAGTTTTCTTAATGATAATAATATTCACGTGATAAATAAAATTATATAACTTCGTATAAAATAAAATATTAATTCAATTAAACTTTTGCGTGTGTTCTACTGGTTGAAGGGTGTGATAGTGGCCACCCACCCACCCTACATATACATGCGAACATATATCAAGATAATTGCTTTTATTATTTAAAAACTACAAGAGTTAGTGTTGATGTTTCTAGAAATCGACAAGCACTATTTTAGTATTTAAATATATTTGTAGGGTGGGTGGGTGGCCTCTATCCTACAATACAACCCATATAATACGAACAAGAGTTTTACTGAATTAATATTTCACTACAGTTGTATATTTTTATTTTTATTTAGCATGTAGATATTATCTTCATTAGAGACATATTTAAAGGAACCCTCTCTTATGATGCAGTGATTGGAGTGTGGATAGAGAACACCCACCCACCATACATATTTATCGATTCTTCTATCAAGATCTCTGTTTTAATTTTTTCTAAACTGCAATAATTATAATGCTAATGTTTTAAAGCATTGAAAACCATTGTTTCATGTTAAATTTAAATGTATATGTAGGGTGGGTGGGCGGCCTCTATCCAACCTTTTAACAATTGCAACATATCAGAGGGTTTCTCAAAAAGTTTCGCTGGTAATAATAATATTCACATGATAAATAAAATTATATAACTTGGTATAAAATAAAATATTCATTCAATCAAACTTTTGCGTATGTTTTACTGATTAGAGGGTGTGATAGTGGCCACCCACCCATCCTACATATACATATAAACTAGTATCAAGATAACTGCTTTAATTATTTAAAAACTTCAACAGTGTTAGTGTTGATGTTTCTAGAAATCGAAAAGTACTATTTAAGATTGTGTTTAAATAAATATGTAGGGTGGTGGGTGGCCTCTATCCTATAATCCAACCCATATAGCACAAACAAGAGTTTTACTGAATTAATATTTCACTACAGATGTATATTTTTTTATTTAGCATGTAGATATTATCTTCATTAGAGAAATGTTTTATGATGCAGTGATTGGAGTGTGGATAGAGGCCACCCACCCATCCTACATTTTCATTTATACTTCTATCAAGATTACTATTTAAATTTTCTTAAAACTTCAACAATATTAATGTTAATGTTTTAATATGTTAAAAACCATTATTTCATTTTAAGTTTAAATGTATATGTAGGGTGGGTGGGCGGCCTCTATCCTACAATCCAATCTGTACAACACGAACACGGGTTTTACTGAATAAATATTTCACTACAAGAAGTTGTACAATTTACTTTATTTAGCATATAAATATTATCTTCACTAGAAAAATATGTTTTAAGAAACCCTCTCTTATGGCGCAGTGATTGGAGTGTAGAATTTTTCAAAAAAACGTTGTTTCAGGTGTTAAACTTCTGTACCACCCTCTTTTAAACTATTAACCGCTTCGTCATTTTTTTTGTCAATGTCTAACTATATTTATTGATCCTCCATTGTTTTTTTTCTTATTATATTTTCACCTATTAGTTGCTTTTCTAAAGACCATAAATTATTTTCTTACTTAACCGATACTTTTTAAATTATCAATTGTTTTCTTTTATTTAGACAAACAATTGTTTTTTAAATTCATTATCAAACTTCCTGTTCGTCATATTTTTTGCCAATGAACTTGTTTTATCAATTTTTTTTTTCTAAAATTGAAACTGAAGCTTTAAAAAATAGAAACTGAAAAAAAAAACAAAAATTTTAAATCGGTTAAAAACAATTGAAATTGTCGACGAAGAAACGACTAAATCGTTGAATTTTTCTTGAAAGAAAAGAATTTAAATTTATTTAGAAAAATTGTATGGAAAATTAAAAATCTATTGAAAGAGGACAATTGAAGTTTGTCCAGGAAAGTTTTAAAAGAAAAAAAGAAAATTTCTTATATAATATATTCTTATAAATTCAAATTGAAATTCAAGGTCAAACTCAAACTCAAACTCAAATTCAAATTCAAACTTTCCAACAATATGGATCTTTAACAAAAAGAAACAATTGAAATTTGTTAAAAGGAGTTGATATTTTACAAAGAAGAAATTATTGATTTAAAAACGACGAAAAAAATGTATATTAGAAAAAAGTTAAAGTTATTAAAAACATACATTTCTCAAAAAAGTAATAATAGGTTTATAAAAAACGATCCAAATGAAAAATTTCTTTAAAAACAATAATTCAGAATAAAAAGGAAACATAAAAATTGAAAATTTCTTAAAACAACAATTGAAATTTCTCGAAGAAGATTTCTTCTTTCTAAAATGATTTAGAAAAGAAAATTTCAGATATAAAATTGCAAGAACAAAAAAACTATTAAAAATCTGCCAAAAACTATATGCCACATACCAAAAAAAAAAATATTTTAAGAAAGAAGTAAAAAATATGAAATTTTACTAAAAATACATTTTTTTAAAAACAGAAATATACATAAGAAAAAATAATTGAGTTGATTTAAAAAAAAACGTATCAAACTACAAACATTATATGTGAATATTTGTTACAAAACAATTGAAATTTGACAAGACAAAAACAGGTGAAACAGTTGAAATTTATCAGTTGACATTTCTAAAAAAAATGAAATAATTAAAGAAAGAAAAAGTTCTTAAAAACAATTGAAGTCGTTGGAGAGATTTTTATGACAAAATTAATTAATTAAAATTGTAAGAACAAAAAATGGAAATTACAATTACAACATAAAAACAGAATTTATGGAATTTTACTCAAAAAAGGAAGAAATAGTTGATTAAATAAAAGAAACATAAAAATTACCAGCAAAACAATTAAATATTTGTTAAAAAACAATTGAAATTTAAAACCAAAAACCATTATTGATAAAATTTTGCAAAGAAAAGAAATTTTTTTTAATATTTATAAAACAGAGTTGTTTGACTTTACTCAAAGAAGAAAGAAAAAGAAAGATATTTCTAAAAACAATTGGACAATAAAAATTAAAAGTTTTATTAGAAAATTTATTTTTTTTAAAGAGTACACATTCCTAGAAAAATAAATAATTGATTTTGAAAACAAAAATAGTGAAAAATGCAAAAACAAAATTTCGTGATTTAGATAAGCAAAAGTCAAATGAAAAATTTCAAAAATATAAAAATGCAAAAGAAACTAAGACTAACTAATGTTATAAATCGTAAAGTAAAAATAATTGATTTGGAAAAAAAATTAACAGATAAATTGATAGAACAGAAAATAACAATTGAATATCTGTCAAAAACATATGAAAAATTACAAATGAAACAATTAAAAATCTTTAAAAAGCAATTGGAATTTGAAAAGACAAAAAAACCATCGTGATGAAATATTACAACAAAATATTGATTTAAGAAATAAATTGGAAAAAAGAACATCTTTAAGAAACAATTTAGAATTTTTTTAAATATAAAAATTGAAAATCTGTTACAAAAACTATTGAAATATCTCGAAGAAGATTTAATTTATTTAGAAAACAATTAGAAACAGATGATAAAATTGCAAGAACAAAAAATATTGAAATTTATTAAAAAGGAAATAATTGATTTGGAAAAACGAAAACAATTGAAAATCTGTCAAAATATAAATAAAAAATCTACTATGGAAAGTACACTTTAGGAAAGGAACCAAATTTTACAAAATCTAATAATTTAAATTTGTTAATACCTGGAAATTTCCGAACAAAATATGAATTAATTTGATTTAGAAAAAAAAAACATGAAAAATTAAACAATTGAATATTTGTAAAAAATAATTGAAATTTGACAAGACAAAAAAACATTACTAATGAAATTTTACAAAAAAGTTGAAATTCGAAAATTTTGTTTTCCGACAAAAAACTAAAAGAAGAAATAATTGATTTGGAAAACCAAATGCATGAAAAAAAAGCAATTGATTATTCCCAAGAAATTGATAATCTGGTGAAAGGAAAACGATTTTAATTTGTTAAAAAAAGAAAATATTTGATTTGGATGAGAAAACAGATAAAAATTGCAAAAAATAGAATGGAAACTGCAAAAACAAACTTTAAGACAATGTAAAAACGCAATTGATAGAATTTTAACAAAAAAAATAATTAGAATTTGTTAAAAAAAAAGTTGAATTGATATTCTTCAGAAAAGAAATTATTGATTTAGAAAAATAAAAACAAATAATTGTTAGAACAAAAAACAATTTAAAATCTGCCAAAGACAATTAGAAACAAAATTACAAACGAAACAATTAAACATATTTAGAAATCAACTGAAATTTAAAAAGACAAAAAACCTTAATGATGAAATATTACAAAAAATAAAATTTATTAAAAACATTTGACATTTCTCAAAAAAAATTAATTGATTTATGAAATAGAAACGGTTAAAAAATGAAACAAACAAAAATTCGAAGAAAAATTAATTGATTTAGAATTTTTTTAAATATAAAAAACATAATTTTTAATTAAAAAAAAATTAAAATTTCTCAAAGAAAAAATAATTGATTAATTAAAGATAAAAATACAGAAGAAAAACCTTGCAGGACAAAAAATCAATCAAAATTTCATTAAAAAATCTGATAAAAAACAAGTTTTCCAAGAAGAAAAGTGTTACAACAATAAATACTATGAAATTTTAATAGAAAAAAAAGTCCTAAAAGAAGAAATAATTGATTTTAAAATACAAAAACAAAAGAAAAATCCAAGATAAAACCAATGAAAATCATTTTTAAAAAAATTCCCAGAAAAATATAAAATTGATCCAATTTTCCTTTAAAAAAGAAGCAATTTTCCTTTGTTTTTCTTATTTAAATAAGTCAAAAAATTTTATAATAAACCGATCAACCATAAAAATTGTACAGGCAAATTGTAAATCTGATTAAAAAAAACATCGGAATGAGAAAAAGAAATAATTGATTTAGAAAAGGAAAAAACAGAAATAAAATTGCAAGAAGATAACAATTGAAATTTATGAAAAAATATAAAATTGACAAACTAATGAAAAATCCAAGATAAAACAAATGAAAATCATCTAAACAAAAATTTTCCAGAAAAAATATAAAATTGATCAAATTTTCCTAAAAAAGGAAGCCATTTTCATATGTTTTTCTTATCGTAAACAGACAACAATTTAAATTTGTTAAAAGCAAAAAATTTAGATCGGGAAAAACAGGTAAAAATTACTAGAAACAAAATTTCTCAAAAAAAAGATTTGTTTCTAAAAATAAAAACAGAAAAAAAAATTAAATCAATTTTAAAACAATTACAATTTGCGAAGAAAAAAAAACAAAATTGACGAAATAAAAGTTTGTTCAGAACAAAAGAAATAATTGATTTTGAGATAAAATTGGAAGTTGCAAAAAAAAACTGTAAGACAATATTTAAACAAAAATGATGAATTTTATCAACAAAAAAAAACAATTGAAATTTGTTAAATTAACATTTTAAATTTCTTAAAGAATAAATAATTGATGCAAAAAAAAACAATTAAAATTTCCATTTTCTAATATATTGAATTATTAATTACTCTTTCCTTGACAATAACAGCCATCGATTTCAATCTATTTTGGATCTCATCAGCGTATCGCAGTTAGAGTCAGGGAATTAAGTTTTACATTATTTATTATTTATTTTATTTTTACATTTTATTTGTTTATTGGTTCTGTATAAAGATTTTCGTAAATAAATTAGATTGAAATTATGAAGTATTTAATTCTCCGCATAAGCCATCGAATAAAATATTACTATAAAGGCGCCATCTATTGTCTAAGCGATGTACTAGATCCCTATGAGTGCAGAACCACTGACAATTAAAGGAAACTCTCAACAATAATAATGTAAACATTAATTATTTTTATTGAATTATTGTTTTAATCAATTTCGGATTTCATCAACTTTCGACAATAGATGTCGCCCTAATAGTTTCTCTATAGTTACGGCTAACATATATTTTAGTATTTCTTATCCATTAAAAATTTGCTCTATGAATATTTACAAAAGCACGGTGACATTCTATAGAATACACACCGCAAGGAGGGGGATAATGAAAAAAGGACGACAATAAAAAATTTTAACAAGAAAGAAAACTCATCTTACGCAGTATGAATGCTAATTAGGTACGTCCCCAGCCCCGCGGCATTTCCATAAAACGTATTCCAATCAACCGATGAGGAGGAGGAGGAGGTGGAGGAAAGATGGGCGCTACTTCCATTAAAAAGTGTCGCGCGCGCGTTTCCCCCTAGTTTCCCCCCTCGTCGGAAAAGAAAAATCCCTCGAAGTAATCCCTGATAAGGGTAGGCGAGGGTGGCGGGGGCTCGCCACAATGCGACGCCGTCTGTTCCTCTGCAGGAGGAACGGTGACAATGCCGGCGGCGTCTCGTCATTGGTCGCAGCTGAGAAACAATGAGACAAAACATGACTCTCTCGTAAATTAGAAACAGTCCGACGAGCCCCTTCTGGTACCCCACACCCCCGCGTGCAATATATAAAATACAGCCCCTGTGCGGTTTCCCTTTTCAGTTTGCTTCTCTCTTCCAACTTTTTTTTGTGTGAGTGAAATCCAATTGAGTTTCATCCACTTCACAATGTCTTAATTCACGTTGGAGGAATTACTGCATTGATCACTTTAATAAAATTTTATTAGCAATTGCTTCCAAAAATTTAACAAGAAGATATCTTATAATTGAATTGTCAAATATAATGATACATAGTGTCAAATAATAATCCCTTATTAGGGTCACAATTAGCCAACCATTTGATGAATTGTCATCAAGAGTCTACGCTCTCTAAAAAAATCTGCTCTTCCTAGTTTTCAATAAAATTTTCTGAAAATTCTTCTTAGATTCTTCTAAAGCTATATTAAATATGCTCCAAATTTAATGAAAATTATAAAAAAAGGTTCTTCTAAACTCTTCTTCAGATTCTTACAAAATCTTCAAATAGATATTTATTACATCAAAATGGTGCTACTAATGTTCAATTGAAATTTTCTTTTTAGATTCATACAAAATCTTCAAAAAGTTCTTCAGGTGACTCTAAAAAAATAATACTTCTGATCATGCATTGTCTTTTCTAAAGTCCTCAAGTGCAGATTACTACATTTTTTAGTTTTAGAAGAGTAGATTTTCTAAAAAAATTGTGTATTTACATTGTAATTTTAATAATTGCATTAAGGCGGTTTTTCGACAGTCCTTCGCTACCGTAACACCACCACGGTCATTATGCACTCAAGTGCAGCACCAGCGTCATTAACATGCGACGATCTGATTTTTCCCATGGCGAGATGAACCACCGTCGAACGGTAGCCCCCCATAACAAAACAGATAATATCTCGACCGTCCGAGGATCCGAAAGCGGCCATTAAAGTACGTCTCGAGTGGTGGCAGACGCCTACGAAAGTGATAATTATACCCCCACGTCGTCTCCGACGATTCCGCACAGTCATCGTCACACTGGAGATTAGATGGGACCAATTACACCAGTGGATAATCAGAGCGTAAGAAAGGAAAGAAAAATCCGTGTGGTTTATGAATTATTTCAGAGAATTTACTTTAAAAACAATTTTTATAGAGATTCTAAAAAATAATTAACATAATGAAGATAATTAGGTTAATTAATAATAAGAATAGGATCCATGTAGGAGCCTTGAGGAACCCCAGCACTTTGTATTAAAATAAACTGACATATTAGAATAAACAAATTACAATTACAGACGTCTTTTTTAAATGTAGAATTAATAATAATAAAAATTAAATTCTCTGATGAGCATTTCTGCACTAATGTTTTACATTATATACAGGGTGACTGACGAAAAACCTTTGGTGCTGTATCTCGCTTATTTTTGATCCGATTTAAATAAATAAAACATCAAATTAAATGATTTTTAAAAGACTTTAATATGAACTGTACTGATATTTTTTTCTTGCATCCAGTTTTTGACAAAAGACGATCAACTTTTTTTTTCAAATTGCACTGTATATATATTTTGTACTGATCCGAAAGGAGATTTTTTTCTGAATCTAAATTTGTAAACGATTTTATCCATTCATCAAACCAAAGTCGAGAAATTGAGGATTTAAAAAAAAAATAAAAATCAAATACCCATAGTAAACAATATACAGAGCCTATTCCAAATGTCAAAAGTGACAGTGTCAGTCATTGGTACAATACTGCAATGATTTTTAATAATTTCATAATAAAAATGTTGCAAGATTTCAAAAACTGAAAAACGATTTCTGTAGAAGCACAAAATTCTAGTACAGTGTTTGAAATATTGCAACATTTTAATTATGAAATAATTAAAAATCGTTGCAGTATTGTATCAATGGCTGTCACTGTCACTTTTGACATTTAAAATAGGGTCTGTATATTGTTTACAATGGATACTTGACTTTTTATTTATTTTTTTAATCCTCAATTTCTCGACTTAAGTTTGATGTATGGATAAATTTGTCTACAATTTTATATTCAGAAAAAAAATCTCCTTGCGAATCAATAAAAATATGTGTACAGTGCAATTTAAAAAAAAAATGTTTAACGTATTTTGTCAAAAACTGGGTGCGAGAAAAAATGACAGTTCAGATCCTATTAAAGTCTTTTAAAATGGTTTAATTTGATGTTTTATTTATTAAAATCGGATAAAAAATAAGCGAGATACAGCACCAAAGGTTTTTCGTCAGTCACCCTGTATATAATGCAAAAACTATCAACTAACAGTTAAAACAAAGACCCCTCGTACTAAAGCGTCAAAAAATCAATATTTAATTTTAAATGTATTCCTATTCAAGATCAAGATTAATCTTCTCTCATCTGCCTTGTCATTTCTGTTTTGTCATCTATCAACTGTTTTCTGGCATTTCTTTATTGTTTTCTATCGTTTGTCATTTTCTCATGTCATATATACATGACATTTACAATTTGCCATCTGCCATTTGTTTCTGTCATCTATCATTTGTGGCCGGTCCTTCATTTTTTGTCGCAAAAGGTTTGTCACTTATTAACTTGTTTTCTACCACTTTTACCTGTACATATTGCTGTCTAACATCTGCCATTTGTCAATTGCGTCCTCCATCTCTCAATAGAGAATTATCATTTTGTCATCTGTCATTTGTTTTCTGTCATCTGTCATCTATCGTCAATCATCTGTGACCTGTCATTATATTTATCATAAAGGATTTGTCACCTGTCAATTTATTTTCAAAACTTTTTCTATAACTTTTACCTATATATATATTGCTGTCTGACATCTGTCATCTGTCAATTGCGTTCTGCGCTTCTAATTGGTGGTTTATTATTTCTATTCTTTCATTTGAAATCTGTTAAATTTTTTTTCATGACTCTTTCTATCTCCTCTGAAAATGTCTTCTGCATTTTTTATCTTCAGTCTTCTTTTATCATCCATTTCATCTATAACAGGTATTGTTCTCATTCGATATACACAGACCTAACGAATGAGAAATAAATAATCAATGAGAAATGACATTTTAGTTTACAGATGACATATGATAGAAGGCAAATGAAGTGACAGAAGGAAAATAACTGATGACATATATATATAAAAGATAAACAGTCTAAAAGAAGAAACAAATTGATCTAAAATAACTATCTTGATTAAAAAAAACTACGTTTCACCATGGGTTAAATGAGCAATTAATTAATTGTAGACCTTAAAAAAGAAAAAAAAAGTTACAACTTGTAGATGACAGATTATAGAAGGCAAATAAAAGATGACGAAAGGAAAACGTTTTTCATCTGTCATACGCCATTTCTCTATTATCGTCTGATAATATCTGAATTCTTATTCAGAATCTGTACGTCATTTGTCATCAACCTCCTGTCATCTATCATCAATCATTTGTCATCAACCTCCTGTCATATATCATGAAGCATTTGTCATTTGTGTTCTGTTTTGTTTCCTACCATTTGTCATCTGTTACTAATTTTTCTTATTCTCTCTTATATTTAGACGTCATTTGAAATTAATCATCTATCATTTGCATCATCTGACATCTGTCATATATTATCTGTGGCATTTAATTTTTTCTTTTGTCACTTCTTTCACAACTTCTTTTCTTTTCCTTTTACTTGTCTACGTTTATGTCTGCCATCTATCATCTGCGTTCTGTACTTCTCATTGGTGAACTATCATGTTTATTTTATTATCTGAAATCTATTAATTTTTTTTTCAAAACTCTGCATTTTGCTTTCAGCCATCTGCTTTCATCTATCATATATAAAATTTATTTTCCTCTTAACGATGAGAAATGATAGTTTGCGGATGACAGATGATAGAAGATAAATGACATAATGACAGATTTTCCTCTTAACGATTGACAAATGACAGTTTTCAGATGACAGATGATAGAAAATAAATGACAGATGGCATATGATAGAAGGTAAATGCAGATGACAGAAGGAAAATAACAGATGACATATATAGATTAAAAAGAAAGTTGAAAAATGATAGACCTCAGATAAGAAAAGATAAATTTTAAAGATGACAGATTATGGAGGACATAGATGATTAAAGGAAAACATTTGCATCTTGACATCTGAGATATGTCTTATCTCTATTGGCGTCTAAGATCTTGAAAGTTGTATTTTTATTCAATTCTATGTATGTAATTTATCATTAACCTTCTATCATCTGTGATTTGTTTTAGCATCCCCTGGCAGAAACATCTGTTCTTCATAGAAGATACAGGAGTACACAGGGAGTAACATCCAGATGCACATAAAACAGACCACGGAGACTGCGGTGGAGGGATGCTAAGCGACACCACCTCATGAGGAAAAACATTGTCTTTTCCATTCTGTCATCTATCACCTGTATCCTGACATTTCTCATTCTGTAGTTGCTACTAATTGTACAATACTCTATTATATATACATGTAATATACAATTAGTCATCTGGCATCTGTTTCTATCAACTGTGACCTGTCATTTATCTTCTGTCAAAAAGATTGTTCACCTGTCAACTTGTTTTCAAAAGGCTGTTTCTATATCTTTTAACTGATGGCGCCATCTATCAGTTTCGTTTTGTCGTCTAATTCGAGTAAAATTTAAAAAAAAAACAAGTGAAATAATTCCAAATGTTTGAATCTTCTATCGAATTGTCATCTCTTGTTTGTGAACTATCATTTCTGTTTTATCATCTGATATTTGTCATTTTTAAGACTCGTTCTGTTTCTCTTGAAAGCATCATCTGCATTTTTCTCGTCGGCTCTCATCTGTCTCATCTGAAAAATAAGTCGAAAGTTGACAGAATTTAGATTTAAGAAAAGGAATTAAAAGATTATATTTAAAACAAACGACAAATGGCATAGAGATAAGAGACAAATAAGAAATAAAAGATCTCCGTTGGCATATGACATAAGGCAAGTGGCAGATGACAGATGACAGATGACAGATGACAGATGACAGATGACAGATGACAGATGGCATATGACAGATGACAGATGACAGATGACAGATGACAGATGACAGATGACAGATGACAGATGACAGATGACAGATGACAGATAACAGATGACAAAATGTAAAGAACAGATAATTGAACAGGCAAGAGGCATAGAAAAGGTGTTCAATAACAAGTGAAAAGATGATAGATTTTAGATAATGGAAAGGGAAAAAGCAAAAGACAGATGACTAGAAGCAAATGGCAGATAAAAAGTGACAGGAGATAAACGACAAGTGACATATACAGATAAGAGGCAAAAGAGAAATGAAAAGGTTGCTGTTGACAGATGACTGAACGGAAATGACAAATAACATACAAAAAAGCAATTTAATTGATTAATGGTTGAGGCGTTAACTTCGTGAAACATTTTGGAAAATTAAACAAAAACGTTTACTTTGTTGATATCACACTTTAAAGTGTTTAAAGTAAACGTTTTTGTTTAAAAAGCAATTTATAGGTGACAGATCATAGAAGACAAATGACGTGTATAGATAAGAGAGATAGAAATTATTTTTATTACCAAATAATAATAATAATAATAACAGTTGAGCAAATGACATATGGCATAAAGTAAAGAAGACAAATGATATGTGACAGAAGACTTAAAAGATTTATTTTCTTCAATTTAATTTTATTACTATTTTTTTCATATTTCTATTTTCTACATTATTTTTAATGTTAATGTTAACAGACTGCAAATGATGACAATAGCAACTGACAGAACGCAAATACCAAATGACAGATATCAGTAAGTAAAAAAACAAATGACATTTCACAAATAAATTGATAGTTTTATTATTGTTATTATTATTTATTATTATTTCTATTTCCACATTATTTTTCGTCTTAATGATTGCTGACAGATGACAGACTTTAAAGGCATATGACATAAAGTTAAGAAAATAAATGACATGTGACAAATGGATTGATAATTTTTCTTTTATTCAATTTATTATTATTTATTATTTCTACTTTCTATTTTATTTTTCATCTTAATGATCTTTAAGAATTACAGGTGATACAAATGATTTAGACCTTAGATGTCCTAACGAAAATGACAGGTTACAGTAGGCAGGTGACAGATAGCAAATAACACTTAATAAATGACAGATGACATATACAGATAAAACAGTTAAAAATATTTTGACAAATGATAGATTTCAGATGATACAATGAAAATGACAGGTCACAGATGGCTGATGACAAATGGCAGGTGATAATTGACACAAGGAAAATGTAATAATCGTTACTTTAAAGGCAGAAAGACCGATGGTCGATAGCCCAAAAGGACATACTAACCCTTATCGTTTCTCATTTGTTTATGTTTCTCCAAATTGTATATATAAGTGTTCGAATAAAAATGTTATTCTCTCTTTCGTTACTTTAAACTATAGTAAACCGAATATTAATTTAAACGTATAAAGTTTATTATTACTTATTCTAGCGTACTCTTGACCTACCTCAACAAACAATGCAATGACCTCTCGCGCTCCCGACCCGCCCAAACAAATTAGACGTTGGAGTAGGTCAAGAGTACGCTGGAGTATACGCGGGAAAAATAGGCGCTATAAGTTAACGCATGGTTTATTGTCGTAGGTCAAGAGTACTAAAAAAAGTCATCCGAAAACTTAAATTATTCGAATTGTTAATTGAAAATTTCTGAAAACTTATTTTAAAATTCACTTCAAACAGTTGACAATGTGATTTGTTAAGACATTATGATTGCAAACAATTGTTATTTATTTAATTCAATTATATACAAAAAAAAAACAGATGACGATTTTCAAAATAACAGTTGATTTTATTTAGAGATGATGAAAGGCAAATATGAACAGACTATTGACAAAAAAGATGAAACAATCATGAAAATATGTATTATCAGATGACCTTAAATAACGAAAGAGAAATGGCAAGTTATAGATGATAGATAATAGAAGGAAAGTGACATATGACATATACAAGGTGTTCAATTTAAGTGAAGATATTGAAATATCTCGAAAACTACACATCGAATAAAAAAAATATATATATAATTAAAATTTGTTCGCCTCGAAGAGGGACATCTAATGATACGAAACCCACTACCCTCAACCCCCTAGGGGGTAGGGGGTGAGTAATAAAAAAGTTAAATAGGAACCCCCATTTTTTGTACGAATTTGAATACTCCGGGAAAAAATAAGAAAGTTTTATCTGAATTTTTTTTTGTATTCGTGACAGACGACGCTATAATCGACAAAATTCAAAATTGGCAAAAATCGTTGAAAATGAGGATTTCCTAAGAAATACGAGGGGTTTTCATAAAATAAGGTTCCCTATGCTGATGAGAAATAATGCGACGTGCTGGGAGAAATGTAAAACACTGAACATGTTGAAGAGATATGCAATTTTTCCCATATTGAAGTATAAAGTTGATGCTTGAAGTTACTTAGCGAACATTTAAAAGTTGCGGGCTCGTGATAATTACAATGATTGGGCCTTTGCGGCGGAGAACTTTTTAATACTAGAAGGCAAACAGGCGAGACTGCCTTTCAAACACTAAGGAACAAGGGCAGACAGAATCTTGGAAGTTATTCACAGTGTTGTGTGCGGTCCAATGCAGATTACGTCCTTGGGAGGTTTCAGGTATTTTGTGTTGTTTGAGGATGATTACACTCGTATGACATTTGTGTATTTTCTGATGACAAAGGATGAAGTTATCAACAAATTTAAAGAGTTCAAATCAATGGTTGAAAACCAGAAAATAAGATCAGACAATGGTGGTGAGTTTTGCAATAATGAAATAGAAAAACTACTCAAAAGAAATGGGGTTTGTTTTCTGATGTATGATACATCAGAAAACAAACCCCTACACCCCTGAACAGAATGGTCTATTGGAACGAATGAATAGAACTATTATAGAGAAAGCGAGGTGCTTATTATTTTAAAATTTTAGGCTGAGGCTGTATATACAGCGGTTTACTTGCAAAACAGATCAATAGTATCAGGTTTAGAAGGAAAAACTCCTTATGAAGTTTGGCATGGTCACAAACCAGATGTGAGTGATTTCAAAATCTTTGGGAGCTCTGCAATGGTTCATATTTCAAAAGGAAGACGAACCAAGTAGGAAAAGAAGTCCGTACAAATGATATTAGTAGGATACAGTGAAACAACAAAAGGGTACAGATTGTACGATGCCAACAGAAACATTATAACCACAAGTAGAAATGTAGTAGTAATGTGAAACATTACAGAAAATCAAGTGAAGGTGAAGGACAGCAATGAAGCCGAAATAGTGGAGAAAGTGGAGGATACAAGTTCTGGAGAAGATGCAGAAACAGCAGAATCAGTGGGGGGATACAAGTTCTGAAGAAGAAACAGTAGCAGAGTCAGTGAGAGATACAAGTTATGAAGCTGAAGAAGAACCAAGTAGTAGTATGAATAACAGTGATAATTCAGAGGAACAAGAACCAATTAGAAAGTCCAAGCGACATCTGAAACCCAAGGTGTTTAAAGATTTTGTGATATACATGTGCTGCGATGGAGATTCTATACTCTCACATCCATTTACGGTCGAAGAAGCCTGTTCCAGGCCAGATGCCGCTCAGTGGAAGAGAGCGATGCAAGAAAAAAATGGAAAGTTTCAAGGAAAATGAATAATAATAATGCATTTATTTCTCTGAAACATACTTACATTACATACATGAAGCATGGGATCTTACAGCATTACCGCAAGGAGGAAAAGTAGTGAGTTGCAAGTGGGTTTTTAAAACCAAGTGCGATAGTGAAAACCAAGTGCGTTATAGAGCGAGACTCGTAACGAGAGGCTCCACTCAAAAACAGGGAATTGACTATGATGAAACTTTCGCACCTGTTGTAAGGCATTTAACTTTGAGAATGTCAATGGCTTTGATGGATTTGACCATAACACATCTTGACGTAACTACAGTTTTTTTAATGGTGACCTAGATGAAATAGTATATATGGAGCAGCCAGAAGGCCATAGGATTTTAATACATTTTATTAGCCAGAAGGCTTCGCAGTAGATGAAAATAAGGTATACAAGTTAAAAAATGCTATATATGGTTTGAAACAAGCTTCTCGGTCTTGGAACAAGAAAGTTGAAAGTGTACTTAATAAGACAGGTTACGAAAGATCAATGTTGGAAACGTGTAAAGAAAACAAGCTAACAGTAATAGCTCTATACGTGGATGATTTCTTCATTTTTTTCAAAAGACTTATCGGAACTAGAGTTCCTAAAACAAGATTTCAAACTAAAAGATATGGGAGGAGCAAAACAATGTTTGGGGATGAGAATAGAAAGGAATTTGAATTAGAAGTAGATGTTGCACTGTGACAACAGGAAGAGGAGATGATGATAATAATAAAAACTACTGAAACACTTCAAATGAATCTAAATATGAACATTTAGACGATAGATAGTTTAAAGTCTCATCTCAAATGGATCATTTGTTTTTGAGATGTATTTTAAAAAAAATCCCATCGATATTTATTTCAGTTACATTCATTGTCACTCATCCTCGAAGTGCGAGCGTGTGTGTGTGTGTGCTGACACGATCCATATTTGCTTTCCTTATTGTCGCGTCCCTTTTATTATTATTATTATTATGGTTGGGAGAAAAAGCATTTACGTGAGGTGAAGGAGGCCTCGAGACTACTACAAACGGGCTCGAGCCGCCGGTGAGTGGGAGCGAAAAAGGGATCGAGCGGGATTGTTACGGGAAGATGTCAGCTGCCACTCATACTCGCACTCGAGCAGCATCCCCGAGATTTAGATGATAAGACACGCCGCATCGAACACACTCGTAACGTTATCTAACAAAAGGACTATTCACAAGCCAAAATCGATACGCGCGAACGAATGATTTGATATGTGTGTGTGTGCGCGCCAGAGAAATTGGAAGGAAATTTTTCTGATTTGTTGCATTCCTCACTGTCTACTTGCTCGACATGAGGATTTTTATTGTGGATAAATATTTTTATGCAAAAAAAATAATAATAATCCAATGCAGAGAAGTACTTTTTATTTGTCGTAATTTATCCATGACTTTCTGCGTTTCGTATTGTTATAGAGTGTCAATTTCATACAAGAAAGACTTTGGGTGCTGTTTATTAAGCAAAGAAAGACGCTGACACTCGTTGAATATTGTTAGTTTCGGTGAGTTAATGCGGAAACCATTTTCGTTCCTTCTGTATCTTTTCCACCTTATGTAGACGTTTGAAAATCAATTGCTGGGTTGCTTCCAGCTTTTCTACAAGCTCTTTCTGTGTTTGTTTTCAGTGAGCATCTTCTAGTTCCAGGGGGTACAAACTACAGAGATATTTCATTACTTTTAAAGAAAATTTTACTCGTAAATACTAGGAAATATTAACTCACCAAAAGTTTCTTGCTGAACACCATAGAGTCTGAGATAGTGGACAAAATGATTTGCGCTCCTCCATCAGGATTTTAAGAATTAAATTTTTCAGTTAGAATTAAATTGATAGAGAGAGAAACAGAAATATTCTTATAATATCTGAACACATTACAAAATCGCCTACTAAATAGAGTTTCTTCTTCTTCGGTGGCACTACAGCCCAAATCTGGCCCTAGCCTGGATGCCTTGTCTCCAACATTCGCGGTTATTAGCTGACCTTTTCCCAGTTCCTTATTTTTAGCAATTCTTGAGCGTTTTTGGACACTCATCTTCCTCTTGCTCTACCAGCTGATCATTTTCCTCGTGGTTCTTTTTGGATTACATTTTTATGCAGCACGTGCCTCTTGCATGCGTTGTACATGCTCAGCCCACTTGAGCCACAACTAAAAAGAGTTTAGTGGAATGTAATAAAATATTTAACTCTTAGATTTTTATACAGGTTAGAGTGGAAGAACATTCTTCAAGAGGCCTTTCAGCCTTCTGACTAAATTATTTGTCTTATAGATTTTTAATTATATTTATAAAGTGCAATAAATAAATACATTTCCATGATTGTTCTATGTATAAATAATTAATTAAATGATTTCTTTTGTCGAAACCAGTTGTGGATAATATAATAACGAAAATTAGTGTAGTATTGAATCGAAACGCGTGAATTATAACATTAATTATGTAAAATCGAACAAATGTCGTTATGATTACGGAACTTGCGGGGAATTCATAGTATTCGTACGTGACTCCCTCCGGCAGTGACAATACCGTGACGGGGGGTTGAAAATCTGTCGAGGCACGAGGACCCTCGTCGAAGTCAAGGGCGGGACTTGGGACTGATTGGCTCCCCGGGTCGATGGATGGATGGATGGATGGATGGACCCCGACATGCAACCCCTATATAACAACACGCACACAGACACACACGTAGAGAGAGAGTCTACCCCTTAAGCATGTTAAATTTTCATTACGCTCAACGGCCTCGTTTGTTGGCGATTGTGCGTGCCTTATTCCACACCCCTTCGTCCATATGGGGTGCATATTGGGTGGAAGTGGCGGCATAAAGGGATCATGTGTTAGTTTTCCTCCATTAACGGTAACATGGTCGCACAATAGCCGCGGGGCTCGTTGACTATAATGTCATTTCGCCGGGTGTATAATGGCGGTAATTCTGTTTGGCTCCTTGATGGAATCCGCGGGAGCCGTAAATAGCGTTATTCCGCGTTAACACCTCCTATTTATTAATGCTCTATGCTTTAACTAACGATTTTTTTCCATGTAACATATTCAAATTAAACAGTAACTATTAATAGTAAAAAAATTATCATGTAAACAAGTTCATCCATGCAATTATTTCTTTATAGGACCCTCGTTAATGTTTCAATAACTGGAGGGTGGGATAGTGGCCACCCACCCGCCCTACATATATAAGAAAATTAAATCTAAACAACTGTTTCCGATTTTTTGGCAACCTCAATGTTCCTACGCTCGTATCAAGAAATCAAATCGGTGAAGATGTAAATATCTTCTTAATTTCGTTGAATTAAAACACTTGGTGTGATTTCACTTGTTATTTATTTTACTCCGACTAGTTTCGACTATAAGTCATTCTCAAGGAGATATGTAAAATAAATAATAAGTGAAATCATATCAAGTGTTTTAATTCAACAATCAAAATAATACAAAAATGAGAAACTAATTCATTATAAATATCTTCTATCTCTTCTTCCATTTCGATTGTCGGTTTTGGGTTCTATGGGCTTTCATTCAATTTTCATCTCCTCCATCGTCTTCCCTCTTGTTTTCCCTTCCTCCGATATTTGCTTTACCAAATTTTTGGTCTTTTCTTTTTCTATACCATTTGCTTCAAACATTGTTTTTGTTAAGCTGTTCGTTTGTATTCTCATCATATACCCATACCAGTTTAATTTCATCTCTATTATTTTGTAGATGTGAATATAAATGATTTGGTTGACTCTATTCTATTTTTAAAAGTGTAGAATTTTCGTTTGATTTTGAAGAAATATTCATACTTATTTATTTAGTTTATAAATTATTTATTACACATTTATTCTTAGCTGTTTTTATGTTATGTGTATATAAATATATTAAATGATGAGTTGTATACTGTATACCCACCCACTCTACAGAAAAATGAATTCACATTTAAATATTGATTTTAAATTTAATAATACTCTTAAACTATAATATGACATGTTTTTTCAGGACGATAAACGAGTGACAGTAATTAAAAAATTATGTTTATGTAGGGTGGGTGGGTTTTCAAAAACATACTCCAGAGTCTTATTGATTTAATATTTATTCCACAGAAGTTTTAAATTTCCCCTGTTATAAAAATAATCGTGTTTTATTTTATTTTAAAATTATAATTGTTTATCTAATAATAATTGAAAGGTGTGATAGTGGCCACCCACCCACCCTACATTTATCTAGCGACTAAAACTAAAACTCACTTTTTAAATTATTTTACCATCTGTAATTACACCGCGATGTTTTTTGGAAAACGTAAAGAGAATCTGTGATTATATTTTCAAAAATTTGTAGGAGGGGTGGTTGATACTATCCCACCCTTTAAACCTTAAAATAGTGTTATTGATTTAATATCTATTCCACAGACGTGAAATGTTATGTTCGTTATAAAAATATTAATTCATTATTTAATTTTAAAAAATAACTGTTTACATAATTATAACTTAAATTCGCGATAGGGAACACTTACCCACCCTACATATACCTAGTTACCGTGAAAATCTTATTAAAATAATAATTATTTCATAGACGTTATAATTTCTTTCTTTTTCTCTTTTCTTTCATTTTTGGAACAGAGGTTTATATTTTAATGACTGGAGATTGGGATAGTGGCTACCCACCCACCCTACATATATCTGCTAACTTAAACCACCACCCTGCTTTTATTTTTCTTAACATATTCCATTATACCGTAATGGTTTTTGGAAAAAAAAACAGAAACCGTGATGAAAATTAAAAAATATATATGTAGGGTGGGTGGGTGTCTACTAGGTGGTTTACATAAACCACCACTCTGCTTTTAATTTTTTGTTGCCATAATGAATTTGAGCATGATGATATTTGGAAACTAAAACAGAATCCGCGACGAAGATTTAAAAATATATGTAGGGTGGGTGGGTGGCCACTATCCCACCCTCTAATTTTAAAAACATTCGCGAGAGTCTGATTGAATTAATATTTATTTTAACATCTTTAATTACACGGCGATAGTTTTTGAACATAAAAACATAAATACTCCTTGATTAGATTTTCAAAAACCTAAACCGAATCCGTGAGAAGGTTTTAAATAATATGGTGGGTGGGAAGCGACTATAACAACTTCTAATCCTGGCAATATACGTAAAAATCTTATTAATTTATTCATTTTTTCATAGAGGCAAAATATTACCACCGTTATAAAATACTATTTATATATTTGTTCTTTTTTAGAACTGAGGTTTAAATTTTAATGACTGGATGGTGGGATAGTGGCCACCCACCCACCCTACATACGTCTGTTTACATAAACCACCCCTCTGTTTTTAATTTTTTGACAAATTCAATTATACCGTGATGATTTTTAGAAACTATAACAGAATCCGCGATGTAGATTAATAAAAATATGTAGGGTGGGTGGGTGGCCACTATCCCACCCTCCAGTTTTAAGACCATTCGCTAAAGTCTGATTGAATTAATATTTATTTTACAGACATGCAAAGTTATCCTCGCTGTAATAACGTTTGTTCTTTATTTAATTTAAAAAATTTAGTTGTTTATATTAAAATGATTGGAAGGTGTGATAGTGGCCACCCACCCACCCTACATATATCTGGAGACATGATGAGACGATGATTTCTGCAACCTTCAAAACAATACGTGATTAGTATTGTTGGTTCGAGTTTACGTGAGGTGTTTTGTAAATAAAAATTAAACAAGTGAAGTATGGAATAAACTGTATGTTATTTTTATACGTGATTAGGTTAAAAAAATATGTACAGTGGGTGGCTAGCTACTACCCTACACTCTAATCTTAAAAATATATGAGAAAATCTTATTGAATTGGTGCTTATTTCATAGATGTATATTATCCCCTTTATATAGTATTTTTTATATTTGATTTTTAGAACAGAGGTTTAAATTATAATGATTGGAGGGTGGGATAGTGGCCACCCACCCACCCTTCATACGTCTGTTAACATTAACCACCACTCTGCTTTTAATTTTTTTGTCATATTCAATTTTACCGTAATGTTATTTGAAAACTAAAACAGAATCCGTGATGAAGATTTAAAAACATATGTAGGGTGGGTGGGTGGCCTCTATCCCACCCTCCAGTTTTAAGAATATATTCTAGAGTCCTACTGAATTAATGTTTAACCACAACTCTGGTTTTACTTTTTTTGTCAAATTCAATTATACCGTGATGATTTTTAAAAACTAGAATCCGTCATGAAGATTAATAAAAATATGTAGGGTGGGTGGGTGCCCACTATCCCACCCTCCAGTTTTAAGACCATTCGCTAAAGTCTGATTGAATTGATATTTATTTTAGAGCAAAGTTATCCTCGCTTTTTGTTATTTATTTAATTTTAAAAATTTAGTTGTTTATATTTAAATGATGGGAGGGTGTGATAGTGGTCACCCACCCACCCTACATATACCTGGAGACATTAGTCAAATCTCTGTTTTTAAGTTTTCTAACATATTTAATTACACCGCGATAATTTTCAAAAATCTAAACAGAATCGTTAAGAAGGTTTTTAAAAAATATGTAAGGTTGGGGGGGGGGGTAGCCACTATCCTAACTTCTAATCCTGATAATATACGTGAAAATCTTATCAAAATATTAATATTTTTCATAGAGGCAAAATATTATCACCGTTATAAAAGACTATTTTTATATTTGTTTCTTTGTGAATCAAGGTTTAAATTATAATGACTGGACGGTAGGATATTGGCCACCCACCCACCCTACATATGTCAGTTTACATAAACCACCATTCTACTTTTAATTTTTTATTGTCGCATTGAATTTTAGCGTGATGACATTTGGAAACTAAAACAGAATCGGTGATGAAGATTTTAAAACATATGTAGGGTGGGTGGGTGGCCACTATCCCACCCTCCAGTTTTAAGAACATACTCGAGAGTGTTATTGACTTAATATCTATTCCAGAGACGTGAAAAGTTATTTTCGTTATAAAAATATTAATTTATTATTAAATTTTAAAAAATAATTATTTATATAATTATAATTTGAATTCGTGATAGTGACCACCCACCCAGTCTACATATACCTAGTTACATAAACTAAATGCTAGTGACAAGAGAGTTTAAAAGGATTCTAGAAAGGATTTGAAGGAGTTCCAGTTGGTACGTGAGAAGATTTTCTTAGGAGGAAAGACTCTATTTTTTAAATGTTTGAACATATAACAGATGACAGATGACAAATGAAAAATGACAAATGACAGATGACAGATGACAGATGACAAATGACAGATGACAGATGACAGATGACAGATAACAGATGACATATTATAAATAATAATAAAAATTACATACACAACTAATCATTGTTTCAGGCGGCGGTTCTTCCTGCTCAACTTCAGGTGGCGGAACATCTTCGGTAGGAGCTGCTTCAGTTTCAGTTACTACTGGTGGTGCCTCTATCACTTCCGCGCCTTCAACGGGAGCTTCCGGCGTAATTTCAACTCCTTCTGTAGGTGGTGGAACACCTAAACCTTCAACAGGAGCTTCAAACGCAGTCTCAGCCTGTAATTCTTCCATCTTCTCACCTTCGGGTATCTCTGAAACATCAGCAGCTGTAAATTGGGTGGATGGTGTGGCTTCCAAAGTCTCGACGGGTGATGGTTGGGCTGGTTCTTTTACTTCCTCCACCGGTGATGGTGGTGCCGCTAAGGGTTCCTGTCCTTCTTCCTGTTTCTTTACTTCTTTAACAACCGATTCTTTCCTCGTGCTCTCTAATGTGCCTTTCTTCATTTTAGATGGTGTCGCTGTTGATTTCCTGGTAGGAACATTTTATATTCATAGGGAAGTTCGTCTTCAGAATATAATTATTTAAAAAAAAACACTTCAAATTTTGTGCGAAAGAAAAATCGACGGAGTTCACAATCACAAACTGTTTTTCCTCCTCAAACACATCATTTTCCATGATGCCGTTTAAGCAACCATCCGGTTTTATTCATAAATACTTTCATTTCTTTTTTTCACCCCGTTTAGTAGAAATCCTTTTTTTAACTGTTAATGTCAGCTTGGCAGTTCTCTTTGACAGAACAGATTATAAGTGGTAGATTACACATGTTACATTATGGAAAACAACAGACAATTTTTCATCAAGCATTAAAAATACAACACTTCCACGATAAAACTTGTGTTTTTGAAGAAAATTAATAAACAATAGATTATAGATGACAGATAATAAATGACATATGATACATGCCTTAATCTCTGAGCTGGCGATATGAACTTGTCTCCGAGACCACAAAAAAAAGGAAAAAAAAACATGCAATATAACATATTTCAGTTACCAGATGACAGATGATAAACGATAGTCGGGATAGATAGATGACATGACAGATAACATATGACATATGTCAGATGACAAATAATAAATGACAGATGACAGATGACAGATGACAGATGACAGATGACAGATGACAGATGACAGATGACAAATGACAGATGACAGATGACAGATGACAGATGACAGATGACAGACGACAGATGACATATAACAGTTGACAGATGACAAGTGACAGTTGACATGTGACAAATAATATGTAATAAATGACGTATGATAATAAAATAAAAATGACAGATGGTAGATTATAAATGATGATAGAATAAAGAGAATGGTTGCGACCGTTACTACGTGGTAATCCATACTTACACATACATAGTGAATTTTTTAATTCACTGTAATGATGATAGATGTTAAGTGATAGATTACATGACAAGATAACTGCTTTAAAAAATCTTAAAGGTAAGGCCTGTATTTTAAAAGGTGATAAACAAATGATAGACTGCAGAAGACCGATAATAAATTGTGGGTAATATATGACTAATAACATTTGACACATGGCAGATGAGAAACTTTTTATTACACATTACATAAATTAAAAATTTTTCAAATTGTCACATGAGCACAATTTATTTGATTTACTTACTTGGTCGTACATTTTGATAACAAATTTTCAATAAAAGAAACTTAAACATCTTGTTTTACCAATACACTTGTAAACTGTGACTATAGCTTTTCATTTCTCTCAAAATTATTTGAAAACAAAATCGAAATAAAATTGCTAAAAGTAAAAATATTTTATCCGCGATTAGGTTTTTGAAAATTTCTAAGATGAGTAGGTGGTTTACCCTTCTACTCTCTAATCTTAAGAAAAGACGTGAAAATATTATTGAATTAATATTTTTTCGTACAAATCTTGGATAAACGAAAAATTGCATTAAGTAGTTTAAAAAATTGTAAAAATTAAACAAATCAAGTAATAAGCTTCAAAAGCTCAGGGTATGTAGTAAAATAATGTGTTTGCAATTTCCTATAGAAATATTCATTATAGCGCTGTTGAAAACAAAATAGCAACGACGCAAATTCAAACTTGGATAAACGAAAAATTGCATTCGGTAGTTTAAAAATTGTAAAAACTAAACAAATCGAAGAATAAGCTATAAAAGCTCAGAATAAGTAGTAAAATAATGTGTTTGCAATTTCCTATTGAAATATTCAATATTGCATTGTTGAAAACAAAATGGCAACAATGCAAATTCAAACTTAGATAAATGAAAAAATTCATTCGGTAGTTCAAAAAATTGTAAACATTAAACAAATCGAGAAATAAGCATTATAAGCTCAGAATATGTAGTAAAATAATGTATTTGAAATTTCACATAGTAATACTCACCATAGCATTGTGGAAAACAAGATGACAACAATGCAAATTCAAACTTGAATAAACATAAAATTCATTCGATAGTTTAAAAAATTGTAAGAATTAAAAAAATTGAGGAATAAGCTTTATAAGCTCAGGATTCATAGTAAAATAATGTATTTGCAATTTCCTATAGTAATATTTACCATATCATTGTGGAAAACAAAATGGCAACAGTGCAAATTCAAAGATGGATAAACGAAAAATTGCATTCGATGGTTTAAAAAATTTTAAAAATTAAAAAAATCGAGGAATAAGTTTCAAAAGCTCAAGATTCATAGTAAAATAATGTATTGGCAATTTCCCACAGATATATTAACCATAACATTGTGGAAAACAAAATGGCAACAATGCAAATTCAAAGATAGATAAACGAAAAATTGCATTCGGTGGTTTAAAAAATTGTAAAAATTAAATAAATCGGGGGATAACTTTCAAAAACTCAGGATACGTAGTAAAATAATGTATTTGCAATTTCCCATAGAAATATTCACCATAGCATTGTTAAAAATAAAAAGGCAACAATATAAATTCAATGTTGGATAAACGAAAAATTGCATTCGGTGGTTTAAATAATTGTAAAAATTAAACAAATACAGGAATAAGCTTAAAAAGCTAAGGATATATAGGAAAATAATAAGTTTGCAATTTCCCATAGAAATATTCACTATAGCTTTGTTAAAAACAAAATGGCAACAATGTAAATACAAACTTGGAAAAATAAGAAATTGCATTTGATGGTTTAAATAATTGTAAAAATTAAATAAATCAAGGAATAAGCTTCAAAAAGTCAGAATACATAGTAAGAATATGTGTTTACAATTTTCTACAGAAATATTCATTATAGCGTTCTTAGAAACAAAATGGCAATGACGCAAATTCAAACTTGTATAAACGAAAAATTGCATTCGGTAGTTTTAAAAATTATAAAAATTAAACAAAACGAGGGATGAGCTTTAAAAGCTCATGATACGTAGTAAAATAATGTATTTGCAAGTTCACATCAAAATATTTATAATAGCATTGTAAAAAACAAAATGGCAACAATGCAAATTCAAACGTGGATAAACGAAAAATTACATTCGGTGGTTTAAAAAATTGCAAACATTAAACAAATTGAAGAATAATCTTCAAAAGCTCAAGATACGTAGTAAAACAATGTGTTTGTAATTTTCAGTAGAAATATTTACCATGGCACTGTTAAAAATAAAATGGCGTCAATGCAAATTCAAACTTGGATAAACGAAAAATTGCATTCGGTGGTTTAAAAAATTGTAAAAAATAAATAAATCAAGGAAGAAGTTTCAAACGCTCAGGATACGTAGTAAAATAATATGTTTACAATTTCCATTAGAAATATTTACCATAGCATTGTTGAAAACAAAATAGCAACGACGCAAATTCAAACTTGGATAAACGAAAGATTGCAATCAGCGGTTTAAAAAATTGTAAAAATTAAACAAATCGAAGGATAAGCTTAAAAAGCTCAGGATACGTAGTAAAATAGTTTATTTGTAATTTCCCATAGAAATATTTACCATAGCATTGTTGAATATAAAATTGCAACATTACAAATTCAAACTTGGATTAATGAAAAAATGCATTCCGTAGTTTAAAAAATTGTAAACATTAAACAAATCGAGAAATAAGCTTTATACGCACAAAATACGTAGTAAAATAATGTATTTGAAATTTCACACAGTAATACTCACCATAGCATTATGGAAAACAAAATGGCAACAATGCAAATCAAAGATAGATAAATGGAAAATTACATTCGGTGGTTTAAAAAATTGTAAAAATTAAACAAATCGAGGAATAAATTTCAAAAGCTCAAGATACGTAGTAAAATAATGTGTTTGCAATTTCCTATAGAAATATTCATTATAGCGTTGTTGAAAACAAAATGGCAACGACGCAAATTCAAACATAGATAAACAAAAATTGCATTCGGTAGTTTAAAAAATTGTAAAAATTAAACAAATCGAAGTATAAGCTTAAACAGTTCAGGATACGTAGTAAAATAGTGTATTTGCAATTTCCCATAAAAATATTTACCATAGCATTGCATTCGGTGTTAATTTATTTGATGACTTTTATAATAATCATTTTCACTCTAGTATATGTGTTTAATTTTATTCCCTGAGTTACAGAAACACCCTGTATATAATCATAATAATAAAGATAATAACAATTATATACTACTATTAAATATGCTGATTTATAATGATCGTAAGCAAAATTTTCCTTGTGTTAGGGGGAAAGACGTCATCGTAAGCGGAAATCGAGGGTTGGCATTGTGCCGATAATATGGATACATAACCGTATAATGGAAACGTCGCAACCCGAGGGGGGTGAACGTATTGTATCCTTATTATTACTGCATATATTGAAATTTCGTGGCACATTGTGCACGGACTACAGTTACCGAATGCGCCGACGGAGTCAGGTTTCCCATTTTTTTTTCTCTTGTACCATAATGCCACCATTAACCTATAACCACCTGGATATTATGAATGGTGGTGTAAGTGAATTTCAACACCGGGGGTGTGACCGACGAGGGCGCATATTATTACAACACCGATGGAGAGATTGTTACGTGTATCACAATATTTAATGCTTTGGAAAATTGATGTAAATTTTAACGAAAAGTGGTCACAAAAAAATTTATTACATTAAGTCAGATTGGTAATATGAATTAAATTATAAATACTTCTCAATAGAAATGGAATGTAAAAAGTGTTGTTGTTTATTATCAACTTTATATGTTTTTATATATTCAAGATGTATCACAGTTAATAATTGTTATTTGTCAATCTTAAATCTTTTTAAAAAATATTCTTAGTAATATTGTGGTTTGATTGTTATAACTGTGCGAAAATTATTTCTACATTCCGCACGCAAACATTGATTAAATTATTGTGATTTTTTTTTATCCGCTCGAGGGTCTGACGGGGGCGGCGTTGATGGGGTGCCGAGGTCCGTGCTAAAATCGCTCAATTACGGCAATAGAAATTAACGCGAAAGTGCATAACGGGCTCTCAATCAATTTAATTTGAAACGTGCCCTGCGTTCCCTGAATATTAATCCGATGCAAATCTCCGGGGACCGACCACCGACCGAATCGGTCGGCCCCCCACTTTTGCGAGGGCCATTTTGCGCGACAGATTAAATGGGGCCGCATTTATTTATTTATTCTTTTCCCTCTGCTTTTCATACAACTGACGAGCATTCAGTTGCAGATTTTTTTGATGCAGAATCCATCGATTTAAAAATAATACATCTAATCAAATTGTCTATAACCTAATCTTAAACAACTCATATAGTATTAGGTTTTGTCTTTCCAATATAAAAGAATTTACCATAACCTAAAACCTAATGAAGAATAAACAAAATCATTTTTTAAATCCCGAATTTGAAATTGGTCTATATTTAGTAATTTTATTTTGCGTAAATAGTTTATGGTTGAGGTGTGAAAAGAAATAATCCATTAAATTAACTCCTAAATGATTATCCAGTCGCGTACGGTTGTGAGTGGTTGCAACTCTTTGTATATTCATGGTAGTTGTTACGTTATCGAATCCCCAGCGTTATATCGTTAGTTATCCTGGGGTGGTTTCGCACAATGGCGAGAAGCAACCCCTCGACGTCATTGGCCGCACCCGGAGCCGGCAGCGAGCGGGGAAGAACGCTCCTCGATTCTCCCGTCTCGATTTTCGTCTGTGTGCGTGTCATCGAGAAACGTGACTCAAATGTGAACGAGCCCCCGGGGCCCCCGCCCCCCGGAGCGAGAGGAAATTGTTTTATAACCGTTGGCCGGGCGAACGCCTGCTGCTGCTGCTGCAGTCGCCATCGCCGCCCCCGGTCCGAAGCCGAGAGAGTAACGTGAGTGTCCTCGAACTGTCGAGGATTGTTTAGTTTTTAAATTGCTATCGTAATCGCGAGACACAAAAAAAAAACTGATCCGCGAGTCGCAATTATTTACTCTAGTACTTGTAAACTAGCAAAACTTTCCTATTTAAATCACAAGTAGAGACTATTTTTTCTATTGATAAATAACTCTCCATTGAGATTTATTGATTGTCAAGTTTTTGAGTGATTTTATAAACATGTTTTAATTGAGAGAGATGAAAATGTATATTCAAGCAATTGCCAAAATGTACTGGTACTTACATATTGTTAAAAATATATTATCCAATTTTTATACAATTTATCTTTATCTTTATTTAAGCTTTATCAAAACATGGTTACAATATAGATATTTAGAAAATTGATGGAAAAAGGCATACAAATAATTTTAACACCATGCCCCGTCAGCCGGAGTTCACGCTTGTAGGTGTTCTTCCACTCAAACCCAAATCCTCTCTTCCGCTGTTCATAACACACCAGCTTCAGATACATATATTTAGTATTTACATACTTATTTTCACCTTATTGTGTGATATAATAAAATTTTGTCATTTTGACATTGACAGATAAAAAAAAAAAAAATTACTATGTATACAGGGTGACTGACGAAAAACCTTTGGTGCTGTATCTCGCTTATTTTTGATCCGATTTGAATAAATAAAACATCAAATTAAATGATTTTTAAAAGACTTTAATATGAACTGTACTGATATTTTTTCTTGCATCCAGTTTTTGACAAAAGACGATCAACTTTTTTTTTCAAATTGCACTGTATATATATTTTGTACTGATCCGCAAGGAGATTTTTTTCTGAATCTAAATTTGTAAACGACTTTATCCATTCATCAAACCAAAGTCGAGAAATTGTGGATTAAAAAAAAAAAAAAAAATCAAATACCCATAGTAAACAATATACAGAGCCTATTCCAAATGTCAAAAGTGACAGTGTCAGTCATTGGTACAATACTGCAATGATTTTTAATAATTTCATAATAAAAATGTTGCAAGATTTCAAAAACTGAAAAACGATTTCTGTAGAAGCACAAAATTCTAGTACAGTGTTTGAAATATTGCAACATTTTAATTATGAAATAATTAAAAATCGTTGCAGTATTGTATCAATGGCTGTCACTGTCACTTTTGACATTTAAAATAGGGTCTGTATATTGTTTACAATGGATACTTGATTTTTTATTTATTTTTTTAATCCTCAATTTCTCGACTTAAGTTTGATGTACGGATAAATTTGTCTACAATTTTATATTCAGAAAAAAAATCTCCTTGCGAATCAATAAAAATATATATACAGTGCAATTTAAAAAAAAAAATGTTGATCGTATTTTGTCAAAAACTGGGTGCGAGAAAAAATAACAGTTCAGATCCTATTAAAGTCTTTTAAAAATGGTTTAATTTAATGTTTTATTTATTAAAATCGGATAAAAAATAAGTGAGATACAGCACCAAAGGTTTTTCGTCAGTCACCCTGTATAAGTGTTTTTCTTCACCTAATTTCGTTAACTGGTTCTATCAAGAGTGTACCACAACAAGTAATGCGAAGATTATTCTTGTTCTTCGAATTTGCAAGTTATAATGATTCTGAAAACTAACGTTCTAAATGTGTTCCATTGCTTTTCTTGAGGCAATTGTCGTTGGAAAGCTGCAGGTGATTACTTTTACCTTACACTTTGACCTTCCTTATTTCTTTATGATCTTAATCGTCACTTTAACGAAGTTTTTTGCTGAACTTATCTTTCAAATTGGGACGATTGTATTTTTATCTGTCATGCTGACATAAACAGCTCAAATGTCTCTCCTAAAAATTGGATAAAAAGCGAGTAAAAGCATATATAAAAGAATTCAAAATGATCAACAGAATATTTGCTCTCTCAGCATCATAGAAGAGGAAGGGTTTGAGTGGAAGAACACGATTTAAAATTGTGAACTCCGCCCAAAATTTGACGTGTTTTTTTTATTGTAATGATTTGTAATATTTGTAATTTTTAAGAAAGGAGACCAAAGATTTATAAATAAATAAATAAATTCGTCTTTCAATATTAGATTATATATTTATTTCATTTTGTGAGTAATTTCTAGAATCTCTTGCCTTATTTTTGTCCAGTTCATTAGTTCTTCTCTTCAAAGATTCTAGTGTTCTTCAGAATTACTTATTTTATTTTATCAGAGTTTCTTTTACTATAATAATAATCTTCACTTAACTTAAGACATATTTTATATATTTTCTTGAAAAAAAAAAACGTTACATCGAAATTAGCAGCGAGATTTTTATAATTTTCCTAACTATTTCTTGTGAGTGTTCTAAAATTCTCGAAAAATTTAATATTTATTTAATTAATTTTCAGCAAATTTTCACATTTATATAAATTTTTAGCAATTTGTCAGATTGTGAGATTCTAAAAAGTTCTGACAATTTTACTTTTAAGGTTTTGGAATTTTCTAACATTTCTTTTATATTTTGAGAATTTTCTAGGATTTAGCAACTAGAAAAATTATGCAAGATCATAGTATTTTTTGTTTCTTTTTCGGAATCATCCTGAAATGTATTACTTTCTTTTCAATTGTCATATTTTTTAATTAGAAAAAGCTGGGTTTTGTTTAATTTTATAGAAATTTGGTTAGACTTCAAGAAAGCTTTATTCAAGGATTTTAGAATTTTTCAAAAAACCGTAGGATTTATAGAATTTTTTAGCAATCTTTCAAGAATTTCTTTTTTAAAATATAATTTATTTTTTTGAGTCTAATCATATCCTTCCTTCGCCTCTATTTTGTCCAGTTCTTCAGAATCTACGTCTCAAACATTCTAGTATTTCTAGCATTTTTAAATTTATTTCATTCGAGTTTTTTAAATGTAATTTAATCTTTTAGAATTTTGTAGAGATTTTAATTTTTTAACTTTTTTAGAATTTTCAAGGATTTTGTTTCTTTCCCATATCTATTGGTTTATCTCATCGGAAATTTCTTGGACTTCTAAATCTGGAAAATTATAGAATTTTATACTATTTTCTCACTGTGGTATTCAATTAAAATCAATGGATCTACTGGCCTCCCTTTCCTTATTCCTCCATTTTGTACGGTCCAGCCAAACCCTTAGTTTTAGGACTTTAAATTGGGAGAAGTAAAACTCTTGTTAGGTTCCATTTCTTTGTTTTACGACCTTTTGGTGTTTTCTTCGACAGTATCCTCCCAACGCTTTTATTGCCTTCTAATAGGCCTTTTGCCTATCATCACTGTGATATACTAAGCTTTATTTCATTGTTTTTTCTTTTATTTTGAAATATTAGATGTTTAAATAAGGTGTGGTCGAAGAATAAAGTTTACACTAGTGCAGCAAGGTAAGGAATTAAATTGTAGTGATATTAGTAAGAATTGGGTATTTACTAGAGAAACTATTGGTTATTCTTCTTCTTCTTCTTCTTCCTGAAGAGCTTCATAAACTTAAACAACGTGTGAAGTGATGAGTCATTAAAGCCCAATCGTCATACCGATAGTATAACAATTTCGGGTTGACAAACATTCAATTTCTAATCAGCAAACTCATACATTCAATTTCATAATAAGGGATAACCCTCCAAGCGTTGTGCTGTCCTTTGCTCGCCACCTTGGGTGGCTAAATGAGTGATAGAACAACGCAGGGCTGTCTCAGTCCCAGTGCTCTGGTCAACGATTTGATCACCCTTGGCAAACTCAATCCAGATCCAGATTCAATTTCATATTATTAAATTGCAAAGTTCACATTTAATATTTCTATAATTTATTTGAACTGCATGAATCACATAATTACACATGAATTAATGTCCTATCTTTTCATCCCTTATGATCTTCTTTATTAAGAAAGATGAATACATTATTCTTTCATGGATTTATTTAAATTTGCTTCCAACCTTGTCGTTATAATTTTCCTTTTTTTAGTAGAAATTACCTTCTTTCTATATTATACACGTTCTTTTTTGTGTGAAGAAAAACAAATGCATTATTTCCTTACGTACTAATTTTATGTCCTCGACTCTTAATCTAACCTATCGTTAAAATTACAGATGTATCTAGCGAACCGTTGACTTACCACAATCAACAAGGCAATGACCTAGCGTACTCCCGACCTACCTTAACAAACTATGCAATAACCCAGCGTAACCCTGACCTACCTCAATATATAATGAATTGATGGTGGGCAGTACAATAGACGTAATACACAGTTTATTTATAATTCTTGTTAAATTCTTTAAGATTAACCCTAGATTACTGCATAGACTGTTGTGGTAGGTCAAGAGTACTCAAAATAATTGCGCAGAATGTTGTGGTAGGTCAAGGCCACGTAAGGTTAATGCACAGACTGTTATCGTAGGTCAAGAGTACGCAAGATTAATGTACAGAATGTTGCGGTAGGTCAAGGGTACGCAAGGTTAATGCTCAGACTGTTGTGGTAGGTCAAGAGTACGCTAGGTTAATACCTAATTGATTAAGGTAGGTCGGGGGAACGCTAGGTCACTAGATTATTAATTGTGGTAGGTCAAGAGTACGCTAGACGGACTAAAGAGTTAACGTTATTAAAAGAATTGAAGTACAGCGTTTTATCTTATCTAAACATAATTTTAAATTGAATATCATGCAGAGCAAATTAGAAGAAGGTGTCGGAACAATTAAAAGTAGATGCTGTACACTGTAACAATAGGAAGATTGGATGATGTTAATAATAAAAAAAACACTGAAACACTTCAAATGAATCTAAATATGAACATTTAGACGACAGATGACAGGCGAGGGAGAGAAAGATAAACCTGGCGATTATATCGGTAGTAAATATTAATGGTGTTTTAAAAAATTAAATAATTACAAACGCAAGAAAGAATGTGGTTATAAAAAAAACAGATATTCTGAGAGTAGGTATATTTGGCGAAGGCTTCTTATTGGTGAATACCGAAAAAACTGTGCTGTACTCATGCTATACTTAGCCAAAAATCGACCAAGAAATGTTTAAGTCTACCTACACGGATCGTAGCATCAAGAATCATAATAAGGAAGTAATAATTGGAAGAAAAATTCACATTGTTAGAATTTTCCCCAAGATATCTAGAATTTTCCAGCAATTATTTTCAATATTTCTAGAAATTCCTAGAAATATCTCCTTTTTGCTAAGAATTTTCTAGCAACTTCTCTTACAAGTTTTTTTTCTGGGTTGTCTAGAATTCTTCAACAATTATTACTGGATTTATAGAATTTTTTAGAATAATTTTTTCTAACAATGTTTATTCTGGATTTTTAGAATTTCTCCAGAATTTCTCTTCCAAATTTCGAGAACTGTCTCTAGGAATTTATTTAGTATTTTAAAGCCATTTTTTTTATCTCTTTTTCAATATTTCTCGCAAATTTAATCTAATCCCTATTTCCTAGAAGTTTCTTCAAGCAGAAATTTTTAATTTTTTGTTCTCCGGAAATTTCTCTTCTCTTCCAAATTGCAAAAACTTTCTAGAGATTTTTTGATTTTTCCAAAAATTCTGTTTTAATTTGTTGCGATTTTTTAAGCAATTTCATTACAAATTTTCATTTAGATTTCTAGTGAATTTTTGGATATCTCTTCTCTTCCAAATTGTTAAAGATTTCCGGCATTTTTGCTTAATATTTCTACAAATTTTCACCGTTTTCTCTTTAGTTATTAATAAATTAAAACAGTAATTTAGATAATGTAATTGCAGGGTCGCATAATCGCCACACATCCTACATATAGCTTTACAAATAATTATAAACACAGCTTAAGTTTATTAACACCATTAGCATATTTTTTTCTTATAATGCTGGAAACTAAAACAGTGTCAGTAATTGTAGTTTCATTGTATATGTAGGGTGGGTGGGTGGCCGCTATCCCACCCTCCAATCACAACACCATAAACCAGAGTTTCTTTAAGTTATTTCCGAAATTAATTACTTCAACGTAATTAGAAATTAAGAAACAATAATCGCCGAAATTTGAGTGTTGAAAATTTACACGTCTGCATAGCTTTGAACGTAATGATAAATTAAAAAGAAAACCTTTGCGATCTTGCATGGATTAGAGGGTGGGATAGAGGCCACCCACCCACCCTACAGATACAATGAAATTTCAACCAGTGTCACGGTTTTAGTTTCTTGAAAACTACAACTGTATTACTATTAGTGTGGCCAAAATAAAAATTAAATCAGAGTTTCATGTTGCAGTTTTAAATAAATATGTAGGGTGGGTGGTTGTCCACTATCAGACCCTCTAATTTTATAACATAAACATTGTTTTTAATCGATAAATACAATATTTATTATAATAATTTTATATTTTAGTTAAATTTAAAATTTTTTCTTCCGAAATTTAAAACTATTGGAGAGTGGGATAGTGGCCACTGACCCACCCTACATATACAGTTTTACTTTAACCACTGACACTGGTTTAGTTTCCTGAAAATTGACGAGTATAAATGTTGGTGTGACCAAAAAATTAAATCAGAGTTTCTAGTTGAGGTTCAAATGTATAAGTAGGGTGGGTGGGTGGCCACTATCACACCCTCCAATGTTTATAACATAGGCAACAAGTTTTATAAATAAGTAAAAACAATATTTGCGCGATTATTAAGGTTGGAATTATTTTATATTTTAGTCAAATTTATAATTGTTGATTAGGGTGAACTTAAAAAAAATTGGAGGGTACCTTACATATATAATTTTACTTCAACCCCAGACACTGTTTTAAATTCCTGAAAACTACAACAGTATTATTGTTGGTGTGACAAAAAAAATATAAATCAGAGTTTTTAGTTGAAGTTTAAATGTATATGTAGGGTGGATGGGTGGCCACCATCAAACCCTCCAACCTTATAACATAGATTAATTTTTTTCAAAATAAATAGAAACAATATTCACACGATTATGAAATTAGATTCGAGTGAACTTAAAGAAAATGGGAGGGTTGGATAGTGGCCACCAACACCCTGCATATACAATTAAACAGCAATTACTGACAGTGTTTCAACTTTCAAAAAATTATAAAACAGTCATTTAATTGATGTTATTAATAAATTAAAACAGTAATGTAGATAATGTAATTGTAGGGTGGGATGGTCACCACCCACCTTATATATAACTTTATAAATAATCTTAAACAAGGCCTAAGTTTGTCAACAACATCAACAATATTTTGTCTTGTAATGCTGGAAACTAAAACAGTGTCAGTGATTAAAATTTCATTGTATATGTAGGGTGGGTGGGTGGCCACTATCACACCCTCCAATCACGACACCATAAACGAGAGTTTGTTTAAGTTGTTTCTGAAATTATTACTCTAACGTAATTAGAAATTAAGAAACATTAATCGTTGAAATTTGTGTGTTGAAAATTTGAACGTCTGCAAAGCTTTGAACTTAATGATAAATTCAAAAACAATCTTTGTGATGTTGCATGGATTGGAGGGTGGGATAGTGGCCACCCACCCACCCTACATATATAATTTTACATCAACCATTGACACTGTTTTAAATTCTTGAAAACTACAACAGTATCAATGTTGGTTTGGCCCAAAAATTAAATCAGAGTTTTAGTTGATGTTCAAATGTATATGTAGGGTGGGTGGGGGCCCCTATCACACCCTCCAATCACTACACAATAAACCAGAGTTTATTTAGGTTATTTCTAAAATTAATTACTCTAAGGCAATTAGAAATTTGATTGTTGAAAATTTATACGTCTGTAAAGTTTTGAACGTAACTACAAATTAAAAAAAAACTTTTGCTATGTTGCATGAATTGGAAGGTGGTATAGAGGCCACCCACCCACCTTACATATACAATTTTACTTCAACCACTGACATTGTTTTAGATTCCTGAAAACTACAACTGCATTACTGTTGGTGTGGCCCGAAAATAAATTAAATCATAGCTTTTAGTTTAAGTTCAAATGTTTATGTTGGGTGGGTGGGTGGCCACTATTCCACCCTCCAATTTTATAACATAGATAACAATTTTTAAAAATAGATGAATAAAATATTTACAGGATTATTAAAATTTAAATTATTTTATATTTTAGTCAAATTTAAAAAAAAAATGTTCTAAAAAAAATATTAAGAATAGCCTTTTGCGTAAACCTCATAGTTTTCGAGAAAAATATAGGGAAAGTACTATGATGGCCTCATCACCATTTTTTTGTGATTTTATGCTATTACAATAAGGTGCAATAATGTAACGAATTTTGTGATTTATTCAAATTGAAGCGTATGATGTAATGATTGGAAGGTGGGATGAAGCAGATTGAAAGAGCGACAGAAAAGGCCTTGAGAAAAATCACCATTGTGAATAAAGGGAAATTAGTAATGAAAGTTATCATGTATGTGTAGGGTGGGTGGGTGTCCCTTTAAACCAACCTCCAATCAGTAGAACATAACATTATTGCAAATTTTAATAGATGTATTCAAATAAATTTTTCAAATAATTTTTGATGATATTTTACTGTTTGAAGGGTGGGATAGAGGCCACCCACCCACCCAACATATACATAAAAACCTAAATCCGTATCGTCTCGCTGTATCCAATGAAATTAATTACAAAACTTTTTGAATAAAAAAGAAATTAAAAAGGTAAAATTTTTGAGTGAGTAAATTAGTAAAAATTTGATGTATGATGGGTGGGCAGGCTTTAAATCTAAATTAGATAAGATCAGCTATAGAAAATCATTAATATTCAAACTTAAGTTTTAATTTTGTTTTATTTTTTATTACATAAAGGGTTTGATTGTTTTTAGCAGCAAAATCATCAACGATTAGCAATTAAAGTTATCATGTATATGTAGGGTGGGTGGGTGGCCTCTATCCATCCTCCAATCAGTAAAACATAAGCGAGGGTTTTAGTTAAAAGTTATAAAATGTAAACAAACATAAAATAATTACATTTTTTAATTGATTTATGCTTACAAATATTTCAAATAATTTTTGATGATGTTTTACTGACTGGAGGGTAAGATAGAGGCCACCCACCGATCCTAAATACACATATTAGCTTTAATTACTGATCGCGTCGTGGTTTGCAATAACTTAATTACAAAATTTGAATAATAATGCACTGTATTGTTGCTTTTGTTTATTTGTACAATTTACAATTTATTTATTTGTATTTTGCTTTGAGTCCCTTCTTAAATAAAACCTAAGATACATACTGCAGTGAAAACTATTGACGAGACCCGGGCGTATGTTCTTCCACTCTGACCTATTCTTGTGAAGATTTTTTTTTGTTGCTTCTTCAGGCGTAGTACATTTCAACTTTTCTCATCAAATAAATTTCTCTTCAGGTAAATATTTCCTTCAAAGGTTCTACAATTTTTCAAAACAATTGCTTACAGATTTATAAAATCGATTAATTCAAGAATTTTAGCATAGTCTAGCAATTATTTAAAACTGTTTATAGAGAAAATTTTAAGATACTTTCTTTTTTTTACGAATTTACGAGAAATTTTCTGCCGAAATTCGCTTTTCCATCTGTTTTTATTAAATATTGCAGTAAAATTTAGAGATTCTCTAATGAAATCCTCTTCCAAATTGGGAGTTTTTTTTTATTTTTAAATTTTTTTGCAATTAATTTTTTTCTGCAAATTTTCCAGAAATTCCTCGAAAAATTTCTACCATTTCTTGCTGTATACAATTGATAGGTTTATTAAATCTCTTTTCAATATTTTTTTCCATCTTAATAATTATTTACTAGGCCTTCGTTTGTTGATCACAGAAGAGAAATCCCAGAGGTCATAGATGACATGTGACTCATACAAAAGATGTTGAATAACAGAAGGCACATAATAAATGACATATGCAGATAACAAAAGAAAAATGAAAGGTTAAATTTGACATATGGCAGATAGATGACTAAAGGTACACGGTAGGTGGTGCATACAGATAAAAGTATTCGAAAGTTGATAAATAATAGAATTTAAATGATAAATTGTAAATGACACGTCACATATGACAAGTAACAGAATGTAATAGATGATAGAAGTAAAATAACAGCTGATATATAGATGAGAAGGATAAAGAAAGGCTTGAAGAACTTGTTGGCAGATGGTAAATCTTGAATAAGTAAAGAAAAACGATTCTTCACAGATGACAGATGATAGAATGATAAAACGGAGATAACATAAATTGTAAGGATAAAACGGAGTTAAAAACAAGTCGTCAGATGGCAGGCTTTAAATAAGAAAAAAGAAACGACAGTTCATAGATGATGAATGATAAAAGGCGAATGATAGATGATAGATGAGAGGGATAAAAAAGTCTTGAAAGAACAATTCAGATAGAATACCACAAATAAGAAAAAGAAACCACAGGTCGCAGGTAGAAGAGATAAAACAATCTTGAAAAAATAACAAGTAGTCAAATGATCTTTGAAAAGAGAAGAGAAAATAAACGACAAGTTGTAGATGACAGATGATAGAAGGCAAATGGATGATAAAAAATGAAAAATGACAGTTGATAGGTGTAAAGAAAGGCTAGAAGAAAAACAAATTATTAGGTGAGAGACTCCAGTTTTTATAGGTAATGTTTTAAAACTTTTGTTGAATGTTTAGCATTTTTATTGTTAATCAGCTCTTATTTACCATCTGTTCATTTCTTATTTTATATATTATCAGTCATCTGTTATCTCCTATCCATTGCCGGCAATTCTATAAATTTTAGAAAATCTACAAAAAATAATAATATTGTAAATATGTAGATTTTTTCTTAATTTTCAATCATCAACAACCATGGACCAGTTTCGATCTATTTTGTATTTCATCGGCGTAGCGCAGCTGGAGACAGGGAAACGTTTATCTTTTGAGTATTTACCTTTTCATGTAAGCCCTCAATCAAGACAAATCGGTGGTCATTATAAATTATTGTTTTACGTTCAAATTTGTGTTTTAATAACTCTAATGCATTTACATATTGTTGCTCTGACAATTGCAATCGAACTGTAGAAACAGATTTAAGGTTTTAATTACATAATTTTGTGTTGATTTATAAAATGAATCAATTAGAGAATGAATTTATCAATTAGAGACTAAGTGAATGTAATTTATTATCACGAGCATTTTGAATGATTTTAAATTTTTTATTACAATTGTAACATCACTTTGAAATAATACAAACAAACAAACTCAAAAGTTTTAATTAATTACTATTTTAGATTTAGTATTGTAATTCGTAACAATTAATAGTAATCTGCACAGCTAACCGACCGTGCGTACTAGTGTGATTCCATCCAATATTAATCCCAATATGGATGCAAATTCGTGGCTAACGAGAAGGAATAATCCCTTCTAACAAATTACACCCAACGATGTAAATCTATATCCATATTCAATTCAAAACTCATCACTTTCCTAATCATCTTTATAACCCTACATCACCACCCTCGCGACTCCCTTCCCCTCCTATCCACGATACACAAAATAACATGGAAATTGTAGGTACCGTCGTGCAACTCGTGCAACTTGCGTGAAGTAATCAGATAAACGTGTCAGAGTTGTTTGGTGATTCCGCCCATTTTGTTCACGGTATTGTGTAGCGTGTAGCTTGCACAAGATGGCGGCCGGTGGTGAACACAATGGAGATTCAACACATATTTACATAGGGTTGGTGTATATACGCGTGTGTGTGTGTGTGTGTGTATGTGTATGTGTGTATAGACTCACCCCTAGAACGTATTTGATATTCATGCGAGGAGGGTGTGACGGACGAGGGTGAACAAGAAAGGCCGAATTACTGTCGCGGACGATCTAATCCAGCTATCGGGCACTCTCCCCCGAACCCTCTAATAATAATAATACTTCCATGATGAATCGATATTGCGGCATGGATAATGACGCCGAATGGTCTATTCAAAATGTAGTTTGGTATTACGTAACTGTATATTAAAATACACGTTCCGGTCATTACTCCTATTTATAATAATCGATAAAGTTTATAGAAAACGTAATAATCATAAATATATTAAGATCCCTTATTAATCGATTGTATATTGAAACTTGTCAGTTTCTTTTGTAACTCACTCTAATGTCTTAAAAAGAGAAACTAGTCGAGAGTAAATAGAGAAAAACATTATAGATATACTTATGCAGCAAAGCAAGTTATTCAATAGATTGTTAAAAGGGTAAAGACTTTAAATCTAAATGACATAATATTAGCTATAGAAAGTCATTTATATTTAAACTTAAATTTTTATTTTATTTTTTTCTAGCAGGAAAATCATCAACCATTAGCAATTAAAGTTATCATGTATATGTAGGGTGGGTGGGTGGCCTTTATCCCACCCTCCAATCAGTAAAACATAAGCGAGGGATTTAGTTAAAAATTGTAAAGTATTAATAAACATAATACATATAATTGCAATTTTTAGAGATTTATTCATACAAAATTTTTCAAATAATTTTTGATGATGTTTTACTGATTGGAGGGTGGGATAGAGGCCACCCACCCGCCCTACATATACATATAAATTTCAACTACTGATCGTCTCGCGGTTTGCAGTAAAATTAATTACAAAACTTTTTGAATAAAAAAGAAATTCAAAATGTAAAATTTTTGAGTAAGAAAATTAATAAAATTTTAATACATGATGAGTGGGCAGACTTTAAATCTAAACGAGATAATATTAGACATAAAAAGTCATTTATATTTAAACTTAAATTTTGATTTTATTTTATTGTTTATTACATTAAGGGTTTGAATGTTTTTAGCAGCAAAACCACCAACGAATAGCAATTAAAGTTATCATGTATATGTAGGGTGGGTGGGTGGCCTCCATCTCACCCTCAAATCAGTAAAACATAATCGAGGGTTTTAGTTAGAAGTTGTAAAATATAAATAAACACAAAATAATTGCAATTTTTAAGTATTTATTCATACAAAATTTTTAAAATAATTTATGTTAATGTTTTACTGATTGGAGGGTGGGGTAGAGGCCACCCACCCACCCTACAAATACAATTAAACTTATTTCTACAAAGCAGATTTTAATTTACAGAAAACCGTTGTCGTTTTCAGGAAACTAAAAGCCTCACTTTGATTGAAAGACACAAGTATATGTAGGGTGAGTGGATGATCTCTAACACACCCTCCAATCACTAAAACATAAGCAAGAGTTTTATTGAAAAAATTTCTGATAATAAGAAAGCATTTCCTTTCTTTTATTCCATGAATATTCTCTTTCAAATAGTTTTTATTTCCCGAGAATCAATCGTTTTTATTAAAATAATAATTGGGCGGACTAGTGAACACCCACCCACCCTACAAATACATTAGAATTTTTATTTTTAGAAGGAAGATTTTATTTTTCAAAAAACTTCAAAACCAATTTTCTTGTCGTTTTCAGGAAACTAAAACTCTGACTGTGATTGAAATACACAGGTATTTGTTGGATGGGTGGGTGGCCTCTAATTTACCCTCCAATCAGTAAAACATACGCGAGGGTTTTATTGAATCAATTTCTGATAATAAGAAAACATTTCCTTCTTTTATTCCATGAATATTCTCTTTTAAATAGTTTTTATTTCCCGAGAATCATTCGTTTATATTTAAATAATTGAAGGGTGAAATAGTGGCCACACACCCACCCTACAAATACATTAAAATTTATTTCTAGAAGACAGTTTTTAGTTTCTAAAAAACTTCAAAAACAATTTTTTTGTCGTTTTCAGGAAACTAAAAGTCTCACTTTGATTGAAATGCACAGGTATATGTAGGGTGGGTGGGTGGCCTCTAACCCACCCTACAGTCAGTAAAACATAAGCGAGGGTTTTATTAAATCAATTTCTGATAATAAGAAAACAATTCTTTCTTTTTTTCCATGAAATTTCTATTTCAAACAATTTTTCCCCCCCGAGAAACACTTGTTAGTATTAAAATATTTGAAGAGTGAAATAGTGGACACCCACCCACCCTAGAAATACATTAATTTTTATTTCTAGAAGGCAGTTTTTAGTTTCCAGAAAACTTAAAAACCAATTTTGTTGTCGTTTTCAAGAAACTAAAAGTCTCACTCTGATTGAAATACACAGGTGTATGTAGGGTGGGTGGGTGTTCTCCAACCCACCCTCCAATCACTAAAACATAAGCAAGGGTTTTATTGAAACAATTTCTAACAATAAGAAAACATTTCCTTCTTATATTCCATGAATCTTCTCTTTCGAACAATATTTTTTCCCGAAAAAATCTCGTTTATATTAAAATAATTGAAGTGTGAATAGTGAGCAACCCACCCACCCTAGAAATACATTAATTTTTATTTCTAGAAGGCAGTTTTTAGTTTCCAGAAAACTTCAAAACCAATTTTGTTGTCGTTTTCGGGAAACTAAAACTTTGATTAAAATACACAGGTATATGTAGGGTGGGTGGGTGGTCTCTAACTCACCCTCCAATCAGTAAAACATAAGCGAGGGTTTCATTGAATTAATTTCTGATAATAAGAAAACAATTCCTTCTTTTCTATCATGAAAATTCTCTTTCAAACAATTTTGTGGTCTTAAAAAAATAAAACACTTTACACTTTGTTTTATCACAACAAATCTATTATAACGGGTGTTCAACAATTATTGCAGTCCCGGGTGGCGTTGGAATCAAAAACGTAGGTCAATTCTTTCATGTTAATTGTCAAAAATAACCTAAATATGCATTAAAAATGTCAGTTCATTTATTTGCAACATGTAAGAATCGACATACGTTTTTTATTCCAACGCCACCCGGGACTGCAATAATTGTTGGACACCCGTTAGATTATTTATATTATAACGGGTGTCCAACAATTATTGCAGTCCCGGGTGGCGTTGGAATAAAAAACGTAGGTCGATTCTTACATGTTGCAAATAAATGAACTGACATGTTTAATGCACATTTAGGTTATGTTTGACAATTAACATGTCAGTTCATTTATTTGCAACATGTAAGAATCGACCTACGTTTTTTATTCCAACGCCACCCGGGACTGCAATAATTGTTGGACACCCGTTAGATGTAGGTGGTAAAATAAAGTGCAAAGCGTGTTATTTATTTTTATACAAGATGTACCACCAAGTAAACGCCGACAACATTGAAGAATTTTGTTGTCGTTTTTAGTAAACTAAAACTCTGAATGTGATTGAAATACACAGGTATATGTAGGGTGGGTGGGTGGCCTCTAACCCACCCTCCAATCACTAAAACATAAGCGAGGGTTTTATTGAAATAACTTATGATAATAAGAAAAGTTTTCCTTCTTTAATTCCATGAATCTTTTAGAAGGCAGTTTTTAGTTTTCAGAAAACTTCAAAACCAATTTTGTAGAAATTGTTAGGAAACTTAAACACTGACTGTAATTGAAATACACAAGTATTTGTAGGGTGGGTGAGATGAGATCTTTTACTTCCAGAGTACTAGAGTCAGAAATCTGCATACAGCTAATAATTTTACATGCCTCTTTTCTTTCTAGTAAATATTTTAGGAAATTCCAAGTCTATAATAGCTCTAAGATCATTGAGTTCCGAAAAAAATTCATAATTATAGCTAAAGGCAAATCTATTTTCTTTTTTTCCATCACTTCTGCCTTTAACATTTTTTTCTTATTCGTTTTTTTATTACAGTAACTTCTACCCAAATAAGATTAGGTATGATTTAGGTATCCTTAATACATCTCCAGTTACTTCCAACCCTTTCATTAACTCTGCATTTCTTTCCCCAACCTCTGACAATGGGCCAAACTCCATACGTTGCTTCACGGATGGTTTTAAATTGATTTGCCCTTTTTATATATATTGAAAACGGCATATAATTTTCTTTCAAAATTCCGCCCAATTTCTCTATAGTTATTACGAAACTGAGAGCCATCAAGGAGTATTTAGTGTTAATTAGAGAACTAATCACTTAGAATTTTGTGATGAACTCAGACTCTAAAGTCACACTACAGTTCATTTAAAGTACTGGCATAAGCCAACACCAAAAAATTCTTTCAAACGGAAATCCGATAGATTTATTATCATCGTACCACAATTTCTGATTTTTCTATTAATTATAGCTGGATTCAAGGCCTCTTGTGTATTGAAGGAAATGATATTGCAGATAGATCTCTGAACATAGTTCTCCACATCAAGACTGCTTTAAGGAGTATACCCTTAAAATGGCAGTCGTCTTGGTTTTGGACTAACTAGATCGGTTTATTACTATTATCAAGAAGAATTTATAGGTTATAAACAGCTGTGTTTTTACGCTTTGCTACTCCGTGATCATTTTGATTTCCATCGGATTTGTTCACACGGAATTTAAACATAATTACTACTAATAGGTAAAGAATTGAGAGCGTTTAATCGGGGAAACCACTTTGTTAATGACAATGAAGAGATTTGGTCTTCTCAAGTATTGGGGAAGGACTCATTACCTGAATATAAATTAAAATCTCTTTTGTGTTGTAACAAGCGAAATATAAACAATCAGTGAAATTAGCTAAGTGTTATGAATTCTTTACCTATTATTTTATAATGTTTCACCAATAGATAAGTGAGAAAATTATTGAAGAAGTATAATAACTACATCCATATAAATGAGTACAAACATATCTACATCACATTTTACCAGCATTAAGCCTAAACACGTCTCCGCACGCCAGAAAATACAATCACGGGCATTTGCTCCCTTCGTCGTCATCTCGTCGCAGACGAGAGATGCCACGACCAGATAAGTCCGATGGTCCTGACAGTTACCATTGTGACCGGGCGCGTTTCGAACCCACCCCGATCTTGATACACGGCCGTTCCAGTGTGTTTAATTGTGAATGTAATTCCGTCAATGGCCACAATTGCATTAGAATTATAATGGCCAGATGGGACTGGTGCGATAGGGCGATACGGTGTGATAGGGTGACGAGTGCACCCCAACCGACACCACCGTCCGCACCTCCCCTCTCCGCCCCTCGCGACGCGCTCTTGACACTTTAATGTCGCATTTTTATTTTCAATTTGGGGCGTGTAAGCCTCGATGACGGGGTGCATTGTGACCGGATTAACGAGTTGTTAAACAACGCATTACACGCCATTAAACGGGAATTATGGATGGTGCTTTATACAACAACAACAAAAAATAAATATGTATGATAATCGGTATCAATATTAATAAGTTGCTTTTATTAATAATTATCGATTGAAACGTCTTAAGCATTAAAATTAGATTATACGAGGTATAATAATAAAATAAAAGATACAGCGGATTCATTTGTTTGTTTTTGTTGTTATGACTCAAAGTTGTAGTTTCTTTAAATCAAACAAACTTTAAATTTAATTGTGGATGTGTTTACTTTGTGATAGATCTTAAATATAATGAAAAAAAAATCAAAGCATACATATAATAATTCCACCAAACTAAGTTGTTCCCCAGGGTTCATATATTGGTCCTCTTTTTATTTAATACCACTATTATTAACGTTATTGATTATTTTAAGTATACGAGTAGTATAATAAATACAAAATGTTTCACCACCAGTTACATGGGAAACTAATTCAAGAAATATACGATTTTTAACTATTTTTATAGTATTAGGTATGTATTTTAGATTAATTCAGAAGAGAAACAACGCATACAATTTTTTTGTCGTCAATTGTTTAGCATTGATTGTATTGGATCTATTAATTAAATGAAACAGTTTTGTTTGAATTTCAATGTATTTAATTTTTAGTAGAAAACTATATATAGAAATATATTTAATGATAGTTACGTTAGTGTTTGGCATCAATTGAAATGCGAGCGATCCGTCAATCAAAGTGAATGAAGAAGAAGAAGGGTGGCGTGGTGGAGAACGGCAGCGGCGTGTGATTGAGAGATAGGGGCGATTCTGATTACAGGAGGCGAACGCGGATGAAGTCAAGGAACGGGAGATCGGCACGTCTCGAGGGTGCTTCAAGTCGGGGAGTCGAGCGGCACTCTTGGGGTGCGCCACTCCAGCACCTCCTCGCCCTCCCGTCCGTCCGTTCCGACGGCCCTTATAACAATTGTTTGGGTAACACCACTCACCAGCGTTCGGATTATTCGATGGATTCCTCTCGCCTCTAGGCCTCCTCACCACCACCCCCCACACACCCGCCGACAATTAAAATTTAATTAAGAAGAAAGACGCGATTATTATCGCACCCGAATGTATATATTTTAATGAAACAGTTTAATCGATCCACGCGATAATGATGTGCGATGGAACAGAAACTGGCCGCGTTCCAAGTTATTGCAGTTTCGTAATTATTTGGTTACATTTTAACGAGATGAAATATACAGGGTGTAAATTTTAAATCAAAAAATGGCTTACTTATATGAGGTTTACGACAATTATTTTTTAATATACTACACAAGTTACACGTCGATAGCACTTGTTTTTCTACTTTTATCTTGTGAATTAAAAAATGCACATCACAACATAAACAAGATTTTATCTAATTTCTTTTGAATACGCTGTATAAAAATTTCTTATTTCTAGTGAATTAAAATTATTTTTAAATCAATTGCAGCAAGTTTTACATAGATAGCATTTGTTTTTCTAATTTTTCTTCCCGATTTTTAGATTTTCATTTAGTAAATAAACACAAATTATCTTTCCAGAGTTTTAGGAAAGGGCAATTATTTGTTCATTTCAGGATGGTGGTATGTTCCCAGTTTGAAGACACAATAAAAAGTGGTGATGTGGCCATCATAGTACTTTCCCTATATTTTACTCGAAATCTATGAGATTTACGCAAAAGGGCTATTTTTAATGATTTATTAACTTTTGAATTCTCTACAATTATTTGCAAAAAAGTTTCACGTAGTTCTAATATTTTATTAGCAATTGGCAAAAAATGTCAAAATTTTCAATATTTATTTTTTCCTCAAAAGTTAAGAACTTTTTGAAAAATATGTTTTTATAAAACTTGTTCAGTTTTTTATTCGCTTTAACTTTTGTTTGAACCATTTTTTTAAATTTTTCATATTTAGAAAAATATCACGAAAAAACAAAAAAAAACGCTTCGAGTAAACATCCACTTCCGGTCTATGAATGTTCACCAAAAGCTTTTCAGTTCCAATTTTTAACGATAAAAGCTTATGTTTGAAGTTTCATCTCAAACCGATTATTCGTTTTTGAGATACAGCGCCCACCGACAGACAGACAGACACACAGACACAAAAAATTTTTTTCCAGAAATTAGTGTAATGGACTCAGGGGGCCTCAAAACGGATATTTCCGCAAAAAAAAATTTCAAAAATAAATCACGATCACAATACTTCCCCTATATATATACTTCGTATATAGGGAAAGTAAAAATCGTAGAAGACTTAGTTTTCTTAAGAGGAGAAGATATAATATGGAATCTTTTATCTTATTCTTTCAATGAGAGGAATCTTTAAGGTGGAGAATGGACGAGTTCTGCTCAAGTAAACATTGAAAGTATAGTACCAGTTTAAAGACACACAATAATAACTAATACAAAAATTATTTTTCCTGAGAAGGGAAAGCTTTTTAATAAATAATAAAACTTCAGTTAAGTTGACATATAATCCCCAGATTAGGGACAAAATGCCTCAACATAAGGCAAAAATATGGATTTGTATAATGTATGATGGCGGCGTTCACTTGGTGGTGCATTTTGATAAAAAGTTAAAATAAAACACTTAATAACTTTGTTTTACCACTATATTTTGGATAACTGTGACTAGTTTCGATCAGTTATCCAAAATATAGTGGTAAAACAAAGTTATTAAGTGTTTTATTTTAAAAAAATATGCATCGTTTATTCATTCTGGTGCATTTCTGTTCGGCAGTAGCGTTGGCAGAAGATATTACTTCTTCAGGATACGAGTGGAAGATCATCTAGGATGAACTATACCTATACCTATATTTTGTTTTTGTTACCACGAAATTAAAACAGATAAATAAATAAATAATATGGAATATGTTATTTTATCCTTTCAAGGAGAGGAATCTTTAAGATGGAGAAGGGATGCGTTGAGTTCAGCTTAAGTAAAATAGAAGAAGCGAATAGACTAGACAATGACAATCAAAAAATAGGCTATGTTCGACAAAAGGGAAATTGAGGTTACAAAAGAAACTATTTAGACAATAATTATTTGTGGTTAAAACATAGTGAATTTTTCAATTCAGTATAAGACATTTATTGATATGAATTGCGCATTTTCATTAATAAAAGAGGAGTTAAATGGGGTTTCAGAAAAAAAGAGAGAAAAGTACTAATTAGTACTCCAATACCGTCTTTGCCATCAGAGCGACTATTTAGAATTATAAAGTATTCGTTAATTTTAATAACATGACATTTTAGTCCAGGTTTCAGATAAACAGTTTATATGGGTTTCATATGAGATGACTAAATCATTTGAATTAGTTTTGTTTGAGTAGAATGTATTGTATTATATTTTGTAATTATACTTATATAGTAAGAGTTTAAGTCAATATCCTGACGTAAATTTCATTTTGTACTATTCTGACACTTTGAAATGAAAACATATTATTATTATTATAGTTGTACCTTCTAATATCCCATTGAATATTTTAGATTCATTAGTGGATGATTGAGAAGAGATTAGTTGAGAGGAGTGATCAAGGAAAGTGTTGACTGGGATCAGGAATAGATACGGCCTCAACAAAAAGTGAGGGATCAACAGCTTAAAGTTTTTAGATTAGATCAAGGAACTGTTGTGGTGCAAAATTTCATAATGTTTTTGTTGAATGATTGGATATATTTCGGTGGAGGAGGAAGAATTTTTGAGAAGATTTCACCATAGAGGAAAAAGATATATGTATGAAGTAGGGGTTTTCAGAATAAGGAAATTGCGTGGAATAATATTTACAACAGAGTGAGAAATAGATACGATTACTTTGTTTTACAGCCTTAAAAAGGCCGCAAAATGTTCTTACTGAAGTATTTTGTATTGAATAGTAGTACAAAAGACAAATAGATATGCCAGACTAATAATAGAAAAAGAATACACTGCAAACAAACAAAAAATCTTAAGATGGTTTCCTGTAGTTTCAGAAGAAATAAAAGCGTATATTGCATTATGCATTTTAATATCACAAGTGAAAAAATCCAAACTTTTTTTAGCTCACCTCTCGGCGATCGCATTTTGTTTCTATTAGAGGATATTCAATTGTTTTATAGTGATATGAATAAACGCGATTATTCTAGGTATTTAGGCACTTTTTATTTTAAAGGAATTCTTAATTTTTACATAAATTCCTTGATTAATTATTGTGTTAAATAGTTTTTCATTCCTCCAGCTGAACTCTCAAGAATCGCATTTTGTTTTAAACTGAGAAAATTCAATTGTTTTATAGTGATATTTATTTATTAATCTTTGGTCTCCTTTCTTAAAAACCTGTTTGGTTGTTGAAAAGAAGAAGACAGTGTGGCGAAAAAATTATTGCGTTTAAAAAAAAATCGATAATAAAGTGTTTTGAAAATTTAAGTGTTTTTACTTCAATAACAAAACAAGTGAATATGAATTTTCAACATATAACAGCCTCATCAGTTAATATATTTCTTGAAAACTTCAAAATTACGAATATTACAAATCAATAAAATTAAAAAAAACACGTCAAATTTTGGGCGAAAGAAGCACTGGCGGAATTTACAATTACAAATCGTGTTTCTTCCACTCAAACCCTTCCTCTTAAATGATGCTGAGGGAGCAAATATTCTCTTGGACATCCGGAATTCTTTTATATGCGCTTATTATTAACTAATAACTATTCTGAGTTGATTCTAAAATATGTTTGAATAAATTCCTTGGCTAATCATTTTTTACAACTCTTTGTTCCTCTAGTAAAACTTCATAGAATCGTATTTTGTTCCTAAGCGAGAAAATTCAATTGTTTATGTTTATGTTTATTATTCTTTAGCTTACTATCCAAAAATAAAAAATAGATATCAATATATACACAAAAATTATTATATACAATAATATTGTTTCATAGTGATGCCAAAAACATAGGAATTTTCTGAATGGATTTTGTAACTTTTTGATTAATTCCTAGGCGAATTAATTTTATTTTTAAAATTTTCGTACTTCCAGCTTAACTCTAAACAATTTTATTTTGTTTTTAACAAATAAAATGCAATTGTTTCATAGTGTTATTATACTTTTTTTAACTAAGAACTATTCTGAATGGATTCTGAAATATTTTTGAATAATTTTTTTCCACAATTTTTTTTTCCTCTAGTTTAACTCTCTATAATCGCGTTTATTTTTCTTCTAAATGTGAAAATTCAATTACTTTGTAGCGATGTAAAAAATGGAAATATTATTAATAATTAGAAAAACACGAAAACATTTCGTAAATCCACAATATTATTAATTGATTTTAAAATATTTTTTATAAATTTCGATGAGAATTAATGCTTTTTATAATATTATAACTCAGAACAACCGCGTTTTGTTTCTAAGCGAAGAAATGCAATTACTTTCTAGTGATGTCAAAAACAGCATGGATTTTGAAATATTTGTCATAAATTCATGACATATTTTAAAGTTTTTAGAATATTTCATTCTTCTAGTTGAATTGTCGAGATTTGTTTCTAAATGAGAAAATTCAATTGTTTTGTAGTAAAAAAATTGAGACTATTCTTAATTTATTTTGAAATTATTGCAAAAATTTCACGATAAATTAAATTCTCACTTAACCCGTGGTGAAACATTGATTTTTTCGTACAAAATTTTATGTATGTTTTTTGTAATTTGCATTTTGTATGTATTTTTTTAAGAAAGAAGAGCAAAGATGTGATAAATAAATAAATAAATAAATAAATATATTAATTAACCTCTAATTAATGCAAACATTTCCTTGAGAATTAATTTCTTTCTACAATTTTTCATTCATATGGCTCAGCTCTCCACAATCGCACTATGTTTCTGAGCGAGTAAATGCAATTGTTTTTCATCTACCTGATGAAGCCAGTGTGTGGTGAAACATTGTTGTAGAGAAATAAAAACGTTTTTGAAACCATATACTGTGTCAGTATTTTATGAAAAGAAATGCAACTGTTTTATACGAATTTTGTTTTGTTTAAATTTATCTTAAAAATATAAAAACAATGATAATATCCCTTATTCATGACCTACCACAATTAAATTTATATTGACCTACTTTAATAAATTATAAATTAACCTAGCGTATCCCTAACCTACCAAAATGAATTATAATATTAATTTAGCGTACTCCTGACCTACCACAATAAACTATATATTGATTTATCGCACTCCTGTATTTAAAGCATAGTTTTAGTTGCTCCCATGTAAACCATCCCGAACTCCATGATTACAGCTAATTCAAGGATTTCTTTAGGCATCGGTAATATACAATTTATTTAGGTAGGTTAAGAATACGCTAGTTTAAGCAAGCGCATGTTTTGTATGATTCAGAAATGTTTGTATAAATTCCAAGGCGAATTATGTTCTTATAATTAATTGTTTATCCAACACAACACTGGCTTATGGTTTAGTAATTGGAGGGTGGGATAGAGGCCACCCACCCACCCTACATATACATTTTACATAAAGCTTAAATACTGGTTATGTTTTATTTGTAATCATTCGTGTAAATGAAGTGTGTGTTTCCGAAAACCGAAAAATACGATCGGTGAATGAAGATTCTGTGTATATGTATGGTGGGTGGGTGGCCTCTATCCCACCCTCCAATCATTAAATTATACACGAGAGTGTTGATAGATTAATTATTTATTAAAAAAAGCAGATTGTTGAATAATTATTCAATCAATTCCAATAAAATTGTAACACGAAAATATTTATTTTCGTGACTGGAGTTTCAACAAGTTATGGTCGTCATTGTCAAAATGAAATATGGTTTAGCCTTGCTTCAGTTAAATATTTGATTATAGGAGTTTTTACTTGGTGATACAGAGTTACAATTTTATTGAAATTATTAAACAATGAATCTCGTACAAGTAAAATGTCTCTACAATCAAGTATTTAATTTTTTCACACAGAATAAAACACTTACCATGATTTTTGCCACAAATAATTTATGTAATTTATGTACCTAAATTTTTGACATGTTCATTATGAAACTTGATTTTGTTACTTACAGCAAATTTGACTATTGAACAAAAAGAAATATTATAAATTCTCCAGTGTTAATATTAACATGACTAACAATCTCGTCATCTTAATATTAAATATGGATTTTCAACGCCTAAGTGCCTCAACAATCATTCTACTCCGGTGTTTGCAGAAGACACTATGTCACGTGATAAGTTTTTTGATATTTCATGATTTTTACACTTGAATAAAGATGACAGAACTAAGAAAATAAGAAATTTAGTGGATTATTTATAAATTTAGTTATCTTAATGTCCAAGAGAGTAAAGTATCAATTGATGAATCTCTGATGAAGTTCAAGGGACAATTAAATTGTGAGATTTGGCATTAAGTTCTAAAAAAACCTGTGAATCGTCCTCAGGCAAATAATTGATAAACCTGCTTCGTAAAGTGTGGTGGAAGTGGCTCAACCAATTCTACAGAAAGTACTTTGTATTTGGACAATTGGTATTAATCCCTACAGTTATATCAAAATTTATTGAGCACATATTTTCCAGCGGGCTCTTTGAGAGAAGGTAACTTTATAACCGGATTGATATAAATATATATTACTTCTAACCGCCATCTTATGTAGAGCAAGTAAGGGAAACGATTAAAAAAGGTGAAAGTATATTTGAATAAGTAGAAAAATGAAGAAACTCACGTGTACCAGAGAAAAATGTGTCGGATATAACACGCAAACAATCTTCACGGCTGCCATATCGTTTAAAATGTCCATTTCCACCATCTCCAATGCAGCAAAATTTTTGAGGTTAGCACGTACTATAGGAAAATCGGCGTCTCGTTTGCGTACACTCAAGGTGCAAGCCCCTAAAACAGAAACAGTGTTAAAAGAGGGTAATTGAACATGAAATTATTAAACGGGTTGTTATTAAAATTGTTCAGTTTACAATTGATTGGTAAAAGTAATAAACAATAATTTGTTTTCCATGGCTAACTAGATTTAACTTTTATAATGGTAACTTGATTTATAGGATTCTTTATTTAATTAAACGCATTTTTCTTAATAAAGTTTTGGGATACCAAATAAATACATTTTTTTTTGTATGTAATTATTTCAATTTAGCAAAAATATATCTTTGTAATTATTCGTCGCGTTTTCGGTGGCAGTTTACAAGCGGGGCCGAAATGTGAGTGGAATTGAGTGCCGGACCGCAAAAAGTGGACAACAAATGGGCGGCGAGAGGTCGTGAAAAGTGCAGCGGCGGGCACAACAACTCGTTATCAGCCGGTGATGTCATCAGCAGGATTTTACTGATTATTCGTACAATGGATGAAGCATAATCGCATTAAATGTGGATTTGATTACTCGCGCCCATCAGTCGCATTTCGATTACCCTTCGTCGATCATTTGTACAATTCCTGTTTAACGAGTTGGCGCGCGGGGCGGCGGCGGCGGCGGCAGAGGAAAAAAAAATATAATTAAAAAATCGACGCGCAAAAAGGGCCGATTTGTTGTCGATGTAATAAATTCGATCGGAATTTAGTGCGCGGATTAAAATTCATCCTGCGCCCGCGGTAAATTTATTTCTGTTCCAATTACGCCGCGGTGAATAGTGTACTTTCCGTAATTAATTTACCAAGTGAAAAAAAAAAAACAATAACGTAGTTCAATTAGATATTGTACACGTTTTTTTTACAAATGGTTGCAAAAAATAATATCAATCTACACACCTATTCCCTGTGATTGAAAAAGCCAAAATCACTACTAAATATCAATTTTATCTTGTTTTTTTATTTATTTTCCGGAATTTACCGAATACACAACATTATTTCTCTCTTATTTCTTTCGCATCAGGTATGTAACTAACCATTAAGGTAAATCCATTTACTAAATCTATTCCACAAACAGGTTCTGACGAATCCCATTGACGATGAGGTTTGTAATGTGAAACCGCTGTGGTCGATTTCATCTAGGGAAATTTGTCAAACAACAAGAGGAGACGATGATGCCCGGGCTATTGTTAACGAATGCGATCGTGTTCCTTTCTAAATTTTTACAAAGTGCCGTTGAAAGCTCTTTACTGTCCATTATCCGAACGGACATGTGAATATTTTCACAATAGGTCTTTCTTTGATACATGTAAAATTTGTAATCGTAGATTACAATTATGATAATTCATGTATTAATATAATAACCATTAAAATCAATCAATTTTTATGGTACAAATTAATTTTTGTGTGCATATAATGAGAAAGAAATAATATATTCAATCAATAAATTATTAACTTTTTCATGTGGAATTTTAATGTTTTTTTTGAAAAATACTAAACTATTTTTGCAATTTTCAACTGTTTTCTAATAGATGTCATAAAAAATACTGAATAAAACAGTGTTTATTATGACTTACCACGTAGTAACTATCGCAACCATCATTATGATTAATAGATGTCATTTTTTATCGTAAGTTTTCAACATTTTTAAAGCAAATTTAACATTTGTTTTTGATTTTTTTACAATTTTCAACTGTTCTCTAACAGACGTCATTTTTTTTTATCAATAACCAAATAGTTGAGGCTGTTAGTTTGTTGAAAGTTCATATTCTAATCACTTTAGTAAATTTTCGACACGCTGTGTCTTCTTCAGGCGAAAGAATTTTTTTAGTGTACCATTTTGATTGACGGTTTTTCCAGAGAATGAAGTAATCCTAAGTAAAATTCGCTTCTCTAACTTCAACTGCGCTACGCTGATGAGATTCAAAATAGATTGAAATAGTGTCTGTTGTTAACAGGGAACAATAATTAATATTAATATTTATTGATTAATTTAATATTATATAAAGGAAATGTATTTAAGAAGTAATGGGTTAAAAAATAGTAAAAAAATAAAAAGCTAGTGGCAGCGGTGGGATTCGAACCCACGCCTCCGAAGAGACTGGTGCCTTAAACCAGCGCCTTAGACCGCTCGGCCACGCTACCTGCATAAGCCACTTCGATTGCTGCGAAGAATAAACAACAACTTATATAATCGATGAATTATTTCATCGCGCCATCTAGCCTTTATTAGCTTAATTATATAATAATTAAAAATCACATTTATTATCTAAATAAAAACGGAATAACTATTATGATAAACCAACTTAATTACAGCAAAAATAATACAAGTAAACGATCCGACAATCATTTGAAATAAATCAATAGTTACTAATATATTTTTAAATTCCTCTCGTAAATTATGTTGCCTATCTTCGGTTTATAAATTTATATCATACAACCCCTACATTAACTCTATATTAGAGGTTGTTTATAGAAAGGCACTCACAATTATACTTATATTTCTATAAACAATCCTTAATATTAAAACTGTTTCAACACGTGATAAACGGAAACAAATTCAACAAATTAACTCTATAACTATAATAAATAATGATACTCATTACTTTGTTCGTTCTGTACTTATTTACATGAAAAATATCTCCTCCTTTGCATGTCAGGCACATAATTCCCGCTCATAATGAACCCGATATTTTAATTTCCCCCCTGCACATCTGATTTACCACAGCAGCCCCTTAAATTTTTCCATTCCCCTCTTTCTATCTCCTTACACATTTCAGCCCTTAATCCGTCTGTGCCTGCTGCTTTTCCTTGTCTCATCATTTCACCAAAACGTTTTCCACATCTTCCACCATGAAACCTTCACTTCCCTTAGAATTCCGTCTCCTATCCCTCATGGAAGGATAATTGTTTCCTCTACAATTATTGTCCTATTCGTCATTTTCTTCCCCCCTTTTTTTTTTAGAATATTCTACATTTCTGCTTGACTTTTACACATTCTTCTTCTTCACGCCCTACACTGAAAGGTAAAAGGGCAAATGATTAAATAAAATAATAATAATAATTCTTCACTCGTTTTCTTCAGAGCCTGCATCTTTTTTCTATCACATAATACTATTATACTTATTCCTAGCTGCCGTCACAAGCTTCTATGCCCATCCGCTCCGTGAAAAAGGTATTCCCTCAATACCTTTTTCACTTCTCTTATTCATCGAATCAAGTACACATTTTCCCATGTTTTTTCTTTCGCATCCCACTATAACATCATCTTACTCTTTCATTGATCTAATCATCCCACTGAACCTTCTATACCTTGTTCTTCCTAGTCCTAATGACATTTAGACCACTCTCCAATTTCTCACACACACAAAAAGGGATTAAAGTTTTTAACAGCATTAATAGAAATAGAGTTTTTTTTACTAGGTGATACTAAAAAAACAATGACTTAAGGGTTAAATGTATTCAAGGTGCGTGGGTGGACTGTAACCCACCCTCCAATTAATAATATTTAGGTAAAATCCGAAAAGAATAGAAAATTATGAAACTGAAGAAATTAAAATCTTAATTCACTAATTTTAGCGTAAGTTTTGGAATAGTGGCGACCCACCCGCCCTACATATACATATTAACCTCACCCACTAATCAGCGTTTTGTTTCCAGGGAAGCAAACAGTGAAAAAGTTAATTAAATTAGCAAAATTCACCAGCAGTGTTTTACTTAAAACTATTAGATATATGTAGGGTGGGTGGGTGGCCTCGGACCCACCTTCCAATCAATAAAACATACGCGAGGGTTGTTTAATAAAATAATTCACACCAGAAAAATCAATAAAGAATTTGTCAGGGAAATTACTCCACTTGGAAATTATTAAGTTACAGATTTCTGATTATTTAAAATTTTTAAATCCAGTCTTTTGGCGTAATTTTTGGAATTGGAGGGTGGGATAGTGGCCACCCACCCACCCTACATATACATATTAACCTCAACCACTGATCTACGTTAAGTTTCCAGGGAAACAAATGGTGAAATCGTTAACTAAATTAGCAAAAATCATTAGAAGTGTTATACCTAAAATAAATATATATATATATGTAGGGTGGGTGGGTGGCCTCAGACACACCCTCCAGCCAGTAAAACATACGCGAGAGTTTGGCAGTTTAATTAATTACCACAAAAAAAGAATCTATAAAAAATCGTCAAATGCATAATTTCATTAGTACTGGATTTTTTTTGTAAATCGTTGAGTAAAATGTATTGGTTGAAGGGTGAGTTAACCTTACATAAACTATTCCAGTCCCACCCTACATACTACCATTTAATTCAAGCAAAAATAGTGCTTATAATTTTTAGCAGCATTAATAGAGTTTGTTACTAGGTGATACTAAAAATGCATTGGCTTGAAGGCCAAATGTATGTTTTTAAGATATGTGGGTGGACTGTAACCCACCCCCACCCCCCAATTAATAATATTTAAATAAAACCCCAAAAGGATAGGAAGTTAAAATCTTAATTCGCTTATTCTGGAGTAGGTTTTGGAATTGAAGGGTGGGATAGTGGCCACCCACCCACCCTACATATACATATTAACCCCACCAATTAATCAGCGTTTAGTTTCCAGGGAAGCAAACAGTGAAAACGTTTACTAAATTAGCAAAATTCACCAGCAGTGTTTTACTTAAAATTAATAAATATATGTAGGGTGGGTGGGTGGCCTCGGACCCACCATCCAATCAATAAAACATAGGCGAGGGTTTCACTGTTTAATAAAACAATTAACACCAAAAAAACAATAAAGAATTTGTCAGGTAAATTGCTACACTTGGAAATTATTAAGTTACAGATTTCTGATTATTTAAAATTTGTAATTCAAGTCTTTTGGCGTAATTTTTAGAATTGAAGGGTCAGATAGTGGCCACCCACCCACCCTACATATGCATATTAACCCCACTCACTGATCCCCGTTAAGTTTCCAGGGAAACAATCGGTGAAAACGTTAATTAAATTAGCAAAAATCATCAGCAGTGTTATACCTAAAATAAATATATATGTGTAGGGTGGGTGGGTGGCCTCAGACACACCCTCCAACCAGTAAAACATACGCGAGGGTTTCACTGTTTAATAAAATAATTAACACCAAAAAACTCAATAAAAAAATTGTCAGGGAAATTACTTCATTTGGAAATTATTAAGTTACAGATTTCTGATTATTTAAAATTTTTAATTCAAGTCTGTTGGCGTCATTTTTGGAATTGGAGGGTGGGATAGTGGCCACCCACCCACCCTACATATACATATTAACCCCACCCACTGATCAGCGTTTAGTTTCCAGGGAAACAAAAAGTGAAAACGTTAACTAAATTAGCAAAAATCATTAGAAGTGTTATACCTAAAATAAATATATACATGTAGGGTGGGTGGGTGGCCTCAGACACACCCTCCAGCCAGTAAAACATACGCGAGAGTTTGGCAGTTTAATTAATTACCACAAAAAAAGAATCTATAAAAAAATCGTCAAATGCATAATTTCATTAGTAATGGATTTTTTTTTGTAAATCTTGGAGTAAATTGTATTGGTTGAAGGGTGAGTTAACCTTACATAAACTATTCCAGTCCCACCCTACACACTACCATTTTATTCAAGCAAAAACAGTGCTTATAATTTTTAGCAGCATTAATAGAGTTTGTTACTAGGTGATACTAAAAATGCATTGGCTTGAAGGTCAAATGTATATTTTTAAGGTACGTGGGTGGACTGTAACCCACCCCCACCCCCCAATTAATAATATTTAGGTAAAACCCCAAAAGGATAGGAAGTTATGAAACTGAATAAATTAAAATCTTAATTCACTTATTCTGGCGTAGGTTTTGGAATTGGAGGGTGGGGTACTGGCCGCCCTTCCACCCTACATACGCACATTGATCCCACCCACTGATCTTAGTTAAGTTTCCAGGGCAACAAACAGTTAAAGCGTCGATTAAATTAGCAAAATTCACCAGCATTGTTTTACCTAAAATTATTACATATATGTAGGGTGGGTGGGTGGCCTCGGATTCACCCTCCAATCAATAAAACATACGCGAGGGTTGTTTAATAAAATAATTCACACCAGAAAAATCAATAAAGAATTTGTCAGGGAAATTACTTCACTTGGAAATTATTAAGTTACAGATTTCTGATTATTTAAAATTTTTAATTCAAGTCTTTTGGCGTAATTTTTGGAATTTGAGGGTGAGATAGTGGCCACCCACCCACCCTACATATACATATTAACCTGACCCACTGATCAGCGTTTAATTTCCAGGGAAACAAACAGTTAAAGCGTTGATTAAATTAGCAAAATTCACCAGCAGTGTTTTACTTAAAATTAATAGATATATGTAGGGTGGGTGGGTGGCCTCGGACCCACCTTCCAATCAATATAACATACGTGAGGGTTTCACTGTTTAATAAAATAATAAACACCAAAAAAAGCCAATAAAGAATTTGTCAGGTAAATTACTTTATTCGTAAACTACTAAGTTATGGATTTTTTATGAAACTGATTATTCTAATCATAATGATGGTTACGACCGTTACCGCGTGGTAATTCATACTGAACCGCGAATAAAACACTTACTATGTTTTATTCAGTGTTGATTATTCTAAATTCTTAATTCACGACTTCTGGAGTAATTTTTGGAATTGGAGGGTGGAATAGTGGCCGCCCACCCACCCTACATATACATATTAACCCCACCCACTGATCTGCGTTAAGTTTCCAATAATCCAAACACTTTATTTGTAAATTATTAAGTCAGAGATTTATGAAACTGATTTTTTTAAATTCTTAATTCACGTCTTCTGGCGTAATTTTTGGGAATTTGAGGGTGGGATAGTGGCCACCCACCCACCCTACATATACATATTAACCCCACCCACTGATCTACGTTAAGTTTCCAGGCAAACAAACAGTTAAAACGTTGATTAAATTAGCAAAATTCACCAGCAGTGTTTTACTTTAAATTAATAGATATATGTAGGGTGGGTGGATGGTCTCGGACCCACCTTCCAATCAATAAAACATACGCGAGGGTTTCACTGTTTAATAAAATGATTAACACCAAAAAAACAATAAAGAATTTGTCAGGTAAATTGCTTTACTTGGAAATTATTAAGTTACAGATTTCTATTACTAATGAAGGTTTAAATTAAATTACACTTGGTTTGTTTCACAATTTTTCTATATTTACTCAACTAGTTTCGCTTTTTACAGCATTATCAAGAGTGAATTACAAAAGAAACTGACAAGTTTATATATAATCAGGTAATGAGGGATTTTAAGATCGGAGAATTCCAAATCTCCTCGTTGTCGTTGACGAGGTTTTTCCCAGCTTTCCCTCGTCAACGACAACGAGGAGATTTGGAATTCCCCGATCTTAAAATCCCTCATTACCTGATTATATATAAACTTGTCAGTTTCTTTTGTAATTCACTCTTGATAATGCTGTAAAAAGCGAAACTAGTTGAGTAAATATAGAAAAATTGTGAAACAAACCAAGTGTAATTTAATTTAAACCTTCATTAGTAATAGTTCAAAATGTTTCACCAAGTGATAAATGAGAAAGTGATTCAAGAAATACAGATTTCTGATTGTTTAAAATTTTTAATTCAAGTCTTTCGGCGTAATTTTTGGAATTGGAGGGTGGGATAGTGGCCACCCACCCACCCTACATATACATATTAACCTCAACCACTGATCAGCGTTTAGTTTCTAGGGAAACAAAAATTCAAAGCGTTGATTAAATTAGCAAAATTCACCAGCAGTGTTTTACTTAAAATTAATAGATATATGTAGGGTGGGTTGGTGGCCTCGGACCCACCCTCAAATCAATAAAGCATACGCGAGGGTTTCACTGTTTAATAAAATAATTAACACCAAAAAAAGTTATGGATTTAAGAAACTAATTATTCATTCATTCATTCATTTAAGCTTTATCGGTCATGATTATATAAAATACAAATAAACTGAAATATACAAAATTGAAGAAAAAACATACATATAATTTTAACAGCATGCCGAAGGGCGGAGTTCACACTTGTAGATGATCTTCCACTCAAATCCATAACTTCTCCTCCGCTGATTCGCAGTTCATCAGCTTTGGATACATACATTGGCTTTTAAATGCTTATTTTCCCTTTATTTGCGACCGTTACCACGTGGTAATTCATACTGAACCCTGAATAAAACACTTACAATGTTTTATTCAGCGTTGATTATTTTAAATTCACCACTTGTGGCGTAATTTTTGGAATTGAAGGGTGAGATAGTGGCCCCCCACCCACCCTACATATGCATACAAACCCTACCCACCGATCAGCGATTGATTTTCAGGGAAACAAACAGTTAGAGCGTTAGTTTAATTAGCAAAAATCATCAGCAGTGTTATACCTAAAATCAATAGGTATATGTGGGATGGGTGGGTGGCCTCGGATTCACCCTCCAATCAATAAAACTTACGCGAGGGTTGTTCCATAATCTCTTGTCCCCAGAAGAATGACAATTTTCTATGGGCAGTTGATGGTATTATCCAGAAAGTAAAATGAGTTAAACTGGTTGTTTTTGCTCCGCTTCCTTATCTTTGACTGTCAGTGGTAATGGCCCAATCCTATTACTTCTTCCACTCTCTTTCTATTCACTTCTTTCCTTGAAAAGCCCCTTGTGTAATGCAATCAATCACTGTTGATTCCTGTGGCCTAATGTATGTTTTCTTACCATCCCAATCCCCTTCTGGGCACACATTTAATATCTTCCATCGCCCACTCCTACACCTTCCTACCCTCACTGTTTATACACTTATCTTGATATCATCTTTCAAACATCGTTCCGTCATCGCTAATCCGTCCCGCACATTAATTTTGGGAGTCCTTTCGATGGATAATTCTCCTTCAGCAATTCAACGATGATTGCTCTTTAGGATTTCTCTAAGATTTTGTGATGTTTGTCTTGAGAATTGCTTACAACCCATCCATTCGATGCTTGTAGTTTTATAACCACCTCCTCACGCTAAATGTGTTTGTTAACGTTTGATTTTAAGGGGTGTCCGAAATATATATCTGTGGATTTATATAAAATTTGTTAAGGAAGGTTTTTAGTGCTTTATTAATTAATCAAGTGTTGCAAAGGCCTCTTCCGACTTCCTCAGAGAACTGGCTGGGTCAACCAGACCAACTATAAAATGGCTGACTTCTATTTAAGCTACATCAATTTTTTTATTACTTTTCTAAAGGTTTTTTTTTAAATGAAGTAGCTCACGTTACTAGTCCTCTAACTGAAAAACACAGCCATTGTCCCTAGACACATTGATTATACAAAACAGGGTCGCCACTATCATTTTAATATAGAAAATAGAATAGTGCAGACATTGATTGAGATAGTTAGATAATAATTGTATTATATTTGAAAAACTGAAAGACTAAAAGTGATGTCAAGTATTAATGCATATGTAGGGTGGGTGGGTGGCCTCTATCCCACCCTCTAATCTATAAAACATACGCAATTGTGTTAAAGAATGCATTCTTAATTTTAAACAGTTGTGTACTTTATTTATTGTGTATATTTTACCTAATTCAAAGATTATTTATTTAAGAAAGTATCTACTTCAATTTTTTAATTATCTGAAACCACATTATTTTATTATGATATTCACGAACATATCAGCGGACTAATTAATTGAATACATGATTGCATGTACGTGTTGCGTATGTTATGTAAATGTTTACAAAGTGCCAAGATAACACTTATTCATTAACAGAACAATCACTGCGTCGTTCGTTATCGACAGACGGGCACATTACGTCTTTGCGTCTGCATAAGGTTTTATGCAAAAACACGTAAATACGAACGAATTTATGGTCACAGTAAAAAGTGCAACGCGATATGAGTTATTGAATCATCCAGAACAGGAACTGGAACTGGATGATAATTTATTGTTTAATTGACGTAAATATTGACTTTGTAGTGATTTTGAAAACTTTGGAAACAGTATTTACAATTTGATTAACGGTTGAAGAGTTAACTTCGTGATGCATCTTGGAAATTTAAACAAAAACGTTTACTTTGTTAATATTATACTTTAGAAAGTGTGATATCAACAAAGTAAACGTTTTTGTTTAAAAGTATTAACTAATTTTTCAAAATTTCAAAGCGACATCTATTTTTTAAAGTGTTTAAGTTTTAAAAAAAATAGTTGTACCAAGTGTTAAATTCTATAATAAAAATTAGGATTTCTGCGCTACGCTTAAAAGATCCAAAATAGATTGAAACTGAAATTTGTCAAGGAAACCATAATTAATAATCATTATTATAGATTTACAAAAAGTTTCGTGTTTTTAATTGATTAAACCAAAATTTAAATACTTTCTTTGTTTATACAATACAATTATCATTGATTGATTATATCAAAATTTAAAATCACAGATAGTGTTAATTTTATCTTAGATTTTAAGTTTAATTGTGTCGTTCTTCAAGTGGAAATCTCAGACTTTTATTTTGAATTATCAAAATGTATCACGAAGCCTCCACAATGATTTGTTTAATATTTTAACAATTATTGAATAAATACTGGTTTGATGAGGCTGTTATTTGTTGAAACTCGATTATTGAATAAAAGATACTATTTTTAAGCAAATTTTTAAATCGGAATCTTTAGTTTGATTTTTGTGAGTTACGTGATGATAAATTTGATTAAATTAATAAGCACTACAAACCTTTCTTCGCAATTTTATTTAAATTCACAGATATATAATTAGTGACCATTATCAATGTTATAATACTCAGTATCACTTTGTGTTCGAAATATATATCTGTGAATTTAAATAAAATTATGATGGGAAGGTTTTTAGAGCTTATTAATTTAATCTGAGAATCTTTGATACTATTTTATTTAAATGATATCACGTGTATCTGTTAAAAACGTACTTACGAATATATATCATATATAGGAAAGTACAAAATTCCTCCGTAATCTCTTAATGATTAACCATAATTATATCTAATCATAGGTAAGAGATACATAACGGAAATCACGACCAAATGCGGAAAACAGGTCCAGTTTTCCAATCGCCAATCGACGTGTGGAACGGCGAAATAATATACGTACATCTAGAGAGATCAGTCAAGTGCGTTGCGCTCGGATAAAAACCGTAAACAGTCTTATCATGACGCTATCTAGACTTGACCTTTGCGCGATAGTCGCGCATCCATCCATCATCCGACCGCATCGTCCCCAGTTTTCTTGCAGGCCTGGCGCCGCGTGTTTCGCCACCTTCTTGTCGTTAATTCGCCGTACCAAAACTAGGAACGAATTCAGCAGGGATGTCCCGCGGAAACACCTGCATAGTGAAGGTGTCGATGGTGGACGCGCTCCAGATCCACCTGCTGTCCATTATCCAGGTCATCTGGGTCGTCTTGAAAGGCTTCGCCAAGTGGGCATGGAACCCGAACACTTATTTCTCACTGGAGACCAGGGATAATCCACCCAATTGCCTCGTGGACTCTTCGCTAGGAAATCATAAATATGTTAAATTAAAGGTTTGTACATTCATATTTATATGGTTTTTTGTAAAATAAAAAGTGCGCGAGCAACGTAATGATTAATTACTTTTAATAAAGTTTTTATATTTCTTTTGCACGTGTTTTTAATTTGAATGTGTTTTAGACAATATGTCTAGAATTGTTTTTAAAAAACCAAAATTCTCTTAATTAATTTTCATTTATACAGCACAAATTGTATTTATGTTATTTAATTTTCCTAAAAACACCAAAGTACGTAGATACATTAAGGTGGCACACTTTCGATATATTCTAATCATTTATCTATTGGGGTAGCGTAACCTTGACCTAATCTAATACCTTATTCCTCGAGGTAGCATACTTTTGACCTACCACAATAATTAATTTGTTGAGGTAGCCTAATTTCGACCCAACTTAATATTTAATTTATCTCTTAACCAATTGCTGAAGTGTTCTAGAAATTTGAAAGGGAAAAATACTAAAAATTTTGAACAGAAATCCAACAAACTAAGGGAATAATTGTTAGGAAATTCTAGTAATTTATTTGAAAAATTTTAGGAATATTAAAGGAAATTATTGGAAAATTCAAGGATTTTAGGAATGTAATAGATAAATTATTCGTAAACATTCATTTAAAAATACAATAAAATTTAGCAATTGTGGCGACTACAACTGTATTTATGATGTCCAGTATGTCTTGGTTGGTCTAAATCTTGTAAAACGATAATTAAAACTAGCGTTATCGATCGGCGCAGGCCATTCAACTCGGAATAGATAAAGTATCAAAAATTACATTCAGCAAATCGTCTATTAACTCTCTAACGGTCACCGAGTGATCAAACACTCGACGTATACATTAGCATCATAACACGTTCTGTAGAGGATCTCATAATTCAAAATTGGATCATTAAAATTATTAATTGAATAGAAACGAGTACATGTTAATTAGTTTTGGGCCAACACCTTTAATTATAATGCTGATTGCGACCGTTACTAGAATTTTACTGAAAGCGTGTTTACTTCTGAGAAGATGCATATTTAAATCATTTTAAAAATAGTTTTCTCTTATTGAGATTATGTTAGAATGTGTTAAAAACATTTAAACTAGTTTAAGCTTATGTTTAAATACCTATATAGAGTAGTGGGCAGTCTCTATTCCACCCTCCAACTTAGCATTATGAAAACGATTATCAACAGCTGAGTTACTATCACTACTAATTAATAACCCTATTATTAATTAATTCTATAGGGCTCCATCTATTGCTTATTAGTTAACAACATTATAAGATTTTATATTTACGTATTGATATCATTTTCAGGGTATTAAATTTCATTACGTCGAAGCGGGAGAGAAGAATCAACAGCTGGTGCTCCTCCTTCACGGCTTCCCCGACTGTTGGCTGAGTTGGCGCTACCAAATCCCCGTGCTGGCGGAACACTTTCGCGTCGTCGCCCTGGACCTGAAGGGCTTCGGCGATTCGGATAAACCGGTGTGGAGGCGGAGCTACCGCATCGACATCATCCTAGAAGAACTCAAACAGTTCATCATCACGCTAGGCGTCGCCAGGTGTACCGTGATCGGCCACGATTTGGGCGGACTGTTAGGTTGGTACCTGGCGCACAAAGAACCGGAATTAGTGGACAAGTTCATCGTCGTCTCCTGTCCCCACCCAAATATTTATTGGAAAACACTATCCACGGAAAGTTATTTTAATAACAAGTGGATTAACTTCATCCAATGGCCGTATTTACCGGAAATTGATGCACTGAAGGAGGACATTCAATTAATCAACGATTATCACAAACATTTGGTGGATAATGGCAAGAAGGACATCTACTTGCAGGCTTATAAATATTCATTCTCGCGTAAAGAGGATTGGACTGGGCCGATTAATTACTACAGAAACCTACCGTTTATCAGAATATGCGAACATTCCGAACAGATAACGCCGTCCACTTTACTTATAACAGGCAATAAAGGCCCATACGTGAAATTAGAAGGGGTCGTACAATCGACGGACTTTTGCGAGAAATTCTTCGTCAAGATCATCGATGGCGCCGGTCATTTTCCGCACCAGGAAAACCCGGAGATGTTCAATAAGGTCATCCTGAAGTTCCTCAAGGTGAACAATTCGCCCGATAAACAGGTCGCGCGCACACCCTCCAAAGGTCTAATGGATAGAATGTTCGGAGCGGTCTCAAACACGGTGAAGTATGGCAATTCAATGATAGACACTGTGCAGAAACGTGCCGTCGGCGTCGGCACGATTCCAGCGATCGGTCTGAGCCTCACGCAGAACGGCGCCGAGTGCTAACTAACACTTCATCGGAAACATAGGATATGAAGAATTCTTTTTTTTATACCTGAAATCATACTCAAAACATGTAAATAGGTTTTAGCTGTACATTACTGTGAATGTATTAATGATACTTCTTCATATTGTATGTTTAGGGATAAACGTAGGTGCGCGTCGTTCATAGCATGCCGCGCGTGAGTTTTTATTTATTTATTGTTGGCTGTTAAAACGAAATATATATTTTTTAGATTTTAATTAAAGCGCTTTTGATTTAATTAAATCCTTTCGGTATGCGACCTTGCAGATAATTTTTTTTATACTTATCGGCTGACCTGCACGGTCGTTTTCGATTGCATTCATGATATCAATTAATCTTTCAATTTAACATTATGCAAATACGACAATACAGATTACAAAAAAAAACTATTCTTCTGCATTTAATATTCTGTAACTTATATTGCATTTTAAAAAATAATTATTGTTAATAAGTGTGTAAAATATCGTTTCTTATTAAAAAAATAAATGCCTTTAACAGTTTAGAAGGAAAAGAACGACGGAATAATGAAAGATCTAAGGGAGGAACCAATATTAAACAACAATGGTGCAGATAGAAGGAAGTAGATAGATTAAAACTTATGCAGACATGATTAAACAACTTGGAATGAGGAGTAAAGCAATGGAATAATATGAAATATTACAAGAAAGGATTAACATGGAACGAGAAAATGTTATAAACGAAAATAACAAAACTGTCATTTATTAAAACTTAATATATTGGAAAACTGTTGTCGACCAGCTTGGAATATAAGTGAAGGCCCCCTTTCACATTCAAAAACTTCACAGGTAAATCACCAAGTTTATTTTTAAGTACCACCATCGCTCGCTGTGAATCGTTTCCTCTTCTGCACAACAGGCACACTGAAAATGCAATTTAATAAAGCCCAATATTCTAAACAAAGAGCTGTTTCATCATCACAAACAAATGAAGCAAATGTTTACATATTACTTATCGATAATATTGAATAATATATGTCATGATATACTGCTATATTAAATAGTAAATTTATTTTTTACCATCGTGTAAAATCATCAACCAACACACAAAAACAGAAACGAAAGTATATTTGAAATCTCTATGAAAATCTGTTAAGTTGACACTAGCGCCATCTATTAATACGATCAGTAACTACTATCCCGTTATTACATACTAAACAAGAAACATTATATAAAATGTGATAAGAAATTCTTAAAGTTAAATTCGTTTGTATTCTACAGATTGGGGGTGGATCCAAAACTAACTAACCACTTAAAGAAAATTTAGTGTTCATTTTCCTATAAATATACAGTGGTTTTAAGAAATTTATGTAAATGCTAAATAATTAATTATGATTTAAATTTAAAAACCCAACATATTCACCATTATTTTCACCAGATTCTTTGATTAGCCCACGCAGTCTTTCTAGCTCATCGTCTTCCTTCATATTCTTGTAGGGAAAATTAACGGATCCGGGTATTCGACACATTTCATATTCCAACTCCGGCCTGACATCGATGAGGAATTTGTCTATCGTTGACAGTTTGTCCGGTTTTATATGCTCATCTTCATCCAATATAGATATATTATGCACCTGTCAAACAATCCAATTGAACAGTATTACAAAAAAACGCAATTTTATAACGTGATAAATAGCTAAAAAGCAAGAAAGCATACTAAAACTGCTTCAGTTTACGTAGCGACATCTATTGGCACTACCGACATACATTACTCTACGTCTAGGTGTTCTCTAACTTTCCTGATGTTCGTAACCGCTGTAATTCTACAGCCTGTATATACCATACCTTATCATCTGCTTTAGCCCCGCAAAATTGCTCGTAATCGATGAGGGAAGTGATGGAAGGCTCGTCCCCGCAGACGGCGCATTTCGGATTCCGGTTCCTCAACTTTATATTCCTGAAAGTCGTATCGCATCCGTCGAAAGTGAGCAACCGGCCCGACAATACACCATCCTGATCGGTCAGAATTTTTATTGTTTCCAATGCTTGTAAAACTCCAATCGTACCAGGTACTAAAATACGAAAACAATGTAAAAATAGTTTTCTCAGTGTAAAATAAAACCTTATGAGTTGTAACTTTGTTTTACCACTATATTTTAAAATCCTTATGTAATAAATAAATAATTCTAATATTTAAATAAGTTTGGGAAATTATAAAGTGGACAGAAATTTTTGGATAGTAAAAATAATTCGATTTTTGTTTCTTTGAATGAAACCTGTAGAAATATTTTATTATCATATGCATATTTTCATTTGTTTACACCCTCAATGGTGATTTAAGTGAAATTCAACTTTATGGTATATATCGTTAATTAATTACCTGGACCTAAAACACCTCCATCACCACAACTAGTGACAGTTTCAGGCGGGGGAGGTTGTGGAAACAAACACCGGTAGCACGGACCTCCTCTATAATTATAAACAGTCAACTGCCCCTCGAGTTGCAGTGCACTGCCCGACACCAAAGGAATCTTCTTAAACACACAGATATCATTTAATAAATACCTCGTGGCCACATTATCACTCCCATCAATCACCACATGAAACGTATTCTTCTGAAACAATTCAGAAATCGTCGAACTGTTGACATGCATCCAAACAGGACTAATGGTTATATTGGAATTGATGCTAAAACGAAAATTATTAGTAATAGTTTTAAGTGCGGAATTTTCTTACCCACCTTTTAAGTCTCTTACTAGCGGCCCTCACCTTTGGTGAATCAATATCCGGCTCTCCGTAAAGGATTTGCCTGTGGAGGTTGGATAATTCAACACTGTCACTATCAACTATTGTTATATTACCTATAAATTATATTATTATTAACTTTTAATATTATTGATTTTAACATTTTGAATTTATTGATTACTTAAAGAACATAACCTATAAAATATTTCAATTACATAAAACGAAATTTTAAGAATAACATTGTATAGATGATACAATTACCATGGTGAAAACAGCACTAACCAACCCAACAATACTAATTAAACCATCGAGGAAACTAATCGACTATATCAACACCATTACAATTAACGAGGATACACCACAGGGAATAATAAATATATCAAATGGTAAAAGAAAATTATTAAAAAATCATAGACCTTTATTATCCTGCACGGAATACAATTCAAACGAAAACTGCACTCTCAATCTAAACGATATACACTGGATATACGAACAGATCACAGAAGAATTGTATTTCCACGAATTATTCGAAGGATCAGAGATTGTACTTCCGGAAAATGATGAGAGCGAAAGGAATGCGGAACTGGATTTACGGTGTGAGAGATTGCGAGTGGAACAGGAAAACGAGGAGTATTACAGTATGACGAATAACAGACGCAATCAAGAGGATTCGGTGGCCTTTCAGATAAAACAAATGAACAAACAGCTGCTGGTGGTGGTGCAGTTTATAGCGTCGATCGTGGCCGGCTTCATGTTTGGATTTTTAGGCGTGGAATTATTGATCGGAAAACTGAATTTGGGTTTTCGCTTGCTTACTGGAATTTCGTGCGCTGTAATCGTTGCTCTAGCCGAGCTTTACTTTTTGATCAGGAATTTGAATGAGGATGTTGTGAACGGAAATTATGGACAGGGTAGGAGTGGTCGTTATAGTATAAAATTTGAATAGGAAAATTCTGTGATGGATTAAATATTTCTATGTATATCAATTTTATAATTCTGTTATGAGTAGGAATTAAAATTTTAATAAAGCATAATAGCAAATTAAAAATTATGAAGTTTATTTTTCAATTCGGTGTAAGTATGGATTACCACATAGCAAGGGTCGCAACCATTCTCTTTAGTATACTTTTTATTTATTAAAATGTTAATCAGAGAAATTTTATAAACGTACCTACTCCAGCTGCAGCCAAATACAGAGAACACGGGCACCCTAATCCTCCAGCACCGATGATAAGAACTCTCGCATTTTTCAGTTCGACTTGACCAACCATACCCAACTGAGGTGTCAACATTTGACGACTGTATCGAGTAATTTCAGTTGAATTCATACGTGAGTTGTATTTGTTGTTCTGCTTTCCCTACAAAAAACAAACAATTTGATTAGATTGGTTATATGAAGCACAAAAAAAAAACTTAATTTCATATACAGAATAACCATGACCAATTTATTAGCGTTAAACCCTTGGAAATTGTAACTTTGTATTCGATATACACAAATGACGCAAAGAAAAGTTTTTAATTAAAACAAACGATAACGTTTAAATATTTTTTTTATTCACAACGCCAACCGAGTTTATTGTGCAGAAATCATTCAAAACACTCTAGAAAAAAAAATATTCAAAAACCGTGGTAATAATTGTATTTCTTAATTTTTTTTCATAATTGACAGTTAATTGTGCGATAATACAACTCTACATCTTCTCACATTCAAGTACAAATAAAATTGTTACTTACCTCAAATAATAATTTCAGTTTGAAATTACAGTTCAAAGTATAGGCAACACAATGAACACACTGAAATTTTATTCGATGGCTTATTTGAAGTCAATTTCGATTAATTAATACATTTCAAAAAATCACCCGACATTATCCGTTACTCATGTTTATAAGCTTTTGCATTAATTTTACTATCCATTAATTATATCCCTATTCGACTTACTTTTAGGGGTTGAAATTATAATAGGCAACTAAACTTACGCATTTAAAAGTATTACTTAATTAACATAAAATAACGCTTTAAATTAATTAAACACGTTCATATTCACATTTGTTTCGGAAATAATAGTAATAAATCAAATTATAAACATTAAATCATAATAAACAAATATTTATAGGTTAGGATATCATACCTTTCCATGTTTCAAATGAAACAACCTATTTTCCTTTGTAGTCAATTCCAGACGCAAGAAATTAATTTCCTTTTGCAAGGCTTCTATTTCCAAAGCGATGTCACCCATTGCTAATGTGGAAATTTTAAAAATTCAAATTAGTTTTAAAAATCTTGAAACATGTCCACACTGAAGTGAAGTTGTTTACATAAATTTAGATGAAAATATAAATACAATGTAAAAGTATTATTTACACTAAGATATATTAATATATTTATTATATATCTTTTTTTGGCCTCGGAAACAATTCCATATAATCAGCTCAGAGGTATATAATATCTGAATTATAAATAAAAACATATTTGTTCTTTATTATTAAAACAAACATCCATGAATATATAAAAATTATTTTACTAAACTTCGTTTTGCAACTAACTTATCTGTATCTATTTTTTTCTATAAATTATTATATTTTTATAAAAGATTTCCGAAATGTTTTCGTATTAAAAACACTAAAGATTATAATAAATAATATAAATAAAAAATACTATTGTGGGCTGAGATAAATTAATGAATTCGATGGATTTTATTTAGCTTCAAAAAATTTTAATATATTTAACTTGCAATATAATAAATAACTGTAATAATATTTATTTATGTTATTTTTTGTGATTTAAGTTTTGTACATTGTAAACCAACAAAAGCCAACTTCAGACGGCACTTGGAAAAATGTGACAGTGACAGCTCGATCAGTGCTATTTGTGTACATCGGGGCCACAAATGGAACCCCACATGTGCTTTCTGATGGCACGCAATAACTGACCGAAGGTTTATCTTAACTATGGACACGTAAAATCCGTAATTCCCGAGTGGTGCGCGCCTGCGAACGGAAACGCGTCGGAGTGCGGTGAAGGTGTGACCTTTACGGTAAAGTCGCTGGAATTTGAATAAATGTTCGGCCAGGTTTCGCCCCGTACCGATCAGCATCTCCGGAAATCAGTGGGAAACATGTAACGTCCAATTTCCGAATGATTGCAACCACTGTGAACATGTGGATCATCGTGGTCTCCACATGCAACGCTATAACTCTAATAATAGTGCTAGTTTTGTGCTCGTGCTGGAAGAGGAAGCGACAGAAGTAAGTGTATGGTTGACAACTTCATACGAATAAGAAAAAACAATTCAAATTATGTATGCGCAAGTGACACTGCCTTACTCTAGTTTAATAATTCTTCACATTAACATTTTATGTGACATTTTATTTAATGCAAGTATGCAGTTAGTAATTATGCATTACCATATAAATTCTTCATTGAACTTAATTTATGCACTTTGAGAAACAATATTTGTTAAACAAATGAGCTTCAAAAACATTATTTACATTGAAATATAAATTATTTATTTATTAAGTTTTAATTGTTCTGAAAAAACCACTGAGTTTCATCAATCTTTTCCATATAACATAGATTCAAATAATAATAATTATTGTTTAAACATATATTTATTGTTTCTTCTTTTATACATAAAATAATTAAACAATTAAGAGGAAAGAAACTCTAACTGCAATCATTCAGTTATTTTACTCTAATTTAGGATTTTCAAAATTCGTCATCAAATGAATAATAATGTACATTGTATATTCACTTTAATTTAATTTTTATTATTGCATTATTATTTTAATTCATAAGCAATGAGAGCAGGTATCCACAGTTTATGAATTGGTATAATTATTTTATTGGTAATTAATTCGGGCACATCCAAGAAACAATTTAGAATAAAATCACAGTGTGGAACACCGCTTTCCAAACAAATTTGTGCTAGTACTGTTACCTTAATTATAATTCCCTAATTGCACGCATACTATTTGCATATTTAAGCTCCATCTGGGTTTACTATCATTACAGTCTGATTAGATCTCAACTGATTAATTGAGGTAATTATTTATTAATTAAGTAATTATAAAACAGAGGAAATTAATTAAAGATAATTTCAGGCTTTCATCGTCTTGATGTATTATTTTTTTACAAGTTTAAAATATTAAATAAAATTATTTCATATTTCTACAATAGGAAAAAGTAGTGTAATTAATTTTTTTGGATTTTAAAAATTATAATAATAGCTCATTTAAATTTACTAACTGAAATTTTGCATAAACAAATTTAATCATTTTAACCGAATGAACAGAGTGAAATTTAGAAAGCAACCCGAACTGATTACTCACCACCTAATGACACGTATGAAGTTGTTCGACGCATAATTAGCACACACGCACTAATCGACGCCGATTTGCACCACACACTTCCCGCGTTTGGCTTGTGTTTGTTTGGTTTTCGTTTGTTTTTTTTTTTCTTTCTATTTTTATAGAGATGACTTGCAAGGGCTTGACGGCATGGTCACGCAAAAAAATCCCGACGAGAATGTTAATCACTTACCCGCAGCTACCATACAAAGTCCGCCGGAGAGTGTTAAGCACGAGGTGGCCGATGAAATCGATTCCACGAAACGGTGCTTACCTTTTTAATTTTATGTCGTTCAGTACTCATGCATGTGCGATCTTAGGCAGATGTGATTTCTTTTTTTGTTTTTTTTATAACACGTAGTTACAACAGTGAGGTCTATTAGAGGTAAGGAAATTAAGTTAATTAACAATTTGAAAAGAAAATCGTTTTAAAACAGTTATGTAAGGAAAATAAGTGGGTTTAAATAATAATTTTAACAATTTTACGTAACAATAAATATTTGTATAATCATATACCTTTCTAGCCGTTAAGAGTCTAGGGTTACTTCAATAAATGTATTTTAAAATATTTCAAATTTGATTTTTGTTGAGGTTATCCGAAAATATGCAACCGAATATACATTTCACTATGGGTTTTATTATAAATAAATTATAATGTGAAATTTATAATAATTATTAAATATTATAATCTCCTTCTGTGATTTATTATTTTTTTAAATATTTTTGAATATAATTTATTTATATTTATAACTTACTAATAAAAATCAATGAATTATCTAAAATACACTATGATAAAATGAGGAAAATATTTTCATCTAAGGTGCCATGAAAAAAAATCTGAAAAAGTTGTTGATGATTTTTTCCTAACAAAAAGTCTTTTCAAAAAAGCCATCGAAATGGAAGCATACATTTCTTGTTTGGTAAGGTTTGTTTGAATTCATTTTTAACCTTTGTATTATAAATGCATCATTTTAAATAAAATAGCATATTATAGTTGAAATAAAATAAATGTTTAAAACATTCTACAAGGAGGGCAAAAGTTTTCGAATTAAACAGATATCTTTCAAGCTTTATTTAGAGTGTGTTAACGGAAAATTAATAAAATTTAATTGATATTAAATTTCATTTTACTTGAAATCCCAATTGAAAATTTTATCGTGTTAATCAAATTTTAATTAAACAAATGATTTGTTCACCTAAGCTCGACTAAAAGTTAACCTCAAAATTGTTTCTAAATCTCCATTAATTTATTCAAATTCAATATTACATTAAACTCAGTGCATTATAAAGGGCGAATAAACTTTTCGATTGCACAACTTGTTGTTTTATATAGTATGTTCTATAAAGGATAAACACAAGTTTCTGATTGTTTAGTAAAACAACTTCAGTATACATTAAATTAGAATTGTTTGATTAATGCTTCTTAAAAAGAATTTCTAACAACAATTAACATTAATGTATAAACGAAGATTTACATAAAATATTCTATGAAAAACCTACACATATTTTTATGAAAATAAGATTTTTATACTTAATCTTTTCAAATTTGAAAGTATATGTCAATTTATGTTAAATTTTATGCATGCATGCTTTTGGCTGTGTATTATTTATAATTTATTTATTTTGATATATTTTAACTTTGGCTCTGATAGACCTCATCTGACTTTTAGTAATCGTTTAAAAGTTGGTTAATAGAGGAGGGATAATATAATAATGTATTACATGATCGTGTAGGCCAGTAGCAGCTGGTAACACAAGGAGGAGTCTTCCTGATATTCCGTCCGAAGGCCAAACGAGGGAAGATGGTGTCTGGGAGCCGGCTGATAATACTTCCGTCATCTACGCTACTGTTGAACCCTATAATAATGCAGGTAACAGATAAACCTAAAAGTTTAATTTTTCATGATTAAAAAAACCTTTATTTACACTTTTGATCAGTTAAATTATTAGGTATATTCAAGCTGAGAGTTGACTTTAGATGTTTATGGATATATATTAATTAAATTTCTTTTATTATTTAGCTAAGCGTCACACCTTGCCGAATGGAATTGACTCCAGACCGAGTATATCGCAGCACAGTTCGATAAGCCAGGCGGACGACGCACCCTACGCAAGTGTGAATTATGAAAAACTCAACAAAGAGCATCCGTACGCGATCGTTAAGTCGCCCAATAATCCAGAAAATGATATTTCCGAGGAGCCCACCGCCAGGACTGCACTTTTACAGTAAGTAGTCTTCTTCGTCCAAACTTAAAATCACGCATGCGAAGAGCTAGAACTTGCATAAAAATTTTAACCATGATTTTAAAATTATTGCAAACAGGAAATTATTTGTATTACTTATATGATATATTTTTTTAGGTCAGAAATGCCAAATACGTCAACATTGTTGGAACCTCTGCCACCGCCGCGATCGAGGAGGAGTTCGGCCCAGAGCAGCACCGCCACCGACATAAACGCAGCTTCCGCGGTGGCGGGCGGGATCGCAGCTAGTCAAGAATTACCGTACATGACGCCACCTATCGGCCCGACGGCGCAGACAAATTTCAGTGGAGATTCCCAAGATTCCTCAAGTTCGTATAATTTCCTCATTTATTTTACAAACAACTAGAAACGCTCAGCACCATTAACTATGAGTATTTGTAATGTTTCAGAGGGCTACACAAGCATTAGTGTACGTGAACCCTTGGCTAACATTAGGGCTCAGACGAAAGAGATGAACAAAACCAAAAGGTCCTTGGATCCGCATTATTCAACGGTGTCGGACGATTCTGGTAAGTTTGTTTTTTTGTGAGAGGAGAGGAAGCTTATAATTATAATTATTCTTCCAGATGAAATGTACACTACAATCCCAGACCAAAATAATCAAATATACACTAGCGGCAGTGAGACGTACGCGCAAATTCAACCAATTACTGTTGCGGTCGACATAAATCCAGTGCCTTCGAACACGATACCCAACTCTGCCAATGAAGACAATGATACTCCGGATGCTTTTACCTCAGCACCGCAACCTCCTAGTGTAGATAGTTTAAAAAATATGACCAATTCGCATTCACGACAAGGTATGCTTTTTTAAATTCTTCAAAATATTTCATCTCACAATAAATGGGTTAAATAGCCTTTATTAATGTGCATGTTAAATGTTGTTACTTCTTCCTTATTGTGTTCATTTTAATCAGTGATGTATTTTGGTTTAATAATTAATAGAAATAAAACCAAAATGCATCAAACTACCTTTTATATGTCGTAATTATTCCTTATTTTATTCTAGTGGATGTGTAGTAATTGTTGTCTTTTTGTCCAAAAAATTAGCTGACCAAGACATTTTTCCAGCATCATCATCGAGCTCCATACTTAATTTAGGATCGCCGAAGCCAGAAAAAAGACAGGCGAATTCGCCACTACCGCCACCACCGGGCGCCGCCAGTCCGGACTTTCTGCTCTATGTGGAGAAACACAAAAACCTCGATGATATGTACGCCAAGGTGCACAAGAACAAGAAGAAGAACGACGACGTGGAGAAGAGCCTGGATTCAATAGTGAGCTGCAGCGGGAGTCCGATCGAGGAAATCAAAATCGAGAATGAGAAGGCCAAGCGCGAGCACAACTACGAAACGCTGAAAAAGTCCCCTAGGAAAAATAGCGATCCCGGCTATGAAAAATTAAAGCTGAAAGATGATAGTTCGGAACCTGGCTACGCCAGTATTAACGGCCCGGATAGTTTAAACACGGATCCCGGTTATGAGGTTTTGAACCGGAAAGCCGCTTCTGACGTAGACCCTAATTACGAGCAAGTTTGTGATAGGAACGCTGGTTATTCCACCATAAAAGAATCGATAATAGCTGGATACTCAGTCGTAAACAAGCAGCACAAGATGAACTTAAAACAATTACAAGAACAGGAGGCGATAGATGAGCCTAATTATGAGAGCATGCCGAATGAAAACGATCCCATGTACGAGAAATCCGGGAGTGAAACTGATCCGAATTACGAGTCGGTTCATCAAAACGACCCCAATTACGAAAGCGTGAAGTATTTGGACGTCAGTTACGATAGGATGAATACGGACGATGATTCCAGCCGTACGGAATCTAGTTTACAAAAAGACAGCCGAAATTCCGGCTACGAACTCGTAGACAGTAATAATAGCAGCATAGAAAAAGACAGCAGCGAACCGCCGTATGAAAAATTGAACAATGACGAAAACAGCAAAACCGACTCTGAATCGTCCGGTTACGAAAAAATAGCCAATCAATCGGAAGTAGCACAGCCCAACTATGAAACGATAAGGCGGGATAAATCAAAAGGTGACGGTTTGAGCGAGGACGAAGACGGAATTTTTGAAGTGTAGCTATCGGTTACACTGTACAATTAAATTAATGTGATACAAAGTGATTCAATTTCTATAGTATTATACAATAGATACGTTTTATAAGCGTAACCTTTTTACATTAGTAGAGCCGATTTATAAAGTATTTATATTTTTATATATTCACTAATTCAAAAGATTAATTACGATAACAACGAAATCTTTAATGTTTTAACGATTCAATGAGCCTATTTAGAAGTACTATTATTTTTGTATAGAGTATTTTATATGCAAGTATTCGTTTAAAATCCTTAAGTACTCCTGTTTCCGTGCAATATACGTGTATTTACTTTGGGTGCCACATTAGTACTTAAGGGTTGAACTTGAACTGTATCCTCTAAATCGTTGCCAAGTTGTAGGACTGCATGAATAGTTACTTCCAGGTTAGTCATCCTGTACTTTTTATGTCGGTGCTATATATATATATAGTTAGTACAGCAAGTGCGAGGTATTTCTTGTGATTTTTTGACAGATTCTACTTACGAGTATTCGTACACACAGAGTAAATATTTTGTAAGGGTTTTAACAGTGACACAAAAGTATTGTCACGCGTGCATGTTTATCCAAAATAAGTTACTTTCGTGTCGTTTTGTACAAAGCACTCAATTTTTTTTTTGTTGGCTTTTTGGAGACTGTATGCATTTTTCATTGTTATGATTCAAAAGTTAATATATTTAATATATTTTATATTGTACTATTTATTTTATATATTATGAGTTTTAATAAATTTAACTTTGTAAATCAATTTATAGTTCCTTTATAATAATAATATTTAATATTATTAGGATTTTCAGTAATAGAAGTGATGAAATGAGATAACTTATTTCCCATATTAAATAAAGTCGGCCCTCTCTGAAACATGTTGCGAATCAATGAACATACATATATGTAATAATAAATTTAAAAATACGAAAACATTTCGTGAATGTACAACAATGAGTCTTACTAAGACTACAATTTGTAGTATTGTATTTTTAAATTTATTATTAAATTTTCTACAACAAACTAAAGGATTTTAATACATTTTATTATACATATAATATTTGGAATTCTACAGACAAAACAATTTATAACAGTTTAAAATATTTTAAAACAAAAAATTGAACTTTGGTAGAAAGAAATTGTTGATGTTTTATATATTTTTAAAAACATTAAAATATTTGGACAAGCTTTAGAGTGACGGGGGTGATCCTTTAAAGTAACTAGCTCATTTACACACAATCACACGGCGGAAGGACCACGTGGTCGATAGCCAAACACTACTACTACTATTTGGACAAAAACTATGAAAATTGGTTAAAGCAGTAAAAAAGTTTTTTAAAAACAGTTGTCAGACTGCTGAAACAAAACAAAAAAATAGTTGAAAATTTGTCAAAAAAAAAACAATTGAAAATAAAACGATATTTGCTTTAAAATAGTCGATATTTTACCAAAATTTAAGAAAAACAACTTTGAATTTTACTTCAAAACCTTCGTAAAAACAATTGGTATATAAAGTTACGCAAGCTAACTTGATTTTATCTAAAAATGACAGTAGTATTACAATCAAGGGAAAGTAAAATAAAAGATTATGCAAGCGCCATCTATCGATGTACCTTTGAGTTATGAATTAAGTTGGCATACTCTTTAGACATACGGAATATTGTATGCAAAGCTTCTAATTGTTTTTCCCGTACGTTTTCAAACAAATAATTTGAGGTTAAGTGTTCACAAGATTAGTTTTACATACCTTATTATGAATAAGTGAAATAAACATTTTTACAATGGTGGAAGACGTACAAAGGCACTCGGTGCACACTTTGGTGTTCAGATCTCTGAAAAGATCACACGATATGTTCCTATCGAATCAAGGGCTGCTTCCTGAAATTGACGATAAAGCGTAAGATTTATTTCTAATTTTTACCTACCATTTATAATTTAAGAAGATTCGAGAACTTTGTTTAGAAATCGATCTTTTATTTCTATTCTTTATAATGTAAGCTTAATATAAAAAAAAAAACTAGTAGATTAATTTATTAAAAAACTATGCCACACAAAGTAAAAATTGTGTTAATTATTATTATCAATATATTCCTTTTACCTTTCGGTGTAGACGGTGTTTAAGTAACAAAGTAGTAGTCTCTGGGTAGTTTTATTTATAATCGATTAATATTAATTCCAAGAAAATCATTTGAACGATAAAACTTGTTGGTTTTTGTTTTACTATGTTTTAATGAATTGTCAAGGTTGAAAGTTAATTAGAAGTGTTATGTCTAGATTGTTCATCTATCAATCTGTGTATTAATGTATAATACTTTAAAATAACATGTATACTTACATAAAATAATATGCAGAAGAATCGCTTTGATCATTAGGGTATAATTATTACTGTTATATACGTTACTTCAGGGTAATGTTAAATATAACTCTAATTTATGAGGATTTATGTTGCTTGAACACATTTTAAACTAGATTTAGTTTACTATTTTCAAGAAAAAAACAGTTGGATTTTGTTTTTCCATTGTTTTGTTATTTTCAAATGGTTGTAATCATAAATTATTATATTTAGAACCTAATTTAATATTAACAATCATCTTTGTTAAAAAAAAACTTTATACCTTAAAATGGTGTACATTTGTTAGTGCATTTTGGATATGGATCTGTACCCAATTTTATTTATTGGTGAAATTTATATGAAGTTATTTCAAAAACCCTATTTATTTTCTAGTGAAGGAATAAGAAAAATGGTGAAAGCCAGAGACAGTTATGGACTGGTGTTTGACGATATTAAGAAGATGAAGGCGATGAAGCAGCTGCAAGAGGTGGAAAGTGGTCCGAATCCGCCGCCGCCGGGAACGATTGAATCCCAAGGGGCGGGAGGCGAGATGGCCGTGGTGCCCTACACAGACACGAGCCTGATGGCGCGGACGCCGAATCAAAACACCGGTCAGAATCAACTGGGAACGGTGATGAAGCGAGCCTCGATCATGCCGAAACCGAAATGGCACCCTCCGTGGAAGCTGTACAGGGTCATCGCCGGACACTTGGGGTGGGTGCGGTGTGTCACCGTCGAGCCTGGTAATGAGGTACAAAGAATTTGACTTGCCTTAATCTATTAATTTATAAGATCAATAAGAAATAAATTATTGACTTAGTACACCAGTTAAAATAAATTGAATAAAGAAAGATATTTAACAGATGATTAATATTTTTAATAAACAATTATTTTTTCAGTGGTTTGCAACAGGAGCTGCAGATCGGATTATTAAAATTTGGGACCTTGCCAGTGGCCAGTTAAAGGTCTCCCTCACAGGTCACGTCAGTACAGTCAGAGGGTTAGCTGTGAGCAGCAGACATCCATACTTGTTTAGCTGTGGAGAGGACAGACAAGTTAAATGTTGGGATTTGGAATACAATAAGGTTATTAGATTTTGCATGCTATCAATTCTATTGTAAAATTATTAGCAACTGTTTTTTATTCCCAAATAGTAATTAAAAGGAGTAGTAAATAATAATAATAACTTTAATGTTAACAAAAAAGTAGTGCAATTGAAAATATAAATACAAACTAGAGGATAGTATAAAAGAAAGTTAGTTCAGATGTACAATTTGATGGGCAGTTAGAGGAAAGCAAGGCAATCCTTTAACCACATGGACCAATAATTATTACTCCTAATTAACATAAGGGATTGGCTATCTTGTTTTTACCTGAAACATTTCGGACTTTGATTAAAATAAGGGAATCATGGATAAATTATAATGAATGAATATTATCATTTTAGGTGATCAGACATTATCACGGTCATTTATCTGCTGTGTACACCCTTGCACTCCATCCCACGATCGACGTCCTAATATCGGCTGGAAGAGACTCGACGGCCCGTGTTTGGGACATGAGGACAAAGGCGAACGTGCACACGTTAACGGGCCACACGCACACAGTAGCCAGCGTAATTTGCCAATCTGCGGAGCCGCAGATCGTAACGGGATCGCACGACACAACGATAAGGTTGTGGGATTTGGCCGCTGGAAAATCCATGTGCACGCTTACCAATCACAAGAAGAGCGTGAGGAGTCTAGTATTCCATCCTACATTGTAAGTTAATACTAATAGATACACTGAATTTCTAAACACTTAAGGTTTTATTAATATTTTTGATTTTAACTCTATAGAGTTTAAAGATACTGCTTCATACTCTTGATTAAACAAGTGTGCATTTTACTAATTTTTAGATACATGTTCGCATCCGGATCACCTGATAATATCAAGCAGTGGAAGTGTCCAGATGGAAAATTCATTCAGAATTTATCAGGACATAACGCCATTGTAAATTGTCTGGCTGTTAATCCTGAAGGTGTACTGGTGTCAGGTGGAGACAATGGTACCTTACATTTTTGGGATTGGAGGACAGGATATAACTTTCAAAGACTTCAGGTGAGGTTTGAAATGAAATTAATAATAATAGGAATACGTTTTTTTACTTTTGAGAAATATAAATTAGCTCAAATCTAAACTCAAGCGACATCTATTGGCCATTGTATTAACTAGAAAGAAGATTATGGTGTTGACCGTTACTATCTGGTATTTTATGTTGTTAGATTATTTTAGAGATTTGATTGGCTTTTTAAAATAAATTGACGTGTGAACTTACGTTTTATCCATTTTTAGGCACCGGTTCAACCTGGTTCCATGGATAGCGAAGCGGGCATTTTCTCGATGACTTATGACCAGTCTGGTTCCCGTCTGATTACCACAGAAGCTGACAAGACTATAAAAATCTACAAAGAAGACGACACGGCCACAGAAGAGTCGCACCCAATCAACTGGAAGCCGGATATATTGAAACGACGAAAATTCTAAATGTAATTTATACTTTTATACGAATATAATTAATTTTTCTTCCAGTTGGAGCGTTTGAAATTCAAAGTTAACCTCAAAAACTCCAATATTTCCTTTATCCTATATTTGGGTCAACACAAAACTGAAGAATATTTATAGAAAGAAATTGTAATTTTAAGAATTTCCATTTAATTTTAATGTTTGAAATTAATTCATCGGTTTCCTAGATAAAAAAAACGCATTTTGTTCCTATTACTGATGAAGGTTATTATTTAAGCTGATAGAGAAAGTCTGTTTAGACAAATCGATTCTTCTCTGGGAGACGATTTTACTTACATATAAATATTTTTGGTCAATTTTAGAATTGGTAATATTTAAAAATTGAAATTTCTGTCATCAAATTACCCTTTTTATATATTTGGAAGTTCTGAAATTAATGTTTTCCCTTTGCGTTCATATTTAAGTAAATTTTATTGCAAAAATCAACATATTTGTTAATCTTTTAAGGCTGAATCTCAAAGATTTGCATACAAAGTTTAATTATTTCAATTGTAAAGGTTTTGATGAATAAATTTGAATTTTCTAATAGGAAAGTTGAATTTCCCGCCATCAAATTCCCCCAAATTTTATATTGAAATTGCTGAATTTTTTGTAATACAATTTTTTATAGTTTTAAAGCAATACTTAGGCTCCGTTTTTAACTAGTCAGTTATATTTATTTTGCTTTTAAAATTATAAAAATATATCATTATTAAAATATTTTAAATTTCCCGCTCGTAAACATCACGATGTTTAAATCCATCAATAATGTCAAGTGTTTTTTTTTTTATGAAGATATAAATAATAATTATAGAAACAAATAAAAAAAGGATATATATCGTTTCGTAGGGAAAAAATTAAGGGTACATTTAATAGTTCTATATTTCACAATTTAAATATATTTTCACATATACATATATTTTTTTTTATGTAATAGAGATCCCCATTCCTAAGGTGTCGTGAATCGACCTAAATTACTATCGTATAATTTGAATTATAAATGAGGTAATCAGCGACAATGTAGAAATGCGAGATCTCTAAGATTTGAAAAGACTTTGAACGGTCCTGACCGTTCCTATTATTTTTTTTTTTGTTACATACGGTTTGGGAAATTTTTTATTACAAACATAGCACATCAATTTAGTAAGATAATAGCTAAATTATGGTTTCGAACACTCGAAAATCTGCCCAACGTTGCATATTAATCACGATTTGCGCTCCAGAATGCTCGTTCGTGAAAAACTGAGCCCCTTGCAGCGAGGCAGGTTATCGATGGCGTTGAGTGTCGTTTCCTGGATAACGAGGCCCAACGCCACAAACTGGCACATACCAGCCACGTGACCATGGCTTCCTTCCTCTGAAGGGAGGGGAGACTAGAAATTTGCATAGCCTACTGTTTTTTTCTTTTGTTGGCCACTCTTGGTGGCTCCAGCCAATCCTGGAAGACCGCTCTGAAGTCTCCTCTTCGTTTATACGTATGACGTTTGCATTCAATCCGGTACATTGTTCGTTTTATTAAATTATTAAACACAACCATCCATGACCGATTTGCTGATGAACAGCTGCACCACACTTAATTGTCTCTTCATGGAACCACGCCGATCATTCAGAGTAACAATCCAGAGAGCTGGCTGGATAGGTGACGAATTAGGGAAAAATTTTACTTAAAGGACGCTAAGTCCCAGTAAAGTCTTTTGCGTTTGGTGACGACTGTGCGTCGGTTTCATTGTCGCATCCGTGTAGAGCTACTTCAAGCTCATGTTCAATTGTGCGGAATTTCCCTGTGTTATATAACAATTAGACTGCGTAACAAATAAACTTTTAAAATACTACAACAAATCTAAAGTACCGTTTTGTACTTATTTATAAAATTAAACAAACTCAACTGGGCTTTGGCCTCTGTCTATAATTACATTACCTTATTTGTTTTTTTTTGGAAATTTTCCATACGAACGTAATAATTATTACAGTTTACAGTTTTCTCATCTTAAAAATATACATTTTATGTAGTACATTTTATAAATGCAAATAAATCATTAAATTATACCACCCATGCCCAATGGGTATTTTGTTCGTTTACATATTAATATGTATATATTCACATATACATACGTGGTTTGCATATATTTATATATATATTCGAGTCTGAAAAGAATACACATAACGGAAATAAAACACTGCAGAATTATTTTAAAAGGTGGTGTTATTGGGATCTGTTGGAGACTCTCCATCGTTGGAAGGTAACGGAGCCAAATGTGCCCCCGGTGAAACCAACATCGACGGTTCAGTGTTGCGTCTCTTCATTTTACCTTTCATCTTCTTCAACATGGTGGCCTGGAGAGGGGCGCACACACACATACTCATTAAAAAAACGGAATCGACCATTGTTCAATTAACTAAGCTACAAATTATAGATATATAAAAATCCACGATTAAGAGGAGAAGCAGACAATTAAAAAAAAAAAAAACATGCCATATAATATGTATATATATATAGAGATATAAAATGCACTGAATAAATGTCTAAGTAAATTAATAAAACTCTAAGTTTCTCAATTTTTTTTTTCTGAATTTTTGGTGTAGCGGGATTTTCGGGGGGAGTATGTATGTTTATTAGAAATTAATTTATTGATCGAATTAGTCATCTGTGCTCTTGCCCCCCTCCCCATTGGCGGGTAGAATGTTGGGCTCTGTAGGCCGACGCTTGAACTTATTTTTCTTCAACATCGTGGCCTAAACCAAGCAATCCATTAGTTTTCAAATAATTTACATCCACATTCATGTTAACACACAACAGGGGTGTAGTATGGGAAAACAGCTCGAAAACTTTTTTTACGCTACACAGACACACACACACACATAATATGGTCAAGGTTGGAGCTCAATTTTTTTTTAAATTTAAGATTCATTATATATCAAGAGGTTGTGTGAAACGCGTATTAAAGTAAATTAAACGTGTGCTTCACTATTGAATTGAATTTAAATTATTTTATTCTTAATAACATAACTAATAATGTTATCATATTAAGAAAATTCTTATAATTGACACTCTTGATAGAACCAGATATGTAAATTTGGTGAAGTAATTTAAGAAAATTCGTATTTATTTAACATTGAAATTGTTTCTCACGATTTTAACGATTTTATCATAAAGTCAATAATTTTATAGACATTTTGTAGTTTAAGGAAATCAAATAATTTGTTATTGAAGTATGTAAGTATATGTAGGGTGGGTGGGTAACTTCTATCCAACTTTCCAATCAGTAGAATATAGTTAGAAGTTTTGCTGAATGAATATTTCATCACAAGTTGTTTAATTTCGTTTATCATATAAAGTGTAAACGCCGACAGCATTCAAGAATTAATATGAATTGTATCTTTGCTGGAAATTGTATTTGTAAAACCCTCTTTTATTTTGTAGAAATTGTAAGGTAAATCTAGAGGAAAATTATAAATTTATACATCTATTGCAATCACTGCTTTGATTTTTCATAATTGCAATAGTGTTAGTGTGCTGTTTTAAGGAGTTAATAAATACTGTTTTAGCTTATGTTTAAATGTATATGTAGGGTGGGTGGGTGTCCACTATTACACAATCCAGACAATTGACCATTAACATAGGTTTTAGGAAAATTTTAATAAAATAGAAATAAAACAGAAAAGAAAATTTTGTAGTAGTATTAATTTTCTCGTGGTAAAATAAACACAGCACAAATCTCGCTGATGTTTTACTGTTTGGATTGTGTGATAGAGGCCACCCACCCACCCTACATATTTTTGAGTACCACAATTAAAGATTCTGGTGAAGTTTCTTCTTAAACAACACTCACAATTGTATTTTTAGTTTTTAAAAACTTCAACGGCAACTGTAGTTTAAATTTTGGATATATGTAGGGTGGGTGGGTGGCCACTATTACACAATCCAGTCAATTAATCATTAACAAGGGTTTTGGGAAAATTTTAATAAAATAGAAATGAAATAGATAAGAAAATTTTCTATCAATTTTTCACGTGGGAAAATAAACACAGCACAAACCTCGCTGATGTTTTACTGTTTAGATTGTGGGATAGAGGCCACCCACCCACCCTACATATTTTTTGTACCACAATCAAAGATTCTGGTGTAGTTGTTTTTAAACAATACTCAAAATTGTATTTTAGTATTTGAAAACTTCAATGGCAATTGTGGTTTAAATTTTAGATATATGTAGGGTGGGTGGGTGGCCACTAATACACAATCCAGTCAATTAACCATTAACAAGGGCTTTGGGAAAATTTTAATAAAATAGAAAAGACAATTTTGTATTAATTTTCTCGTGGTAAAATGAACACAGCACAAATTTCGCTGATGTTTCACTGTTTTGATTGTGGGATAGAGGCCACCCATCCACCCTACATATTTTTGGGTACCAAAATCAAAGTTTCTGGTGTGGTTTTTCTCAAACATCACTCACAATTGTATTTTTAGTTTTTGAAAACTTCAACGTCAATTGTGGTTTAAATTTTGGAAATATGTAGGGTGGGTGGGTGGCCACTATTACACAATCCAGTCAATTAACCATTAACAAGGGTTTTGGGAAAATTTTAATAAAATAGAAATGAAATAGATAAGAAAATTTTGTATCAATTTTTCACGTGGTAAAATAAATACAGCATAAACCTCGCTGATGTTTCACTGTTTGTATTGTGGGATAGAGGCCACCCACCCACCCTACATATTTTTGGGAACCACAATTAAAGTTTATGGTGTGGTTTCTCTTAAACATCACTTGCAATTGTATTTTTAGTTTTTGAAAACTTCAACGACAATTGTGGTTTAAATTTTGGATATATGTAGGGTGGGTGGGTGGCCATTATTACACAACCCAGTCAATTAACCATTAACAAGCGTTTTGGAAAGATTTTAATAAAATAGAAATAAAATAGAAAAGAAAATTTGGTATTAATTTTCTCTTGGTAAAATAAACATAGCACAAACCTCGCTGATGTTTTACTGTTTGGATTGTGGGATAGAGGCCACCCACCCACCCTACATATTTTTGGGTACCACAATTAAAGTTTCTAGTGTAGCTTTTTCTTAAAAATCACTCACAATTGTATTTTTAATTTTTGAAAACTTCACCGGCAATTGTGGATTGAATTTAGAAAATATGTAAGACAGGTGGGTGGCCACTATTACACAATCCAGTCAATTGACCATTAACAAGGGTTTTAGGAAAATTTTAATAAATTAGAAATAAAATAGAAAAGAAAATTTTGTTAATTTTCTCGTGGTAAAATAAACCCAGCATAAACCTCGCTGATGTTTCACTGTTTGGATTGTAGGATAGAGGCCACCCACCCACCCTACATATTTTTCAGTACCACAATTGAAGTTTCTGGTGTGGTTTTTCTTAATCACTCACAATTGTATTTTTAGTTTTTGAAAACTTCAACAGCAATTGTAGTTTAAATTTTGGAAATATGTAGGGTGGGAGGGTGGCCTCTATTCCACAATACAGTCAATTGACCATTAACAAGGGTTTTGGGAAAATTTTAATAAAATAGAAATAAAATAGAAAAGAAAATTTTGTATTAATTTTCTCGTGGTAAAATAAACACAGCACAAACCTCGCTAATGTTTCACTGGTTGGATTGTGGGATAGAGGCCACCCACCCACCCTACATATTTTTGAGTACCACAATTAAAGATTGTGGTGTAGTTTTATTTAAACATCACTCACAATTGTATTTATAGTTTTTGAAAACTTCAACGCCGATTGTGGTTTAAATTTTGGAAATATGTAGGGTGGGTGGGTGGCCTCTATCCCACAATCCAAACAGTGAAACATCAGCAAAGTTTGTGCTGCGTTTATTTTCTCACATGAAAAATTAATAGAAAATTTTCTTATGTATTTTATTTCTATTTTATTGAAAATTTTCCCAAAACCCTTGCTAATGGTCAATTGACTGTATTGTGGAATAGAGGCCACCCACCCACCCTACATATATTCAAAATTTAAACTACAATTGCTGTTGAACTTTTCAAAAACTAAAAATAGAATTATGAGTAATGTTTAAAAGAAATCACACCAGAAACTTTAATTGTGGTACCCAAAAATATGTAGGGTGGGTGGGTGGCCTCTATCCCACAATCCAAACAGTTAAGCATCAGCGAGATTTGTGCTGTGTTCATTTTACCACGAGAAAATTAATACAAAATTTTCTTTTCTATTTTATTCAAAATTTTCCCAAAATGCTTGTTAATATTTAATTGACTGGATTGTAAACCCTATATATTTTTCTGTGATGAAAGTATTAATGCATATGTAGGGTGGGCCTCTATCACACCCTCCAATCAGAAAAAAAACAAAAGTTTTATTGAATTAATATTTCATTAGATGAAGTTGTAGAATTTTATTTATCATATAAATATTATATTATGTTGTAGTAATTGGGGGATGGAATAGTGGCCACCCACCCACCCTACATATATACCTAAACATAAACAGTAGTTTTGATTCCTTAATGCATCAATAATAATGCTGTTGTTGTTTTTAAGGGATTAAAACAGTAACAGTCAGTGAAGTGAAAATGTATATGTAGGGTGGGTGGTTGGCCTCTATCACACCCTCCAAATCCTTGTTTAAGTTAAGAAAATTGGAGAGTAGAATAGAGGATACCCACACAGCCTACATATAAGTTTGAAGCTAATGTAATTCCTCAAAACTTTACATTACATTACTTTAGTGGTTTTGTAACGATTAAATATGCTACGAGTGCCAATAAGGATTTATTGTTTAAACGTTACAGTTTTTAAGAAAGTACACAGTGGCCTTTTGACTAGTTGCTTCGGTGTAACACTATTATAACCCAATAACGAAGTAACTACTTCAATAATAACTTTAAACAGTCTTGGTAGATTTAGTTAATAAGAATTCTTATAAGACAAACCTCTTGATGTATATTGAATGCGTAGATGAGAAGTTTTTTTTTTACGCTTTAACCATTTTATGTGTGTGAAATTAGTTTATTTTGTGCACGTTTTCCAATACTAGGGAGGATATCTTTTCGATAGTGCAACTGGCTGATGATTCGCACTCTTAAAAAGAAAGACAAACGAGATTAGGCAGCTTCAACGAAAACAACAAAATGCCGTGGGGGGGCGGCCAATTTTTCCAAGCCAAACTGCGTGCATCTATGATTACCGCCGCCAAAAAAGCGCATGATGCGTGAAAGTGACAATCATCAACATATTGCTTATCTAGCTGGCTGGGGGGGGCCCTATTGGATTATTTGGTTGACAATGCTCTCTATAGGTCGACACATATTGTTGTTTAGAAACGTGTAGGCTATTGTATCAGTGTACGGTGAGAGTCTGTTGGTCTATTATATCTGTCGAACAATGTATATTAGTATAGAAAATAATGCAGGTATACTGAGGTGTCTGTCTACTTATTGTGCCTGATAGCTATTTACAAATATTTTATCTCCCTCTTCTTCGACCGACCGCCCGGCCCCCTTCACCACCACCACCACCGTCCTATCGCCGCTTTCATACGCAACCCTCTTTTGAATCGGGGCGTCCTATATTTATACATACTAGGTACGTTCGATAATAAAATTATTTTATGTCGGAGATTATTTTTAGACCTTTTATTAATAGATGCGAGAGAGGAGATAAATGCAATTTGATCGTGATGTGCGAGAGCGTGTTAGCGAGTCTGTAATAAATGTTAAATGCAATTGGGGTTTTTTTTTTTTGGTGGAAGGGTACTACTGCTACGATTTGCGGTGGACGGAGATGGGCAATCGTTTATTTCATTTATTTCGATTGCCGATTCCTAAATTTTTAACATGCATGTGCTCAAATAAAAAAAACGATTATGAACAGGCATTAAAAAATATCCTAAACAATTTGATTAAAATATAATAATCTATGAAAAGTTTTTCAAATAGAATTAACTCTTTACATTCTTAACAGGCAATCAATTAACCATCTTCCTCGAGAGCGAAGTTGCTAGAAAAAAACATTCGAAACAGATTTTTTAAATATTGGATTACATTACGTCAGTGTTTTATTAAGAGATTTTTTAAAGTTGAAAATTTTAACGTTAAAAAAATGTTTCTGTGTAGCAATTTCCCTCTCAAAGATCTTTATTCGATTGCCTGTTAAGTATATAAAGAGTGTATGAGTGTTACTTTAATGAACACCATTTGAAGTTTTATTATTATTAAATGGTTCTTATTTTTTACAAAACTTTCACCTGAAATCAATAAATATCCATATACTTGTTACTCATATGTATGTTTTCTTGAGTTATGTGAAAATTATATTAATTTAACTGTGTTTTTATTACTCGTTACTCACTAATTACTTGATTAAACATTATGATTAATAGTGTAAATTAAATATTGATTTACAGGTGCAGAAATGTAATAGAAATAATAATTAATTGTAATTATTACTTTTATTATGTTTAAAAATTAACACAAATATTTATTTACATTAATTAGAGATGTCTTAACCCTTAACTGCATGATTTTTAAATTTTTGAATGAAAATTTTTGTTTTGAATTTACTTCTAAATTATGGGAAAAATAATGTTTTACATCAGCAGAAGAAGGGCGTTCTCTCTTCGGTGTCAATGATGTTCCCATTTTACACAATGTTTCCCCTAACTGAATTCGAAAGGGCACCATAGAATAGAAATAAAAAGCGTTGCACAACTGCATCACTGTGCAGTTAAGGGTTAAACTGAAATAGGAATTATAAAATTATCAATCGTACCTGTTCATAATCATTTTTTTAAAATTTAATATTATAATTTGCATGCGAATAAATTAATCTATCAATTTTAAAACGAAAATAATCCACATGCCGAATAAACTGAGCTGTTTGAACGCCCTAAACTTACCTTTAGAGCCGATTTGAGAACGACAACATCACACGGACTTTGTACCCACGGTTCGCCATCAACTTGCACGGGGATGTCTGAGTGTAAATGGATTTTTATGTGTCCACCCTGGTTTGACGAATCGGCATTAGTGTGTGTTCTTTTATTTATATTTTTTGTTTGAGGTTATGTGCAAGATTGTTACCTGAGCAATTCTCATCGCGGAGCGCAGCCCCGACTGGATTTGGCCCAAGTGGACGACGCCGGTCACGCCGACGACCTCCAGCATACCGTCCCAGTGGTTCGGCTTGGAGAATTGATCCTCCTTCTCGGGTCCCCATGGATTCGCACCGGATCCCCAACTGCATTAAACAATGCCATAATGTTTAAATAATTTTTGTTTTTTCATTGGTACCACCCGTTTTTATGAATACAAGAAAAATATTACAATCGATAAATTGTAACTATTTTGTATATAATTTGATTTAGTGAATTACGTGAAGATAAACGTATAAAGTAAGTTCATTTAAAAGATAAACTTGATTAATAAATGAATCACTAAAAACATTTCTTCATAAATTTGTGATTGGAGGAATTTATTGCTTTATCAACTTTGTAAAATAAGTTGCCTATTTAAACATTTCAAATTCAAATTTATTCAACCCAAATAGATTTACATATTTGAAGAATAATTCACTAATAACCTTTCTCCGCAATTTTATTCGTCAAATTAATTTAATCTTCACGTAACTCAATCAACCAAAATTTACTTATGATCACAATTTTTGTTTATTTTTGATTTGATATTAGATTATTAATATTATTTTTTTACCTTAGAATATTGAGGATGATGATGCCCTCGACCTGAGGCAACTCGACCAGTTTACCGTCGACTTCGAGGCGGACCTCCTTGTGTAAATCTTTGCACATTTTGGGCCCGACCATCTTCCTGAGACCCATCTTCACGTAGACGCCCTTGTTGTGCAGACGGCTGTTGAACTTGTTGGGGTTCTCTTCGCGCGCGTTATGGAAGTCGAGGCACAGGTCGGCATCGATGCCGATGCCGAAATAGTTATTCATCACGAAAATCTGTGAGTTGTCCTCGCTCGTCGATCCGGCCACAACTAAACACAAACAGACACATACATTGACCGATTGGGGGGGCGGTAAGTAGGGGGCCGGTGCACGATTCTGCTCGAAAATGTCCTGGGATTTCGAGCAGAACAAAATCTGTAGTCATAATATACAGTTACCTACTTTTTCAGAAAGCTTTTTGGTTACTATATAGAAAGATTTCGTTTCGTATACTTTTTTTTTTTAATTTGGGTTTAGGTTTTTCACTAATAAATAATGTTGTTTTGCCGTATTTATCACAACTACACACTATAATAATTACAAAATAAAATATATATATAGTGACAGAAGCCATGCAAGTGAGTAAAACGAAAAAACACTACTCTTTAGATTGTTTTAGGTTAATTTTTATGTTTAAGGGTGAGATATTTAAGAATGTGCATTATAAAGGAGAGTATAATTAATAAGATTTAATAAAGTGAATGGGATATAATGTAAAGATTACCTGTTTCGTTTGGGGAATGCTATAAAATAATTAATAAAAGTGATTTAAGTATGTAAACTAAGCTAAGTAAGAGAGGCGAGCGCCGTTGCTGGTTTTTCCTTAAAAGATGTTTAGTGGTGGTGTTTGTTAAGATTTGTTTAATTACAGAAATAAGGAATTATAAAAAGGGGAAAGCAGCAATAAATAATAATAATAATGCTAATAATTACTAAAGGGGTTTCCTGCTTTCGAAAAAAGTAGGTTTTCAAATCCTACGTTAATAATTTTAGTTTAAAAAAAAAATAAACGGCAGGCACAGATAGTTTTAAAACTACAAAAGAGACTTTTCATTGCGTGTAGTGTTACCACTGTAGTTAGATTACAGCAAAACAACATCAACATACACATATGATTGACCTGTTTTTTTAATTTGCTCATTGGTCACTTTCATTTTGGACAGTTTTTGCCTCTTCTTACCGGTGGAGTTGACCTGCTTAACGTTGTCGTCAGCTTTATCTTCTGGATGGAAAACAACTGTCCAACGGTCCAAACGAATTTCTTCGGCGTCAATTACGTCCCTAAGCAGGTTCAAAGGGTCTTCGCCGCCCGTATAACCGGGACCCCATCTCAATACACGAGCCAAATCATTACCTACGTTACATTTCATTATTTTATCCATAAACAAGGTCGACTTACTCATATTTATATTCTATGTTACCTGTTCCTAAGGGTACAATGGCGCACGCCGGCGAAGAACATTGCGAGTCTTGCCCGACGTTATCTAAACATTGCAACACCCAACCGATCGTACCGTCACCGCCGCAGACTAAAATTTTGTAATTCTGTATGTTCCTGAAAACGTACAGTCCAGGCAGCGGCCCTCCGTTATCGAGATCGAACACTTGATATGGATTCAGGAGTTTCCTGAAGCTGGATATTAACTCGAGACCCTGACATCCACCCGATTTCACGTTCACGAAAACCAACAGTGGTTGTACACCGGCAGGTACCATCGAAGGTTCAATATTTGGCAACAACATAACTACAAATTAATAATAATTACAATCCAATCCGTACACCAATAAAAACACAACTTACCTAAGAGGTGTTTTTCTTCATAACGTGATTCCCTAAGAGTGTATAGTGCTCTTACTGCTTTATCAGAATCCTCATACGTAATCACCATAGAACCATACTCGTAATAGATCGGACCAATGTTTGAAAATTTATTCTCTGTAAACGTACGCATTAAATAATACACCAAACAATTAGTTTGGATTACCTTTTCCTAAGAAATCCGTTAAAATATTTTCGTAATTCCTTTCGGATAGATTAGGCGGTAGGTTGCCAACAAAAAGAGCTAAATTTGGTCCATGTGGATCTTGCTTGAGTTGCAAATAATAGCGCATTAGTTCCATTTGGCGTATACTGTCCCGTCCGAGTTGTTTCTTGATCTCCCAAGGCCGTTCGTTCCACGATAACACCCTCTCAGTTACTGAAACGTAAATCGTTTTCTTTTTTAGTCAAACTGTTGGTAGATCGTGAAGAGTACTACCTCCGCGATCGAGCAGAACCTCGCTGCAGCGATAGTCTTCGCACTGGATATCATGCAGACCGAATCGATGAAGAGCCTCGCGAATAAGGTCAGCTATGGTCGTGCTAGAATCCACAGGCACGGTGCAGAATGCCTGAGATACTTGCAACTTTCCTGGATACACCCTCACTTCACCTTGATCATTGTCACTATAATTAAAACCATTATTATTTATATATAAATCCTAATTTATCAATTTTAATTTGATACATTTCTTGAATGACTTTCTCATTTATCTCTTGATGAAATAGTTTGAACTGTTACTGATGAAGGTTTTAAACAAGTGTAATTTAATTTGATTTGACGCAATTTGTAAAATGAAGATTGCTAGATAACACGTTGTGTAAATAAAATTAGTTATTGTTAAAGTGTTTATGACTCTTTGTGATCAATGATTTGATCACCCTTGACTCTTTGTGGTTGACACAAATAAAGATTGTAATATTTTAAAGCATAAAATTCTAGGAATTAAAAGGCTATGATGTACAAACTCAAGAGGAGTTAATGTGGGCTTTAAAAATCATCCAAAACCTAGAAAGTAACTTTTTGTGAAAATTTTGAACATCTACGAAATTAATGAATTATTTTTACTTCGAAATTAATGAGATAATAACCTAATGGCTACACCAAATATCCTCTAGACTTGAAGTAGCAATGAGGAGCTCTTGGAAATGTTACAAGCCAACTTCAAGATGCCAATAGCACTATTTATATACATTATAAACATTTAGAACAATCGATATGAAGATAATTGAAATATCTTCGTAACGACTGACCAAAATCTTCACGCTAAACAATTCCTACTGGTACTATTGACATTTTAAAGTTGATTTGATTAACATTCCCAAAAACTTGTGGTAGCAAATAAGTTATCTCGTTTACGATGGAGACTTCTACTTCGTTATAAATATAATTCGTTATAAATACTGTGTCAGTATTTTATTAAGTAAAATCGTTAATCATTAATTTGTGGAAATAAGTTATCATCTATGTAGAGAATAATTCACTTCAAAGGAATAAGGAGAACAGTTCGTACCTTAATTCATTTTGTAATTGTTCAGAACAACTCTGAAGATTATATTCTAGATTCTGAATGATTTTTAAAGTCTACATTAACAATTCCTGAGTTTGCACTTCATATCTTTGTAATTCCCTAGAATTTTATAGATCAGGAACCTTATGCTGTATTTCTAATTTATTGTTATTACATTACAGACGCAAACAAGGTCATGAGATCAATTGCTGCTCATCTGGATAAAGAGGATGGAGATATTGGTGAAGCAGTGCCTGATGCATCTGTCCGTTGCAGTCAATTACGTTTCATAGTTGGGAATTTTGAAAAAAAAAATACTGAGCCATAGAAAAATCTAATAATGGTGGCTGAGGTGGTGGCTCCCAACCGCGTACCTGAATTTTAATTTATTTACAAACTATACAATTCATTAAACATTCTAGAAGAATATTCAGTTAACAAATTTCGTTGTCAATTGTGTCTTTAACGTATATCACTAAGAACACAGCTAACATCAACAACGAAACTTGTCAACTGAATACTTTTCAAGTACGCAGTTGGGCGCCAAGAACTCTACCACCATTCTAAACTTAAATTCTCCGTCCTATTTATTTATTTACCCTAGTAACTGCTTATAATCAAGTAGAGATTTAAATTTACGCTGGAAGAATAAATAATACGCTAATCGGAAAATAACTGGCGTAGAATTAAAACGCGATTGTTTGAAAAGTCAACTCGCGATATTTACAGTTGCACAAGATAACACGATTCTATTTATAGCCGAATGTTGAACAGTGCACCATCGAATGCCGTTTTAAACTTTTCGCTATATCTTTTACTCTTTGTTTGTGTGTTGGCAATCGATGAACAAACTCGAGTTTTACTAATACAATCAGTTTGTTAGTTTGTTTGTTCATTATCTTGTTTGTTTTTTATTTGATAAAATTTATGCTTGTAAAATCATAAAATATCTAAATGAAGAGACTGGTTACGACCTTTACTGGCTAATAATCCATACTTTAACTAAATAAACAAATAATTATGCGTGGTTAAAACATAGTGAATATTATATAAAATAATTTGTAATCATATTGTTAGTGTACTCCATGTTAACTTGTAATCACTTTCTCCACAGTAACTCTTCTTTTCACGAAACTCATCAATCAACATTAAAGTCAATATTGATTAAAGGTTGAGGCGTTCACTTCGTGATACATCTTGAATATTTAAATAAAGTAAAACTCACTTTGTTAATATCACACTATTTATTTAAAAAGTGACTCGAGTTTCGATCAACAGCTGATCATTTTCAAACTTAAAGTTTGAAAATGATCAGCTGTTGATCGAAACTCGAGTCACTTTTTAAATAAATAGTGTGATATTAACAAAGTGAGTTTTACTTTATTTAAATAGTCAATATTGTTTTGTCATAGTAAATCAGTTCACAATTGGCTAATAACTGCGTTTATTTTCATTCTCTTATGTGTTACATTAATGTATATTATATTTAGTTATGTTTGTTAAGAGCAGGTTAGGGTGAAACATAGTTTATTGAAGTAGGTCGAAAGCGCTAGAACAAAATCAATTCTTTATTGAGATAGGTTGGGTGTACGCATATTTAATGGAGTGATATTAGAGTACGTTACTTTAATAAATAGTTAAGTGATGTAAATCGGGTAAAGGTTTAAGTCAGTGATTTGTTTATTTAGTTAAGTCAGACGTACGCTGCATTAATATGGGTTATCCTGCTACAGTTCAACACTGTCAAAATTGGAACTGTCTTTAGACTTGTTGATGTAAGATAAAATTAATTCTAGGATTCTTTGATAAGAAAACATTCCTGGTGCCAACCACCTGGTTTTCCACTAATCTCAGAACCCATCGTTGTGCTTAGTACCTTATACAAACCTTATTTTTTTATCCTTGTTATTTTTTCTACATCGTCGGTGGGGTATTGATTCATTTATATTCAATTAGGAAAATTAGTACAATGCTTAGGTGATAGAGATCGCTTTAAATTTGTGTTTAAAGTAAATCAATGCTCAACCCTCGCGTATGTTTTACTGATTGGAGTATGGGATAGAGGCCACCCACCCACCCTACATATACATATTAATTTCCAGTCACTCCCACTTTTTTGTTTTCCAAAAAACATCAACTAGATTACTGTAAACAGTGTTAAGGAATTTAAAACTAGAGTTATACCTTAGAAACCAATGTATATATAGGGTGGGTGGGTGGCCTCTATCCCACAATCCAATCAGTAAAACATACACAAGGGTTGAGCATTGATTTATTTTAAACACAAATTTAAAACGACCTCTGTAGTCTGAGCATTATACTAATTTCCCTAATTGATTGGATACCTCACCGCTAATTACAGGAAACTGTTTACTGCGATAATTACAACAGTAATAATGTGTGTAATAATAAATTCGTGTGTTTTATTAAAGTTTAATTAATACAGTACACTCTGTAAAATATGATGAGATCACACTCGCCCATTTCAGTTTAAAACTTATTAAACAATTAAGATTAATTTCTGATACTATTTGGCAACTGTTTGATAGCAGCGCCCTCTATGAAACACGAAGCGAACCATTATATAAGCGATGGAAATATTTCTCAGAACATTAATGTGTATTATAATAAAATAATTGTTTCACACGCCGGTGGTGGCGCATCGGTTACGGCCCCGAACTGACGTGCAGCAACGTTGTTTCGGGTCAGTAGTCGGATGGGTGACCGGTACCATTCACCATTGGGATACAATTAATGGTGCTTTAGAGTGACGGGGGCGATCCTTTAAAGTAACAAGCTCATTTACACACACACACAAATACACAAATGACACATGGTGGAAGGACCACGTGGTCGATAGCCTAACACCACTACTACTACTACTACTAAATGTTTTATGTAAATACTTTTCAGATCCATTTCTGATACCAAACACTGATAACAGCGCCACCCATGAAACATGATGTGAACGATTTTGTAAGCGGTCCATGGTAATATTGTTGATTGAAATATTGTATAGATATCTAACCTTATGGAGAAATGCGATTCACTAAAACATGCCGAGAAACAGGTGGCGCATGACTAGTGAGTTTGTGTACTGCAGTTTCCTGTAGCTATGGGCAGTTTTCTATGGTACTGAATTATACGTGTTGCATCATCCGATCGGCTAAAACGGGAACCGAGAACGATGCAGCAAATTCCCGAGCACGATCGTCTCAACGCTCATTGCATACATATAATTCAATACTATAGAAAACTGTTCAAAGCTACAGAAAACTGCAGTACGCAAACTCAATACTCACAGCGCCATCTGTTTCTCGGCATCTTTTAGTGACTCGCATTTCCCCATAAGGCTAGGCATCTATATAATATTTCAATCAACGGCAATATTTTCCAAAAGTCAGATTAAAAATTAAAGTGATTTCTCTGAATCTTAAAAAAAACATAGTTATCGAAATAAATTATTGATGGCGACAAATTATAGGTAAAAATTTTTGATTGATGAGAAGAAATACTCGATAGTCATCTAATAATGTTAGATTTTTTTAAATATACTTATAGAAGAGCGAAGCTCTATAGTTACCGAAATAAATTATTGATTCTGACATATTTTAGGTACAAGTTTTTATTCTAAAGCTTTGTTTTTCTTGCATAATTCATTTTGATTACTATCGAGCTGCGCTCTTCTCAAAGTGAAAATACGTTTCCTTTCTAAACACTCATGACGAGAAGAAATACTTGAAAGCCATCTAATAAAGTTGGATTTTTTAAATGACACTTTTAGAAGAGCGAAGCTCGATAGTTACCGAAATAAATTATTGATTGAGACATATTTTAGGTACAAGTTTTTATTATAAAGGTTAGTTTTACTTGCATAATTCATTTAGATCACTATCGAGCTTCGCTCTTCTCAAAGTGAAAATATGTTTCCAATCTAAACACTCACGACGAGAAGAAATACTCGAAAGTCATCTAATAAAATTGATACTAGTTGCGCTACATTCTTGATGGAACCGGATATGTAAATTTGGTGAAGTAAGACACTTGTTATATTCCATAGATTTATTATCAGTTAACTGACACGTGTTTCGATTGTTACCAATCATTTTGAAAGTTTAAACTCGTCATCTAATAAAGTTAGATTCTATTAATTACACCTTTAGAAGAGCGAAGCTCGATAGTTATCGAAATAAATTATTGATTTTGACATATTTTAGGTAGAACTTTTCAATTCATTTACATTACTATCGATTCTGACATATTTTAGGTACAAGTTTTTATTGTAAAGCTTTGTTTACCTAGCATAATTAATTTAGATTAGTATCGAGCTTAATAAAGTTGGACTTTTTAACGTATAAGTTTTTATTACAAACTTTGTTGTCCTAGCATAATTCATTTAGATTACTATCGAGCTTCGCTCTTCTCAAAGTGAAAATGTTTTTCCTTTCTACACACTCAGGACGAGAAGAAATACTCGAAAGCTATCTAGTAAAGTTAGATTTTTTAAATCACACTTTTAGAAGAGCGAAGCTCGAAAGTTACCGAAATAAATTATTGATTCTTACATTTCCTTTCATAATTCATTTATTATAGATTACTATCGAGCTTCGCTCTTCTCAATGTGAAAATACGTTTCTTTTCTAAACACTCATGACGAGAAGAAATACTCGAGTCATTTAATAAAATTAGATTTTTTAAATTACACTTTTAGAAGAGCGAAGCTCGATAGTTATCGAAAGAAATTATTGATTCTGACATATTTTAGGAACAAGTTTTTATTGTAAAGCTTTGTTTTCCTTTAGATAACTATCGAGCTTCGCTCTTCTAAAAGTGTAAATTAAAACATCTAACTTGATGCGAAATCTATTGTGAGAACACTGTACTAATTTTCCCAATTAAGTGAATATTTTACCGACATTTACAGGAAACTGTTTACGGAGATAATTACAACAATATTGGTGTTTACAATAATTGAAGATTTGTTTTTAACAGTTTAAAATGTCGCGATTATACTCGAGCATTTCACTTAACGATTTATGTAAATACTCCTCAGATCCATTTCTGATACTAAACACTGATGACAACACCACCTATGAAACATTATGCGAACTATTCTATAAGCGCTCTATGCTAATATTGCCCAGATTCGTGACTTCTGTTTGTCGATCACTAATATGACATACTAAACTTGGATCAATTGAAAATTGGCGCTAATAACAACACCCATCTTTGAATATTTATAAAAAAAATGTACTGTGAACAAACACGAGTATTTTAATCAATAGAACACGTGGTTTGTAGAACTAAACTCGGATTGATACTAATAACAGCACCCTCTATGAAACATATTGCAAATCAACTCACTAAACGCCCTCTATATTGGCGATTCGCTAATAATATACGAGATGTGGCTATTTAATAACCGGACTGATGCCGCTCTCAGCAAACCGTGAGTCTGCCACGGCGTGTTTGAATATGACTGTGTCTGATGGTCCTTCCCCCACCCTAAGCTCGTTGGACAAGCCAGCAGGTCGCTCAGTTTGACTGTAACAGCTCATTGAATTAGTCGGAAATATGCCAAGTGGTCAGACGGAACTACGGGTTAACCTCAAGTTAAACTGGGGAAAACTGCCACACCACGACGTGTTTGAACATGACTGTGTCCCCACCCTGAGCTTGCTGGACAAGCCACCATGTCGCTCAAATTGACTGTAGCAGCTCATTGAGTTTGTCGACGCACTATTGACTGGGGAAAACTACCACAGAAGATTATGCTATATTGAAAGTCTACGGGAATTAATGTTTATACCTCACACAAACGTTTGAGTGTTTTAAACGGTTTAAAGGAGGGCTTGAAACGATGCAGGGCGGCCATCAACGTCAAAAACGGACGAAACATTGGCAAAATGGTCAGACGGTAAATCAACATTCCTACATAGAGGTTCTGAAGGCCCTGCGTGAGTGTGTGAGAAGACGATGGCCCGATTTGTGGAAGACCAAGTCCTGGATCCTTCACCAAGACAATGCACCAGCCAATTCTGCCTTATCTGTGAAAGCGTTCCTCGAAAAATACGACATCGTCGTGTTGGAACATCCACCATATTCGCCTGACCTTGCCCCCTTCGACTTTTTTCTACTTCCCAAGGTCACTGAAGTGAATAAGATTTGAAAGTGTAAAACGGGTTAAGGCAGAAGCGACGGAGGTTCTCAACCAGCTGGCAGAAGAGGACTTCCAGCACTGCTCATAACAATGGAAGTGGTGTAGAGATCGCCAAGGGGAGTACATTGAAGGTGATAAAACTTCTGCTGTAATTGGTGATGAATAAAAAGTGTTATGACTCCAGTCCGGTTATTTAATAGCCACACCTCGTATATTAAATTTGGGTAAAAAATTTGAGCGCCTTCTTTAAATCACAAAGAAAAAATTTTGCAAACACACTCGACGAAGTAATGGATATTTTTTTTTAACATCTACAACTTCTGTCGATTGCTAACTTCCTACTTCCTAAACTAAACTTGGATAAGAAAATTAACATTGATAACACCACCTTCTCTCAGGCATATCATTCATCGCATTCTCTCTGAGCAGTTAAAATATTTTTCAAAACCTACACATTTGTCAATCATTCACTTTATATACTAAAACCAGATCAGAAATTGGATGAAAATTTTTATTCTACTAACAGCGCCCTCTATGAGACACATGCACGTCTTACTTTTTTCGGTGAGTTTTGTCGTTTACTAACATCATAATATTAAATTTGGATTGGAAATTTAAGCGCCTTCTCCGAATCTCTAAAATAAATGTTGCATGATCTATTTATTACATCTGCATTTTTTCTCAATCGCTTACTAAACCAAACTTGAATCGGAACAATAACACTGATAACAAATCACTTAACATATTCTCCATCAGCAGTTTATTTAAGTATTTTTCTATTCCATCACTAACCTTCTATAGAAAACTCAGATGATAAATAGGATGAGAAATTTGATGCTGATAACAGCGCCATCTATGAGACACGTTATGAACCCACTTGACTGTTTCACTATTTCGGTTAGTTTTGAAAATAAGGGTAGTAGTAATGTTTGTCTATCGACCACGTGGTCCTTCCGCAGTGTTATTTGTGTATTTATGTGTGTAAATAAGAATGTTGCTCTAAAGCGTCATTAATTGTATTACCCATACAATTGCTTACCCAGACCAACAATGCTGCACTTTCGTTATCGCTAGTTCGGCTGCAACCGTATGGGCTCACCACCGACGTTTTTATGAAGATATTTTTTAGAACCATTTTTATTCATCACCATCCTTTATTAAACTCAGATTGGAAATGTGACGTTGATAACAGTGCCCTCTATGAAATTTGTTCTGAATATGTTTGAGGGTTTCAACAGCGCCCTCTTTGAAAATTTAGAAAAGTTAACTTTTATCGGTCGCTAACCTTCTAAACTAAACTCAGATCGAACATTTGATATTAATAACAGCACCCTCTATGAAATATGTACCAAACCAACTCACCAGTTGCTGCCTATATTAGCTATTCATATAAATATTATTTAAATTAATGACTTTTGCTGTTAACTAATATTATTTAGTAAATTTATATTAGAAATTAAAGTAACTATAAAAATCTATAAAAAACAATTTTGCAAATATACACTTGATGCGACACCTACTGTCTAAACGTTGTACTAAGTTTCCCAACTGTGGGAATATCAAAATTTACAGGAAACTGTTTACGGTGATAATTATACAACAATACTAATGTGTATAATAATAATACAATATTTGTTTTTATAGTGTACTCTGTAGAAAAATTCGCGATCACACTTTAGCATATTAAATAACGATTTATGTAAATACTGCTCAGATCCATGACTGACGATAACGCCACCTATGAAATATAATGCGAACTATTCCATAAGCGGTCGGTGGAAATATTTTCTAGATTCGCGACTCCTGTTTGTCGATTACTAAAATAACATAGTTATACAATAAACTTGGAGCAGAAAATTAACGCCAGTAACAACTCCCCCATCGAAGAAATAATTACTTAACTTAAATTTAACCTCCCAAGGTAAACTAGGATTATAAATTTGACACTAATAATAGCGCCCTCTATGAAATAATTTACAAACCAACTGACTTAAAGTGTTTAATATTAGCGATTTATTAAATTATCATATAAATGTATGACTATTGTCGTTAACTGAGAGTTTATAGTGAAATTTTGGATTAGAAATTAAACTGTCTTCTCCAAATCTCAAAGAAAGCAATATTGCAAACAATATCGACGAGGTTATGGATATATTTTTACATCAACATCTTTTGTCGATTGCCAACTTTCTAAAACAAACTTGGATAAAAAAACACTGATTACTTCGCCCTCTCTTAGACATATCACTCAACACATTCTTTATGAGCAGTGTATTTAAATATTCTTCAAATCCTTCACTTATGACAATTTTAAATTTTATATACTAAACTCAAATCAGAACTAGGATGAAATTTTTAATTCTATTAACAGCGCCCTCTATGAGACGCATGAGCGTTTAACTCTTAATATATTTCTTATATCTAAGTTTTTTGCCGATCGCTGACTAAACTAAACTTGGATCAGAACAATAACACTGATAATATATTACGCAACATATTCTCTATGAGCAGTTTATTTAAATATTTTTAATTCCAACACTAACTAATGAAAAACTAGTTGCTAATAACACCGCCCTCTATGAGACACGTTGAAAACCATGAGGGTTTTGTCGTTCACTAACGTCATATAATAAATTTATATCAAAAATTTTAACGCCTTCTCTGAATCTAAAAAAAAAGACATTGCGGATATACTCGATAAGGCTATAGATATATTTTTTGAACCATACTTGGATTTAAAAAAAACACTGATTACACCGCCCTCTCTTAGACATATCACTCAACACATTCTCATTCCCTCACTTTTATCAGTCACTAATCTTAAATACTAAACTCAGATCAGAACTGGGATGAAACATTTGATATTAATAATAGCGCCCTCTATGAGACACATTGGGAACCCACTTAAGCCTTTTCCTCTTTCGAGAAGTTATGAGAACATTTTTTAAAACCAGTATTTCCCTTTAGCACTTAAGTACAGGTCTAAACTCAGGTCAGAAAATTTGATTCAGTTAGAAGCACCCTCTGTGGTACACGTTGGGAACTCATTTTAACAGTTTGCTCTTTCGGCAAGTTATAAAAATATATTTTTAGACCCAGTATTTCTCTTTACCACTTAAGTACAGGTTAGTAATAAACAAAACAGTCATATCAGAAATGTAATGTTGGTAACAGTGCCCTCTATGAAACATCATATGAAAATGCTCGAGAATTTTACTTAATTATCTATTATGATTATGAAAATATATCTCAGAACTACCGCGTTTGTTCATGATGAAAATCTAATGTATAAAATCGAGAGTCTATTTAGTTTCAATTGATTTAAGCATCAGTTCTGCCAACAGTTTCCTTATAATAGGTTATCATTGTTTAAGTTGATGCTACATTCTTGACGGAACCGAAAATACAAAATATTGGTTTTCTTGTTTAAGATCAGTGCCCTCTCTGAAATAAATTGTGAACCCATTCAAGCCTTCAACCCGATGTGTAGTTTTTTTTATTGGTTAAAAACATAAGTGTTTTAGTTTAGAGTTACGATTGCAATCATTACTATGTTAATATGGATTGTATTTTACTTACTTAAATCTCAAGAACACGGCAGGTCTCTTTCCCTCCTTCCTGTGCAGATTGAGGATGGGCGTCGGGTCTTGCAGTTGCGACTCGTCCGACGAATACATATCAGTAAGGTGGAAGTTTGTTGGATCTTTCGTGATGTGGAAGGCCCTCAGCGCTTGAGTCAGCACCTGTTTCAAAGGCACCTGCCTGGACACCACTATCGTCCGAAAAATTCTCCTCCTCGCCGAATTGTTTCCATCGTACACCTTAATTACCTCTGAAAGACCAAAGAATAGTAAGGCTGAAATTAAAGAAGCAGAATAGAATCATCACCACCCACCTTCATCCCTATCTTCCTTCTCCTTGTTCTGTTTATCCGTACGACCTTGCCCGTGCTGCTGAGTTTGAGTGTACTCCTCCGATTCGCGATATCTTGACGTGTCTCCACTACTGAATTCCTCCGAGATGCTCCGCGCTATAACAAGCGTACTTATTTAACAACACAAACTCGTAAAAACTCCGCAATTTACTTCATCGCATTCCCAAACACTTGTTTATTGTTTTAAACCATGAGGAATTAAATAATAATAATAATAATAAATAAAAAAATAAGGACACGAAGAATAGTGATAATAAGCAAAGATGATTAGGTGTTAGTAATATTATTTAGTGTTGAGGGAGAAAAACAAAATGCCAGTCTCGAGTGGTTTGAAGGCAAAGACGCAAAAAAAAAACATTTCCACCTTTTGAAAAATCAAAATTGTACCTCGCATGTACGGGTGTGAGGGTCGACAATTACCGTGACAGGTGCGGGTCAAGGCAACAGAAAGGCGCTTCAAAACACTTGCTAGAGCAGTCCGGCTATCACTAACACCACTGATGACTGCAAAATCATTCCATCTTAAAATAAAAATTAAATAAATTATAAAGCATTTTTAACTCGAAAATAAATGTTTCGAGGGTAATGAACTTAGAAACTCTGTGCGCGCGAGGAACGTAAATAAATCAAAATCAAAGAAAACTAAATGATCGTGTGATGATGATGATGATGAGGTATAAAGGTGACCCGTTGGTGCACAAACACACACAGCCATACATACCGTTTATTTTTTTTTTTGGTTCGGACTTACGGTACGAATACTCACGGGACAAGGTTTCCTTGCGTCGAACCTGCACACCGATTATCGCCTCCATTGGTACCTCTGTTCGTGGAATGCTTACCGCGTGCGGGCCTAGATATATTGGTTCCAGAATTCCGAAAGTACATTCGGTTGGCACAATCACGTGGCATGACGCGTGGCACTGTAAATAATTCATTAATGATTATCAAAGTGTGCTCTGGAAGGAAATTGTTTGTAAATATGGAAGTGGTTTTTTTTACCGTCATCCCACACCACTCGCAGCGATAGCCCGAGAGGCACTCCGATGTCCAACACGTCTTCTTGCAGAGAGCACATTTCGAGTTACTGGGCAGATTACCTTCCCGCCAATGGTGTTCGTGGTGTACGAAGGACAGTCTCTTCCCTGGCAGGTACGTCGCGTTCTCCTTGCAGTCCGCCACGGCGAAATCTTGACACTCGGTGTGCACGTAATATTCGCATACTGCAACAATACATTATTCGAACGTTAAATTAATTGATTAATTGTATTTTAGGACGACGTACTTTCACAATGAATTGAGACACTATCATCCAACCTCTTTCGACACACGTTGCAGAATTTTCGTTTGTGATGGAACGGCTCCGACCAACAGTGAGCTACCGGGTTCTACAAAAAAAAAGAAAAAATAATAGGTGAGTAATCCAAATTATTATAAATTAATTTGTGGCCTCTAACCCACCCTCAAATCAGTAAAACATACGACAGAGTTTTGATGGAAAGAAATTGAATATTAAAAGTTTTTTGCACAATTAAAATCAATAATTTTCTTCAACAAAATGGGTTTTTTTTAATTGAGAACCCTTGTTTATGTTTTAATAATTGTAGGGTAGGATAGTGGCCACCCACCCACCCTACATATGCACGTAAACTCAAACCAGAATTTACTTACGAATTTCTTGATATTAAAACTAAAATTACTGACCTATTTCACAAAAAAAAACAAATATTGTGGTTTAGATGTACACATATATGTAGGGTGGGCGGGTGGCCTCTAACCCACCTTCCAATCAGTAAAACATACGACAAAGTTTTAATGGAAGGATATTAAAATATTACAAGCTTTTTGCACAATTAAAATCAATAATTTTCTTCAACAAACAGTTTTTTTAATTGAGAACCCTTGTTTATGTTATAGTAATTGGAGGGTGGGATAGTGGCCACCCACCCACCCTACATATGCACGTAAACATAAACCAGAGTTTACTTTTAAATTTCTTGATATTAAAAACTAAAATTACTGGCTGATTTCATAAAAACAAAACCAAATATTGTGGTTTTGATGTAAACGTATATGTAGGGTGGGCGGGTGGCCTCTAACCCACCTTCCAATCAGTAAAACATACGACAAAGTTTTAATGGAAGGATATTAAAATATTACAAGCTTTTTGCACAATTAAAATCAATAATTTTCTTTAACAAAACATATTTTTAAATTGAGAACCCTCGTTTATATTATGGTAATTGGAGGGTGGTATAGTGGCCACCCACCCACCCTTCATATGCACGTAAATTCAAACCAGAACTTACTTTTAAATTTCTTGATATTAAAACTCAAATTAGTGACCTATTTCAAAAAAACAAAACCAAATATTGTGGTTTAGATGTACACGTATATGTAGGGTGGGTGGGTGGCTTCTAACCCACCCTCCAATCAGTAAAACATACGACAGAGTTTTAATGGAAGAAAATTAAAATATTAAAAGGTTTTTGCACAATTAAAATCAATAATTTTCTTCAACAAACAGTTTTTTTAATTGAGAACCCTTGTTTATGTTATAGTAATTGGAGGGTGGGATAGTGGCCACCCACCCACCCTACATATGCACTTAAACTTAAACCAGAGTTTACTTTTAAATTTCTTGATATTAAAACTAAAATTACTGAATTATTTTACAAAAACAAAACCAAATATTCTGGTTTGGATGTAAACGTATATGTAGGGTGGGTGGGTGGCCTCTAACCCACCTTCCAGTCAGTAAAACATGCGACAGAGCTTCAATGGAAGGAAATTAAAATTTTAAAAGATTTTTGCACAATTAAAATCAATAATTTTCTTCAACAAAATATTATTTTTAAATTGAGAACCCTTGTTTATGTTATAGTAATTGGAGGGTAGGATAGTGGCCACCCACCCACCCTACATATGTATGTAAACTTAAACCAGAATTTACTTTTAAATTTCTTGATATTAAAACTAAAATTACTGAACTATTTCAAAAAAACAAAACCAAATATTGTGGTATAGATATAAACGTATATGTAGGGTGGGTTGGTGGCCTCTAACCCACCTTCCAATCAGTAAAACATTCGACAGAGTTTTAATGTAAGGAAATTGAAAAATTAAAAGGTTTTTGCACAATTAAAATCAATAATTGTCTTCAACAAAACAGTTTTTTTAAATTGAGAACCCTTGTTTATGTTATAGTAATTGTAGGGTAGGATAGTGGCCACCCACCCACTCTACATATGCACGTAAACTTAAACCAGAATTTACTTAGAAATTTCCTGATATTAAAACTAAAATTTCTGAACTATTTCAAAAAACAAAACCAAATATTGTGCTTTAGATGTAAATGTATATGTAGGGTGGGTGGGTGGCCTCTAACCCACCCTCCAATCAGTAAAACATACGACAGGGTTTTAATGGAAGGAAATTAAAATATTAAATGGTTTTTGCATAAAGAAATATTGTACGTTCAAAAAAGTGTAAAACCTTATTTATTCTATAAGAATTAATGTATATATTTAAAGTTACGTATTATATGTTTCAGTACCTTGATAAGGCTGGCGGCAATACTGGAACAGGGGGACACCACGGTCTTCAAACAGCGGTCATGCACTACGAAGTTGCAAACTGTAAAAAAAAACGTAAAATGTGAATTTAATCATTTTGCCAATTTATAACTACATAATTATTTACATTATGTATAAAAAAACAATTGTCTTTATGACAAAGACATAACAGCGACATCTATTGTCTTCAACATCTATCTTGATAAATTCTTTACCATTTTTTCTTATGAGTTCATCTGTAAACACCATAAATATAATGTTTGGTAAATCGCATCCATGATACGATTAAATTTTCTGCATGAGTAAATTCAGTCAATAGAATTGAAACAATTACAAACGTAATGCGTTATTTGATAATACGATTGGTTATTATTAGTTGAAAGAATTAACGATTAATTGCGGTTTATTTTTCCTAAATATGTTAGCGTCCTGGTGTGGTGTTGTCGGGGTATTTTGACCGAGATGGTGAAAGTCGGCAGCGAGAGGAAATCAATAGGGAGGAGCGCGCTTTACCTTTCCACTGGATGAGTATCTGGGAAACAGAAATACTTCCGATAAAAGTACACTTCAAATTTATCTCTTTATATATCTATATATATATATATATATATATATAATATGGCCATGACTATATCTAGATTAAATTCACCGCCATAAAACGAGAAATAATAATTCCATTCGAATATTGAAGACAACAAAAAAGTGTGGAGCTTATTGAACGTGGAAGTCACAGAGGACTTATTATAATACATTGTTGCACCTTTGGAAGATAAGATCGTAAAATTGGAGAGGCTGGTTATTTAATAAGGGCAATTTTAACGTTATACACATTTTCAGTGCTGTTCAGATGATCTCAGGAAGTGCACCTTATCAGATCGTTCGAGAAGAACATCAAGAGGTTTAAAATTATGGCTTTAATGAGCCAATCGAGAGATTACCATGGTTGACGTAAACATTTACACGCAAGGGTGTTCCTAAGATGTTATTTTTTTTAAATTAATTATTGTTCCTTGTTAGCAACAGCCACAATTTCGATCTATTTTGGATTTCATCAGCGTAGCTCAATTGGAGACAGGGAATTGAGATTTACTTTGAAGTATTTAACTCTCCAGGATAACCATCGATTACGATATTACCATAAAGTTGCTATCTATTGCAGATAGCACTCTTTTTTTTTGTTATGTTCAATCGAATTCAATTGAATTGATTAACGTTGTTTCTATTTCAGTGGTGTGTTCGTGCCGAAATCTAGGCAGAATTCGAAACAAAGTAATATAGACCGTGCACTCGCAATTTACCGGCGTAATTGTTCCGTGGATGAAAAGGGCTAAAGTTCAGGGGGCATCGAAATAAAGGTGAAGGTCCATAACTAACGGCAATTAATGGATATGTGCGAGCAAATGACCCGGCGCGTTTAAAAGAGTCCACCGTGCGCCGTTTCGCCCTCCCCTCCCCCCGTGGCGTGGATTTATCTACGAAATGGTTACGAAACCTTTATAGTGATCAAAACAAAAAAAAAAAACATCACGAGAAACAAGAAAATAAGAAACAAAAAATATACAAATAGAATAGTTTGCATGATCCATAAAAAAGGAGGAATATAAATAGGTAAAATAAAAAGCACAAACAAAAGCATAACAAAAAATAAAACAAACAAAGAGAAAATGACGATAATGACAGATTATTTACAAAAAAAAAACAAATGCTAGGTCAAAATGTCAAATGATAAATAAAAAGGCAGACGGAAAATCATTAATTGATAAATGTAAATTGACAGGCGAAGGAAGAAAAACAAGTTATATACGTGTAAGATGAATGAAAAATGACGTATATAGAAATGGCTGATAAATATAGACAAAAAACGCAAATGGTAGACGAATGTTATATTAATGACATAAATTGATTTAAATGACAGTTAAAGCAATGACAGAGAGGTGGAAAACTTGAATGAATGTTAAAAAAAAAATTACAAGCAAAACAAAACAAAAATTAATGAGTTTTGTTATTTTGTCTGTAATTTATTTTTGTCCTTTTTCGTTTGCCGTTTGTTTTTTTTCCTGGTGCTATTTGATTACCATTTAATTGGTCATATTTCATTTGTCAATTATTTCCCATCTTCATGCTTTTTTGTCCCTTATTTGACATTTTTTATTTGCCATTTGTCACCTGTCGTTTTTTCAGTTTTTTTTTGTGTTTCATCAGGCAATTATTATTATTTATTTTCTTGTTTGTTTGTTATGTTATATTTGTCAATTATAATTTTCATCTGTTATGTGTCATTTAAAATCTTTATTTAAAACAAATGAAAATAATAGACAAAAAATCATTAATTAATATGTCTACTATTTATCAATTTTTATTTTCTATTCGTCACTTGTTTTTTACCTATTTTTTTTTATCACGCTTTTATATTACTTTACATTTAATTTTTTTTCATCTGTCAGTTGTCCTTTTAGCTTATTACTTATAATTTCTCAACTTTTCAATTAATTATCATTTTGCGCTTTTCATTTGTTTTTTTATTTCACTTGTCAATCGTTGTTCTCTACGTGTTTTCTTTCAAATCTTTTTTTCTCAATTATTATTTATCACAACAACAAATGAAAAGTAGTCAAAGAAGAATGAAATGGCAAATGGAAAGTAACTGGCGAAGAAAAACAAATGAAAGACTTAATATGACAAAATGGCGAATGAACGAAGGACATATGGCAATTGTTTTTCTCCTCGCATTTTCTTTCATTTATTATTTTCTCATTTGATGACAAATGAAAAATAGACAAAGATAAATAGCAAATGGAAAACGACAGACCAAGAAAAACAAATGACAGACTAGGTTAACCTAGCAAATGACAAACAAAATCTGATAAAAATGATCAACCAAAGACATTCGTCAATTGTTTTTCTTCCCACTTTCATTTGTTATTTTCTCAGCCGTTATTTTTTAAAAACAAATGAAAAATAGTAGAATAAGAGTGGCAAATGAAAAATGACAAACCACGGAAAACAAATGACAGGTTAAAATAGCAAATGGCAAACAAAATATAAAATAGACAATTAACATAAAACTGTTTCACCACGTGTTAAGTGAGAAATTAATTCATCGCATAAAAAAGGCGGATGAAAATGACTAACAAGAATAAACAAATGATAGATCTAAAATAATATCAACAAAATTAATTAACGAATTCAAATGACAGCTGAATTAAAACAATAGACATGTCAAAATGAATATCAAACCAAAAATTAAGACCGATGAAAAAAATTACATAAGAGCTGATAAAAGAAAACAAATGAGAATTCAAAATAACAAATGACAAACGACAATTAAAAAAAGCGCAAATAAAAATATATATTGTCAATAGTTTAGATGACATTTTAAAAATACACTCATTGAGGATAGATTTTGATGTTTTGCAAATTTTTAAACCTTCGAACGCAGTTTTCACAAATTCAATTTAAGTTTCAGGCGTTGCATTTTGTTTCTTGTTAGCGTATGTCAATTTGTTGTGTCAAAATTGTTCATTTTGGATGGGTTTTGAGTCTAATTCCAGTTGAAATTAATTTTTTTACAAATTTTTAAACCTCCGAACGCAGTTTTTATAAATTCAACTCAAAGTTTCGAGTGTTGCATTTTGTTTCCTTTGTCAGCGTATGTCAATTGTTTTGATGGGGTGTCAAAAATACGTTCATCGTAGATGGGTTTTGTAACAGGCAAGAGGAAACAATTGACAGTCCAAAATGACAGAACAAAAAATGACAGTAAAAAATGGTTGTTGCTGAAATCAACGTGACGAAAAGACAAAAAAAACAAATGACAAACGATAAGTAAAAAAATCGCAGTTATCAAATAATAATTGACAATGATAAAATAGCAGACAATAAAAGATAATTGACGGGCCAAAATGACAAAAGACAAAAGAGGAAAAAAAATTGACAGAGAAAAATGGTTGATGAAGTCAACTAGACAAGGAAAAAAATTGAATTGACATATCAAAAGTGATAGACAAAAGAAAACAAATAACATATAAAAATGACAAATGACAAACGATAAATTAAAAAAAACACAGATAAAAAATAATAATTTAAAATTTAAAATAACAGATAATAGGAAAAAATTGACCGACCAAAATGATTTTTGTCTTTTGTCAGATGCAAAAAAATTGATAATAAAACATTGTTATTGTAATCAAAAGACAAACGATAAATTAAAACAAAGGTAGATTCAATTGGCGAATTAAAATAACAGATAATAGGATAATTGACAGATCAAAATAATAAAGACCAAAGGGAAAAAAATAACAAATGAAAAAAAATTGACAGCGAAAAATGGTTGATAAAATCAACATGACGTCAAAGAAATCAAATGACAGTTAAAAAGAAACAAATGACAAACGATAAATTAAAAAACTTAGATTTAATTGGCAAATTAAAATGACAGATAATAGGAAACAGACCAAAATGACTGTCTTCTGTCAGATGGAAAAAAATGAAGAGTGAAAGAGTTGATGTGATCAACATGACGAGGAACAAAATTGAATTGACGGATGGAAAATGATAGGCTAAATAAAACACAATGACAACTCAAAGTGATAAACAAAAAATTGAAGACAGTTAAAAAAATTGATTGACAGACAAAAACTGATAGACAAAAGAAAACAAATAAAATAAAAAAACGCAGATAAAAAGTAATACTTGGCAAATATAAAATAACATACAAGAAGAAATAATTGATGGATTAAAATAGTAAACGAAAAAGGGGAAAAAATAACAAATGCGAAAAAAATTGACAGTGAAAAATGTCTGAGAAAATCATCTAGACGAGGAAAAAATTGAATTGACAGATAAAAAGTGATAGACAAAATAAAACAAATGACAGTTCAAAAGAACAAATGACAAACGAAAAATTTAAAAAAAAACGCAGACCAAAATGATAAAAGAAAAAGGGAAAAAACAACAGATGCAAAAAAACTTGACAGTTAAAAATTGTTGATTATGTTTATTATGACGAGAATAAAATTTAATTAGCGGATGCAAAATGATAGACAAAGTAAAACACGATGACAAATCAAAGTGATAAAAAAAATGAAGACGGTTAAAAAAATCAGTTGACAGATAAAAATTGATAGACAATAGAAAACAAACGACAGTTCAAAAAAAAGAAAAGAACAAATGACAAATGATAAAAAGAAACGCAGATAAAAATAATAATTAGCAAATATAAACAGACAAGAAACAGTTGACGGCTCAAAATGGCAAAAGACAAAGAGGAAAGAATTGGCAGTGGAATCCAAATGACGAGAAAAAATTTAATTAACAGACGAAAAGTAATAGACAAAATAAAACTAATGACAGTTACAGAAAACAAATGACAAACGATAAATTAAAAAAAAAACGCATACCAAATAACAAAAGACAAATGAGAAAAATTCGACAGATGAAAAAAATTGACAGTAAAAATGGTTGATGAAATCAACATGACGAGGAAAAAAAATTAATTGACAAAAGACAAAAGAAAACAAATGACTGTTTAAAAATAAAATAATGTCAAACGATATATTTACAAAAAAAAAACAATTAATAGACCAAAATGACTTTTTCATTTGTCAAATGCAAAAAAATTCACAGTAAAGGAAATCAAAAATGACAATTCAAAAAAGAACAAATGATAATCGATGAATTAAAAAAAAGGCAGATAAAAATAATTGGCAAGCATAAAATAATAAACAAGAGGAAACAATTGATAGACCAAAATGATAAATGCAAAAAAATTGACAAAAAAAATATATATAAATCAATACAAATGACAGATGAAGAATGAAGAGCAAGAAATTTAAAAAAATGGCAGACAAGAAAAAACATTACAGAGCAGAAAACATTTAAGGTAGAGAATGAAAAATGAGACACGTAAAGAAAAAATATATAAAAATTCATTATAAAATTTGAAAAAATTAGACAAAAATGACAAATGATGACTGTAACTGATAGATAAAAAATGACAAACGTAAACAAAAAACGGCAAAGAGAAATTGACGACAGTGACCGATTACCGTTTATTATCACTATCAAGTTCTCTTTGCTTTTTTCATTTGTTATTTTTCATCTGTCTGTAATATTAATCCATTAAATGTTAGGTGAAAATGTCAAATGACAAATAAACAATGGTAAAGTCAGGTGATTTAAATGATAGATGAAAAATGACATGCGAAGGAGAAAAAAAAACAAATGACATACAAAGAAGAAACGAATGACAAATAAAAATGACAAACGAAATAAAACGAGCGTGAAAGAGAAAAGACAATCGATAAAAACGGAATAACAAATTGACTATGAAGTCTATTAGGCATTTAATTGATGAGTGAAAAATACAAAATAGGAAATGGCATTAAAAAAATGATCGACGAGAAATGAAAATTGAAGGGTAAAAATAATGGAAATGACTGGAAAACAAATAACAAAAACAGAAGAAATATATGAGTTATCTAAATTAAAACATTAGGTAATTTTAAATTAGAACACTTGTTATGTTTTATATTGTTGTATTTATTTATTTAACTAATTTGTAATTCCTTCGAAAATTATCGAAATATATGCTAGGAAAATTAATACAACAATATGAAACATAACAAGTGTTCTAATTTAAAATTACCTAATATTATAATTTCGTTTCATCAAGAGTGCAGCGAACAAAGTATAATTATACCTAAATTGACTAAATTAATATAAATGACAATGATAAAAAAGACATAAAAAAATAACGATCGACAGAGAGAAAAATTTGTAGAAATTCAACTGTTTCCTTTTTAATTCAAAATGTACAAAAGAGAAAAAGATCGTAGTAATGTAGTTCTTTTTCTATAATGTATGAAACGGATAAATCAATATGAAATGTGTTGGATACATCTTGTGTGATATTAACAAAGCACAGTTTTATTTATCATTTGATAAACTTCCTAATCTGTGAAAGGTATCAAGTGATAAAATTAATAGTGAAAGACTATTTCGTCATTCTAAAGATTATACCAGCTGGAATATAGTTTGTTTTTTGGCGAGGGTAGCGGAATATATACAGAGGTATTTATTATCCATCTTTCATTATTGTTAGAGAATGTAAAGCATTATTAAAATATAATCTTTAAAATATTTTCATTGGGAATAGCACGTAAAATTAAAATGTCATTAAAATACAACAATTTTTAAGCCTGATTTTTTAATGGATGCGCCGGGATAACCTTATAACATTGCAATTATTAAACAAAAACACGATTGTTTAGAGTTTTGTTTTATTATAATTTTAATTTAATTTATAATAATGGAAAACTCTAAACAGTGTCTTTGTGTTGTTTGAGTTTCATCAATTCGAAACTTATAGTGTTGATTTTCATTTAAAAGAAGTTCGTTTTTGGTAATGTATGTATGTATAAAAATATTGTGGCTTTATATAACGGTCCCATTAAAATCATTTTGTATCAAATTAAATATTATTAATATATTATTTCAATTTTATTAAATTTATTAGTTATTTATTGCTAAAAAACCTATGCATTAATATATTACTAATCAATGAATTATTTGTTAATTTTCTACAACGTAAAGGACTTTAATACATTTGATCATTAATATATTATTTAAAAAAATAGATACTTTTCTGTAAGAGTTAAAAAAAAATTGATTTGCGCCAATATCTATGAAGTTATACTTTATCTGATAAATGGTGGATGCGCCGGGATGCACATTTTAATTTTCCGCAATGTGTCAATTCTGTGGCCTTATTATAGATTTTCCCATTACATATAATCCAAGCCTTATTAACGTTATTATTGTCTATTCTTTGATGTGTACCTTTTGAAATACAAACAGTAAAATTTCAGTGTAAGTGTAAGTAAAAAAATTGTTTACATTTAAAAATTTTCGAAACATTAAGCTTTTGTACTTCTGATAGAACTGTGTCCAATTAGCTGGTGCGTTACACTTTTTTTTCCTTTTCCATATTCGAATCCGGCGCGTCGTACAATGGCGCTGTCAAGATGTCATTAGCGGGTGGGTATATGGCAATAATACGTGAAGGGATCTTGTGTGTTCTAATAATAATATGACAGACTACTAATTACGAGTGCTGTTTAACCGTGGCCACTTGAAACACTCGCCATCTCATTAGTACTCGGCGATGCGCCAGCCCCATCTAATGGCCACTTGACCACCGTGCATTATTCGTTTCACTATACCCTATATCAAATATTCATATAACGGTATAACTCAAAAAAAAATTAAAAAATAAAACTTTCTCTGCGCACAGTTTATAGGCATCATATCATCGAAATTAAAAATGGTTGATAAATATTTTAAATTTAAGCTTTTCCGTAGATTTTTACTTATAAACAGTGGAAAAAGTTATTACAAGTTATTTTATTTAATACAATAAATATAATTTAACTTTTCCAAAAAGAAAACAATTTAAAACTAAAATAATTGTGTATAAAAATAGTTGGAATTTAGTCGAAATTCAATTTTTGTTCATAACTTTTCATATACTAGTCGAAATATTATAAAAAAACAAACATTTTTACATTTTCCTTAGTTAAATTTTGTTTAAAAAAAAACAGTTGTTATTTGCTAAGAATAAAAGTAGTTAAAAACTTTTAAAAAAACATTTTAACATTTGTTCAAACAGATTTGGAAATTTATCATTTGAAATTTTCTAAGAATAAAAATAATTGAAAACTTATTGCTATTTAAAAAAAATTTTAAAAAAATATCAACAGTTGAAAACATAATTATAAAACAATTGAAAACTAACCTAAAAAAATGTTTATAAAATCGGTTTAAGAATTGCTTGAAATATAACTTTGCTTAAAATCAGTTGATTTAATTAAATAATATTTTAGCAAATTTGATTTTAAAAATATTTCCTAGACCACTTAAATAAGAAAATATTTACTTTTCTTTAAATATGTAAGTTTTGTTTTTGTTAAATTCCAACCATTTTTAATAAATTACAAACGATTTTTTAAATCCGCCAGAGATTTTGTAGAAAAGTTCTCAATTGTTATTCCTACGAGAAAAATAATCGATATTTAGTTAAAACAAAAAAAAAATTGATACAAATTTTAAAATATCCTTAAAACAGTTGTATTTTATTGAAAAAAAATACAGTTGAAATTTAATAAGCATAAATTCATTTAAAAAAAAATTAAAAAATCATTTTAAAAATTGCCTAAAACAGTTGAATATTTCAAAAAACAACAATTAAAATTGGTTAAAAACTAGAAAAATTGTTCGAATCATAAAATTTAACGATTGAAAATTTGTTATCAGCTGAATAATAATTTTAAAATTTGCTTCAGGAAAATGAAATTAAAAAAATCAATTGAACTTTTCTGCAAAAAAAAAACGTTAAAACATTAATTTATTCTTTGTCAAATTTACTTACAAAATACATTACATAAAATTGCAATTTAAATACATTATAAAAAAATTTAATATAAACTAAAAATGAGATAAAAATTGTGTAAGAATTTTAACAAAAACCATTTTAAGATTTTTGTTGGAAACATTTTAAAATTTGCTGTGTCCTGTTCGTCTCTGCTATGCTCTCAGTAGTACTCTGTTATGTTCTGTTCTATACTTCTGTCCTACTCTCTTCTGTTCTGATCTGTTCTGCTCTACTCTCATATGCTCGCAGCTCTGCTTACTTCTGTTTTGTTCTGCTCTGTCCTTTCATGTTCTCTATTATTCTTTTCTTCTGTGTCCTGCTCCGCCCTGTCCTACACTTTGTTCTAATTTACTTTCATCTGCGCTAAGCACTGCTCTGCTCTTTTAAGTTCTGTATTGTTCTATTCTGACCTGCTCTTTCCTTTTCTGCTCTATTCTCATGTGCTCTTATAGCCCTGTTATCCTCTGTTTTGCTCTATTCCGTCCTGATCTGTTCTGTCATGTTTTGGCGTGTTCTCCTCTGCTCTCATATGTTCTCAGCTCTGCTCTTCTCTGTTATGTTCTATTTTGTTTCGTTCTTTAATCTTCAGTCATATTTTACTCTGCTCTGCTTTCATCTGATCTCAGAAATACTCTGCTCTGTTATGTTCTATTTTGTTTCTTATAATTTTGTTGGAAACATTTTGAAATTTGCTCTGTCCTGTTATGTTTTGTTTTGTTCTGTAGCGTTTTATCCTGCTGTTCTGTTCTGTTCTCTACTACTCTGTCCTGTTCCACACTGCTCTAATCTACTCTTTTCTGCTCTCAGCACTGCTCTGCTCTATTATGTTTTCTTTTGTTCTGTTTTCTTCTGTTCTGTTATGTTCTGCTCTATACTGCTCCTCTTTGCTCTGCCCTGATCTTCCTGTTCTACTATTTTCTACTCTCAGCACAACTCTATTCTATTATGTTCTGTTCGTTACTGTTATATCACCCAGTTCTATTATGTTTTGGTCTGTTCTATTCTGCTCTGCTCTACTATAATATGCTCTCAGCTCAGCTCTACTCTGTTATGTTCTCTACTGTTCTGTTATGTTTTACTCAGCTCTGCTCTACCCTCATTTGGCCTCAGCACTACTCTGCGCTGTTATGTTTTGTTCTGTTCTCTACTGCTTTATCCTCTATCTGCTCTGTTATGTTCTACTTTGTTTTACTCTCTATTGTTCTGCCTTACTCTGTCGTTTTATTTTTTTCTGTTCTCACCTGCTCTGTCCGGTTCTACGCTGCTCTAATTTACTCTTATCTGCTTTCAGCTCGGCTCTGTTATGTTTTATTTTGTTCTATTCTCTACTGATCTGAATAAAACACTATTTTCTTTGTTTTTTGCCGCACATACAGTGGTGAAAAACATAGAAAATAGTGTTTTATTTCATTCTAATTTTGAAAATGAAATACCACATAGTAACAGTCGCCACCATCCTATTTTTACTGATCTGTCTTGCTTTTTCCTGTTCTACTCTCATCGGCCCTTAAAACTGTCCTGCTCTGTTATGTTCTCTTTTATTTTACTCTGTTTTGTATTGTTATATTTTATACTGTTCTGTCCTGCTCTGTCTTGTTTTCTCCTGTTCTATTCTTGCTCTGCTCTACTCTCATATGCTCTTAGTTCAGCTCTGTTATGTTCTCTACTGTTCTGTTTTACTCACCTCTACTCTACCTTCATCTGGTCTCAGCACTGCCATGCTCTATTATGTTTTGTTCTCTACTATTCTATAGTGCAGTTCTCTCCTGCTATATCCTGTTCTACTCTGCTCTGTTATGTTCTATTTTGTTTGATTCTCTATTACTCTGGTTTGCTCTGTCTTGTTCTTTCCTATTTTACTCTACTCTTTTATACTCTCATCTGCCCTGCCCTTTTATGTTCTGTTTTATTCTGTTCTCTACCGTTCTGTTCTGTTCTCTCCTGCTCTGTCCTGTTCTACTATGTTCTAATCCACTCTCATCTCTGCTCTGTTATGTACTATTTTGTTTTATTCTCTACTGCTCTGCCTTGTTTTTTTTTTCCTGTTCTACTCATCTGCTCTTAGCACTAACTATTCTGCTCTGTTGTGTTCTCTACTATTCTATTCAGCTATTCTGTATTGTTCTGTTTTATACTGTTCCGTCTTGCTCTTTCCTGTTCTACTCTGTTCTGGTCTACTCTCATATGCTCTCAGCTCTGCTCTGTTTTTCTCTATTGTGTTGTATTATCTACTGTTTTGCCCTGTTTTACTCTGCTTTGTTCTACTGGTACCAGCACTGCTCTGCTCTCTTGTTTTGTTCTATTCGCTGCTATTCTATTCTGCTGTTCTGTTCTGTCCTGTTCTACTCTGCTCTAATCTACTCTCGTCTACTTTCAGACCTGCTCTGCTCTGTTCTATTTTGTTTTGTTCTCTACTAATCTATCTTCCTACGACCCAAGAGATTTTTTTCCAATTGGGTAATAATAAATAAAACTTTTAATAAAAATAATTGAAGATATTCATGAATTTTTTACAAAAAATAATAATTTGAAATTTGTTAAAATATTAAATAAAATTGCATAAAAACATTGAAAACAATGAAAACTTCGAAACTAGTTGAAATTACACAAAAAAAAAACGATTGAAAATTTGTTCAGTTGAGAGCTAGAAAATAATTTTATAATTTACTTTAAATAAAATTTCATCTAATAACAATTAAACTTCAATGAGAAAAAAGTGATTTATACTGGGAAAAACTTAACGGTTTATAAAAAAAACACAAGAGAGAGAAAATTTATGAAAATTTGCTTAAAAAAGTTTCAAGTTTTAAAAAAAAAGGTGAATTATAAACAATGGCAAATAAATTTGATTTTCTTTAATTTGAGTTTAGAGCGTCGCCATTTTGTTTCTGGCCAATAAATCTCAAATTTTTCTATGGTTTAATAAAAATATTTTCATTAGGAAGAGATTTTAAAGTTTTAAACATAATTCCACATCAGATAATTACTTACAATCGTTTTTAATTACATTTGATTTTCTTCAATTTAAATTTAAAGCGTCGCTATTTTGTTTCTGGCCACTAAACCTCAATTTTTCTGTGATATAATAAAAGTACGTTCATTAGGAAGATATTTTGAAGTTTTAAACATAATTCCACTTCAAATGAATTTTGTACAGTAGTTTTCAATCACCAAGTGCATTCGATTTTCTTTAATTTGAGTTTAGAGCGTCGCCATTTTGTTTCTGGCCAATAAACCTCAATTTTTTCTACGGTATAACAAAAACACGTTCATTAGGAATAGATTTTGAAATTTAAAACATAATTCCACTTCAGATGATGTTTTTACCGTCGTTTTCAATCACCAAGTACATTCGATTTTCTTCAATTTGAGTTTAGAGCGTCGCCATTTTGTTTCTGAACAATAAATCACATTTTTTTCTGTGGTAAAACAAAAACACGTTCATTAGGAATAGATTTTGAAGTTTAAAACATAATTCCACTTCAGATGATGTTTTTACAGTCGTTTTCAATCACCAAGTACATTCGATTTTCTTCAATTTGTGTTTAGAGAGTCGCCATTTTGTTTCTGAGCAATAAACCTCAATTTTTTCTGTGGTATAATAAAAACACGTTCATTAGGAAAAGATTTTGTAGTTTTAAACATAATTCCACTTCACATAATTTTTTTACAGTCGTTTTCAATTACCAAGTGTATTGGCTTTTCTTCAATTCGAGTTTAGAAATTCGCCATTTCGTTTCTGGTCAATAAACCTCAATTTTTTCTATGGTATAATAAAAATACGTCCATCAGGAAGATATTTTGAAGTTTTGAACTTAATTCCACTTCAGATGATTTTTTTACAATCGTTTCTAATCACCAAACACATTTGATTTTCTTCAATTTGAGTTTAGAGCGTCGCCATTTTGTTTCCGGTCAATAAACCTCAATTTTTTAAGTGGAATAATAAAAATACGTTCATTATGAAGAGATGTTGTAGTTTTAAACATAATTCCACTTCATATGATTTCTTTACAGTCGTTTTCAATCACCAAGTACATTCGATTTTCTTCAATTTGAGTTTAGAGCGTCGCCATTTTGTTTCTGGTCAATAAATCTCAATTTTTTCTATGGTATAATAAAAATACGTTCATTAGGAAGAGACTTTGAAGTTTTAAACATAATTCTACTTCACATGATTGTTTTACAGTCGTTTTCAATCACGAAGTACATTTGATTTTCTCTAATTTGAGTTTAAATTGTTTAAACCATATTGAAAGAGATGTCATCTGTTTACAAGGAATCTTGCCCAGGTAAAAACATGGTATACAAGTGGTACAACCTCTTTAAGCAATTGATGACGGTCTGTTGATGTCATCACTTCAGATCACATCAAAAAATTAATATTGAAGAATGTACGTTTGAAGAAATGATTGAAGTATCTGAAACAATTATTTTGAAGGTCTTCCATAATCATCTCGGCATCTCAAAAGTCAGTGCAGGATGGGTGATTAGATTGCAGCAGCGCATCGAGTGTTTGCGTGCGTTTTTGAAACAATGATGGTTTTTTTGGAGCGAATTGTTATTGGGGATGAAATTTGGGTTCGTCACTATGAATCTGAATCTAAGAAAGATTTCATGCAGTGGTATGAAAAGAGTACACCAGCTCCTAAGAAATTCAAAGTGTTGCAATCTGCAGGAAAACTGATGGCGACAGTTTTTTGGGATATAGAAGGAATTTTGTTGATTGATTATAAGGAAAAAGATATTTCTATAATGCTTCAATTATAGAGTAATTAAAAGAGGCTATCAGAGAGAAGAGAAAAGGAAAATCAAAGAAAGGTGTCCTTTACAAGACAATGCTCTTCTTCATAAGAGTCGAGTTGCTCTGGCTGCTTTGCATAATATGAGCTTCGATTGATGTTTAGTGTTAACGTTTATTATTCGAAATGTATAAGGAGTAAGAACAAGAATAACGATTTTTTTTTTGATTTTACATTGATAGAGAAAATATGTACAAAAACAAAGTAACTGTCGCGATCATCGGCTTCATTGAACCCCTCTTTAATAAACTCCCTTCATGCATGTTTTCGAACGGACCGAATCCGGTGCGCGTTATCCCGGAATGGAATAGGGTCGACATAATCTCTCTCTCGGAATTATAAATAGTTGCGTAGAGTTAGGCCTACAGTATTGATTCAATCTGCGCGCGGATTCTTGTGCAACCGATCCGACGTCATTCCCGTGGCGTCAGAGAGGACCGCTTCCAACACCGTGTTTACGTGTGTGTGTGTGTGTGTGTATGTGCCCGTTTGACCTACTTCCCGCACCGGGTTCGAGAGCAGCGCACCTTCCCCGAAGACCACGGAGAGGAGTACCCACAGAATTTTTTCGATTTAACATCACCACCTCCACCACTTTCGGCCACTCGAATTTAAATAAATCTGCACAGAAGTCATCCGCACACCTTTACATTAATTATCGTCCTTTTGAACGAACAACCTTGGTGTCGTGATTAATGGTCGTTTATTAATGAAAAAAATTTTTTGGAGGTTTTTTTTTTCTGATGAAAAAGACTAATTAACCACCTGTTATTGAATAAAATATCATAGATATATTGTTTGAATAATTGGACACCCAATCGAACAAAACATTTTATTAGAGTGAATATTGCAAACATTTTGAAGAGTATTATCATTATGGATTTAAATGTTTTAAACTACGAAATTTAGATACAAGCAAAAAAAGCAGATGGCCACGATCCAAATACATTTTCATTTGCTATTAATCATCTGAATATCTCGAAGTAAGTTTCTAAGTTTCTGAAACATTGCTGGACAATTCTAGAAGCTTTGAAGAGCCTTCTCTTTAAACTTGGAAGAATTTGACTAGTATGAAGCAAGAATAGAAAAATTTTGGCACTATCCTACGCTTCAAATACAACAATATAAACGAGGATATCTTTTTTAGTATAAAAACAATCCCAATGACAAATTTCAACAATTTAATCACTACATAAATAGTAAATATATTATTGTCGATATTTGAAGAACACTTCCAATAAGAGTACGCCTTTGATCGTAATAAGGCGATTAAAACTCGACGACGAAGTTGCAAACTTTCGAAACGTCTCCACCGCCTCATCGGCCATTGTCGAATTGAAATGTGGGCGTGCGATGGACATTAGTATCGACCTTGGGTGACCTTTCCGTCGTCTATAAATAAAGTACACCTACAGGATTCCGTCCGTCGCGGCGATAGGTGAGGAGGGCTGGAAGTTTTGTTTGAATGCCCAACAATCTCATACATACATAATGGCACTGTGCATGCATCGATGATCCGTGGAAATGTTTCACAGGGGAGGAATAGTGGAGGCGTCGCGACGACGCTCTTTCTTCGCGCGCCCCGTACGCTCACCGTGGCGAAAGGTTACAGTTCATATCCAATTCAAATGTTCGTAATGCCGTTTTAATATTTTCCTGTTCGAAATTCGAACGTTCGGCGTATTTTTATCCGGATCGATTATGCTAATTGCACTCTGTGTATTGGCCTCATTCATTAGTCATTTTTAGCCGATGGGATTGCACCGTCTAACCCAGAGATAGATGAATGAGTTGCACGGAAAATCGATTTCCCAGTTAATGCGGCTCCATTGTTTCAATTGGCACTTTGTCGACGTTTTCAATGAAAAACATCTACACAGTTTTTAAACTGTTTACCAAGCTTTTCCAGATTTTTTTTTGTTTGTTCCATTTAGTACAAAAAACAGTAATTACACAATTAAACCGAATTAAAATCCATCACTAATAAAAACAATTTTAATATTCCAGTGAAACAATTGAGGTTATGTAGCTAGAAACAAAATGGCGACACTCATAACTTAATTGTAGCAAATAAAATTCCATTCGTTGTTTGGGATGATTGTAAAAAATTATTCACCACTCGGATTACCTTAAAAACTCCAAAATCCATCCTCAATGAACACATTTTTAATATTTCAGTAAAAACATTGAGGTTATGTAGCTAGAAACAAAATGGCGACACTCAGAACTTAATTAAAGGAAATAAAATTGCATTCGTTGTTTGTAATGATTGTAAAAAAATATTCACTACTCGGATTACCATCAAAACTTCAAAATCCATCCTCAATAAACACATTTTTAATATTTCAGTAAAACAATTGAGGTTATGTAGATAGAAACAAAATGGCGACACTCAGAACTTAATTGAAGGAAATAAAATTGCATTCGTTGTTTGTGATGATTGTAAAAAATTATTTACCACTTGGATTACCTTCAAAACTTCAAAATCCATCCTCAATGAACGCATTTTTAATATTTGAGTAAAACAATTGAGGTTGTGTAGCTAGAAACAAAATGGCGGCACCCAGAACTTAATTGAAGGAAATAAAATTGCATTCGTTGTTTGTGATGATTGTAAAAAATTATTCACCACTTGGATTACCCTCAAAACTTCAAAATCCATCTTCAAAGAACGCATTTTTAATATTTCAGTAAAACAATTGAGGTTATTTAGTTAGAAACAAAATGGCGACACTCATAACTTAATTGAAGGAAATAAAAATGCATTCGTTGTTTGTGATGATTGTAAAAAATTATTCACCACTTGGATTACCTTCAAAACTTCAAAATCGATCCTTAATAAACGCATTTTTAATATTTCAGTAAAACAATTGAGGTTATGTAGCTAGAAACAAAATGGCGATACTCGGAACTTAATTGAAGGAAATAAAATTGCTTTCGTTGTTTCAGATGATTGTAGAAAAATATTCACCACTTGGATTACCATCAAAACTTCAAAATCCATCCTCAATGAACGCATTTTTAATATTTCAGTAAAACAATTGACGTTATGTAGCTGGAAACAAAATATCGACACTCAGAACTTAATTGAAGGAAATAAAATTACATTCGTTGTTTGGGATGATTGTAAAAAATTATTCACCACTTGGATTACCTTCAAAACTTCAAAATCCATCCTCAATGAACGCATTTTCAACATTTCAGTAAAACAATTGAGGTCCTATAGCTAGAAACAAAATGGGGACACTCAGAACATAATTGAAGGAAATAAAATTGCTTTCGTTGTTTGAGATGATTGTAAAAAATTATTCACCACTTGGATTACCTTCAAAACTTCAAAATCCATCCTCAATGAACACATTTTTAATATTTCAGTAAAACAATTGAGGTTATGCAGCTGGGAACAAAATGGCGACACTCAAAACTTAATTGAAGGAAATAAAATTGCATTCGTTGTTTGTGATGATTGTAAAAAATTATTCACCACTTGGATAACCTTCAAAACTTCAAATTCCATCCTCAATGAACGCATTTCTAATATTTCAGTAAAACAATTGAGGTTATGTAGCTAGAAACAAAATGGCGATACTCAGAACTTAATTGAAGGAAATAAAATTGCATTCGTTGTTTTGGATGATTGTAAAAAATTATTTACCACTTGGATTACCTTCAAAACTTCAAAATCCATCCTCAATGAACGCATTTTTAATATTTCAGTAAAACAATTGAGGTTATGCAGCTGGAAACAAAATGGCGACACTCTGAACTTAATTGAAGGAAATAAAATTACATTCGTTGTTTGTGATGATTGTAAAAAATTATTCACCACTTGGATTACCTTCAAAACTTCAAAATCCATCCTCAATGAACGCATTTTTAATATTTCAGTAAAACAATTGAGGTTTTTTAGCTGGAAACAAAATGGCGGCACTCAGAACTTAATTGAAGGAAATAAAATTGCGTTCGTTGTTTCAGATGATTGTAGAAAAATATTCACCACTTGGATTACCATCAAAACTTCAAAATCCATCCTCAATGAACGCATTTTTAATATTTGAGTAAAACAATTGAGGTTATGCAGCTGGGAACAAAATGGCGACACTCAGAACTTAATTGAAGGAAATAAAATTACATTCGTTGTTTGTGATAATTGTAAAAAATTATTCACCACTTGGATTACCTTCAAAACTTCAAAATCCATCCTCAATTAATGCATTTTTAATATTTCAGTAAAAAAATTGAAGTTACGTAGCTAGAACCGAAATGGCGACACTCAGAACTTAATTGAAGGAAATAAAATTGCATTCGTTGTTTGTGATGATTGTAAAAAATTATTCACCACTTGAATTACCTTCAAAAGTTCAAAATCCATCCTCAATGAACGCATTCTTAATATTTCAGTAAAACAATTGAGGTTTTGTAGCTAGGAACAAAATGGCGACACTCAGAACTTAATTGAAGGAAATAAAATTGCATTCGTTGTTTGAGATAATTGTAAAAAATTATTCACCACTTGGATTACCATCAAAACTTCAATATCCATCCTCATTGAACGAATTTTTAATATTTCAATAAAACAATTGAGGACATGAAAAAATGAAATATTCAAGTAACTATTAATTCTAATCATAGTTTTAAAGGACGCATATTTTTAATATTTAAACCGTGCCATTGATAAGAAAGGAAACAGGATATTAAAACATTCACCGACTGATAAGAACTCGCCCGTGCTTATTGTTTACCTTGGAAATACCGCCGCACACTGTTGTAAATTACACAGCAACAAGCAAAAATTAACGTTATATACATCAACAACTTATACACTAATTTATAATAAATGGTAACAGATGAAACTATTTAAAACGCAATGAATTTTCGTTAACCGTGGTATTTTTGAGGACACCTAAAAAGTGATGAATGCCTCGGCTGACGTTACTCATTCACATCGAGTCGTCCGGGGGGGGAAGGGAAAAAACAAAAATTGGTCAAGGACTTGGAAAACTTGGCAGAGAGAGATCGCGACCGGCCGCTTTGAAAATCATCAATCGAGATCAAAACCCGTTGATTGGCACGTAAAAGTAATGCGACAAATTTTCTTGACGGCGAAAATTATTTTTCAACAAGTGTAACGTGTGATCTAATACAAATTATAACTGTAGGTGATGTAAACTTCCTAGAAATAGTGTTTAAGATTGGATAAAAAGACACAATTTTTAATTTGTTTGATTTAAAGAAAATGCTTGATTGTAGAGGTGAGGCGATCTCTTTTACTTTATGATACATATTTAATGGTTTATTAAGGAAATATTCAAGTAATAAATTAAGCTGGAAAATTAAGTTTAGAATCAAGTATTTTTTAAACAGGAACACGTTGATGTTTTACGGATTGGAGACCGTTACTACCTGGTAATACATAATCTAGGCATTCAATATAATGCATTGCTTAAAATAGTTGAAATCTAACCAGAAAACAGAAAAATTCTTAAAGAAAAAACAAAATCAAACAAGTAAAAAATCTATTGAAAATAAAAAACAATTGAAAATTTTAATAAAATAGTTTCAATTTGCTTTATGAAAGATTAGAATTATATTTAAACAGTTGAAAATTATAAAACACTTGATTTATTTAAAAAAAATTAAAATCCATTAAAAATTACACAAAAAAAAAAAAACAAATAAAAAATCTATTTGAAAAACAGTTTAAAATTTACTTAAAATCCGTTGGAATTTTAATTACAAAAATTATTTAAATTTGCCGAAAAAAACAAAATAAAACAGTTGAAATCTATAAAATAGTTGGAATTATATTTTAAACAATTATAAAAAGAATTTAAAATTGGCTTTAAAACTGATGGAATTACTGAAATTAATTTAAAAACAAATGATTGAAAATAGCCAAGAAATTATTAATAAATAACAATTGAAAACTATAAAATAGTTAAAAATGAAAATTTATTCCAGATCGATTGATTAAAGAAAAACAATTGAAAACTGAAAATAATTAAGATAATTAATTAAAAATTAGTTGAACAAGTTAAGTTTACTTTAGTTTATTTGCTGTAAAAGTGTTTAAAAACAGTTGAAAATATTTTAATATTTGCTTTAAACCATTTAAAACAATTGAAATTTAATAAGAAAACAAATTAAATTATTCAAAAAATAAAAAACAAGAAAATTTCTCAAAAAAATAAACAATATATTCAAAAAATCAGTTACAATTCTAGAAAACAATTAAAAACAGTTGAAAATTGTATTTAAAAAAACTGGTTTTACCATTGAAGAGACAATTTAGAATTTGCTTAAAATATTTTGAACATTATCAGCAAATTGAACAATTGAAGATTTAAAAAAACAGTTGAAATTAATTTGCTTTAGAAACAGTTGAAATTTTACGAAAAACAAAAAAAAAACAGAAAATTTCTCATAGAAGAAACAAAAGTTAAAAATTCTATTGTTGAAAATGTTTAAAAAAACATAGAAAAAGTTTATTTGAAAAAAAATAGTTTAAACTTTGCTTTATGAATAATTCACATTATAAAACAGTTTAAAACCATAAAAAAACTTAAAAACAGTTAAAGTTTTTCTAAGAAACAAAAGATTTTAAAAAAATCCGTTGTTGAAAATTAACAAAAAAAAGCAACCGAAAAATTTATAACAAAAAAATAGTAGTTTAAACTTTGCTTTATGAATGATTGACATTATAAAACAGTTGAAAACTATAAAAAAACTTAAAAATAGAAACAAAAGATTAAATAAAAAATCCGTTGTTGAAAATTAATTTAAAAAAAACAACTGAAATATTATAAAACAGTTAAAAAACTATCAAAACAGATTTTAAAAATCCGTTGTTGAAAATTAACAAAAAAAAGCAATTGAAAAATTTATTTCAAAAAATTTTAAAATTTAAAATTTGTTTTACGAATTATTGAAACTATAAAACAAATGAAACTATATTTAAAAAAAAAACTTAAAAACAGTTGATATTTTTCAAAGAAACAAAAGATTAAAAAATCCATTGTTAAAAATTAACAAAAAAAAGCAATTGAAAAATTTAAAACAAAAGAATAGTTTAAATTTTACTTTGTGAATTATTGACATTATAAAACAGTTGAAAACTATAAAATAAACTTAAAAACAGTTGAAGTTTTTTAATGAAACAAAAGATTAAAAATCCGTTGTTGAAAATTAGCAAAGAGAAAAACAACTGAAATATTATAAAACAGTTAAAAACTATAAAAACAGTAGATTTTTTTCAAATAAACATAAGGTTAACAAAATCCGTCATTGAAAATTAACAAAAAAAAGCAGTTGAAAAATGTATCTGAAAAAATACTTCAAAATTTACTCAAAACAAATGAATACTATAAAAAAACCTAAAAAAAAACAGTTGAAACTTTGCAAAGAAACAACAGATTAAAAAATCTGTTGGCAAAAAAACAATTGAAATATTATAAAACAGTTAAAACCTATAAATACACTTAAAAACAGTTGAAATTTTTCAAAGAAACAAGATTTTTAAACAGCCATTGTTGGAAATTAACAAAAAAACAATTGAAAAATTTATTTCAAAAAATAGTTTAAACTTTAATTATAAATTATTTGTTTTCTTGAAAAATTCCAACTGTTTTAAAGTGTTTTTTATTTATTTTAATTGTTATTGTTTGTTAATTTTCAACAACAAGGATTTTTTTAATATAGTTTTCATTTGTTTTATAATTTCAATGATTCGTAACGCAAACAATTGAAAAATTGATTTCAAAATAGTTTAAAATTTGCTTTATGGATGATTAAAATTATAAAACAAATGAAAATTATATAAAAAAAACTTAAAATCAGTTGAAATTTTTCAGACAAAAGATTTAAAAAAAATCCGTTGTTGAAAATTAACACAAAAGAGCAATTGAAAAATTTACTTCAAAAAATGGTTTAAAATTTGCTTTATGGATGATTGAAATTATGAAACAAATGTAAACTATATAAAAAAACTTAAAAACAGTTGAAATGTTTCAGACAAAAGATTTAAAAAAAAACCGTTGTTGAAAATTAACAAAAAAAAACAATTGAAAAATATATTTCAAAAAATTGTTTAAAATTTGCTTAAAATTCGTTGGAATTTTATTTTAAAAGACATGATTGAAAATTTCAAAAAAATATAAATAAAACAATTGAAGACTACAAAATAGTTGGAATTCTATTTAAAAAAAGCATCAAATGTGTGTTCAAAAACAAATGAAACAATTTAAACAATTGTTTTAAATAATAAAAAATTTACCAAGAAATAATTACGAAACAATTGAAATTTTAATTTAAAAAATTAAGAAATTTCCTTGAGAACAGTTGGAAAGTTTAAAAAAATGTATTTACGTTCACACCTTAAAATAGTTTTTTTAATGTAAACATTTATGTCGTATAAGAATATGTTTGTCTTGTAAGAGTTTTTTGTCAATATTTTCCTTTCCAACTTTTGTTTCTTAATCATTCTAAACTGACAAACAAATTTTAAAAAAATCAGCTAAAAATTTATTGAAAAACAAAAATTTCTTAAAAACAATTGAAAAATTTATTTAAAAAATTAGTTAACAGCCTGTTTGAAACCAGTTGGAATTTTAATTGAAAAAAATGATTGAAATTTACAATAAAAAATTAAATAAATAAAGCAGCTGTGAAAACTATACCATAAAACAGTTGAAATTGTATTTTTTTTTAATATATAAAAACAATTGAAAATTTACTTTTAAACCGATAGAATTATAATTTTTAAAAAATGATTGAAAATCGCCAAACAAAATAAAACAATTGAAAACCATAAAGTAGATGAGAATTTATTAAAGACTGCTTGATTGAAGAAAAACAATTGAAAACTTAAAATAGTAAATAATTGTTCAAAAAAAAAAAACGTTAAACGAGTATTTAAAAATAGTTAAGAATATTTTAAAATTTGCCCTAAACAATTAAAATAATTGAAATGATATATGATGATTTTATTGGCAGGCTCCCTCTTCTGAGGAACCCAAAGAAATCTAACCATTAATCCTAATAAATCCCAGCTCCTAATCCCTTTTCATCGATCACTGAATTCTCCGTTCCATATAACCATCAATAACCATCCTATTTTACCATCTCCTTCATGCAAATATCTTGGTATAACATTTGATCCCAAATTAACCTTTAAAACACACGCCCAAAACCTTAAAGTGAGTGTCAAGAAGAGAGCTCGGCACTTCAGAAGCCTCACTTATAAGAACCAAGGCATATCAACGAAAACAGCAGTACATATTTATAAAATGATCTGCCGACCTCTTCTTGACTACGCCGCTATCCTTTTCTATAAACCCCATCCTTCCACTCTTAAAAGTATTCAGGTATCGGAACGATCAGCCCTTCGCACGCTTACAAAAATTAGACATCCCCTTAACCCCATACATAATCCATCTAACACCCTCCTGTATCAATTAGCTAATCTAACTCCTATTGAACAACGTCTCACATTCCTCGCTCAAAAATTCGCCACTAACCCTCACAATATTGATATCCTTAACCACATGTGTATCCCTCGTAATCCTTTAATAATACCCCGATACAAATACCCTGAAATCACCATTCATCAGTTCATCTCTGCATTTCATAACGACATTAGTGATCATGACGTTTAAAGAACAACCGACAGTTAATTCCGTTAGACATTAGCAATCATGACGTTTGTAAGACAGATAACTCCAGGCTGAAAGACCGCGGGTCGATAGCCGTTTGACAGGAAAAAAAAAATTATTGTATCATTGTCATATTGTTAAACACATGTAAATTTATTTCCTTTTTTTCTGTAAATAAAGATGTTGGTAATAATAATTGAAATGATGTTATAAGAAAAAAATTATATAATTTAAAAATATCACGATTTTTGGGAGAAAAAAAATCACAAAAATATAGAATTCAAATTTTGTTAGTAAAAAAAGCACTCTTTTTGTTTAAACGACATAGACAAGTTGATAGCTCAATTCGTTTTTCAATTATCATCGACGACTCAGATTTTTCGGAGGAAAAAAAAAAAGAAAAACAAATAAATTTTCGTTTGCAACGTTTACAATTTGTGAACCACCAGTGCAAGAATTTTTAAAATTCGATCTTTCCTTCTAGAGTTATAGCCAAAAAACGAAAAACATATGAAAAACGACTTTTCGTTTTCAACGTTTACAATAAGTATGTGAACCATCAGTGCAAGAACTTTTAAAATTCGATCATTTGTTCTAGAGTTATGACCAAAAAAACGAAAAACAAATGAAAACAGAATTTTAGTTTTCTGTGTACAATAAGTATGCGACAAAAAACGAAAAACAAATGAAAATCGAATTTTCGATTTCAACGTTTACTATAAGTATGCGACATTTGTTAACCATCGGTGCAAGAATTTTTAAAATTTGATCTTTCGTTCTAGAGTTATGGCCGAAAAACGAAAAACAAATGAAAATCGAATTTTCGTTTTCAACGTGTACAATAAGTATGCGAAATTTGTAAACCATCAGTGCACGAATTTTTAAAATTCGATCTTTCCTTCAAGAATTATGGCCAAAAAACGAAAAACAAATGAAAATCGAATATTCGTTTTCAACGATTACAATAAGTATGCGACGTTAGTGAACCATCAGTGCAAGCATTTTTTAAATTCGATCTTACCTTCTAGAGTTAAGGCCAAAAATCGAAAAACAAATGAAAATCGAATTTTCGTTTTCAACGTTTACAATAAGTATGCGACATTTATGAACTATTGGAGCAAGAATTTTTAAAATTCGATCATTCGCTCTAGAGTTATAACCAATCAAGGAAAAACAAATGAAAATCGAATTTTCGATTTCAACGTTTACTTTAAGTATGCGACATTTGTTAACCATCGGTGCAAGAATTTTTAAAATTCGATCTTTCGTTCTAGAGTTATGGCCGGAAAAACGAAAAACAAATGAAAATCGAATTTTCGTTTTCAACGTTTACAATAAGTATGCGGCATTTGTGAACTATTGGAGCAAGAATTTTTTAAATTCGATCATTCGCTCTAGAGTTATAACCAATCAAGGAAAAACAAATGAAAATCGAATTTTCGTTTTCAACGTGTACAATAAGTATGCGAAATTTGCAAACCATCAGTGCACGAATTTTTAAAATTCGATCTTTCCTTCTAGAATTATGGCAAAAAAACGAAAAACAAATGAAAATCGAATATTCGTTTTCAACGATTACAATAAGTATGCGACGTTAGTGAACCATCAGTGCAAGCATTTTTTAAATTCGATCTATCCTTCTAGAGTTAAGGCCAAAAATCGAAAAACAAATGAAAATCGAATTTTCGTTTTCAACGTTTACAATAAGTATGCGACATTTGTGAACTATTGGAGCAAGAGTTTTTAAAATTCGATCATTCGCTCTAGAGTTATAACCAATCAAGGAAGAACAAATGAAAATCGAATTTTCGTTTTCAACGTTTACATTAAGTATGCGACATTTGTGCAAGAATTTTTAAAATTCGATCATTAGTTATGGAGAAAAAAAAGGAAAACAAATTAAATTCGAATTTTCGTTTTCAAGGTGTACAATAAGTATGCGACATTAGTGAACGATCAGTGTAAGAATTTTTAAAATGTGGTAAAACAAAGTCATTATATTGAAGTAAAACGCCTCTACAATTAAACATTATTTTCGTGTATTCGTATAAATACTAGGATTTTAGAGATTTCTTTTATAACAAACTGCTATGTGTTAATTGTCGCCATCAATATCTCCATCATCTTCATCAAAAGATATTTAAGATAATTAATGGTGAGCACTTTAGAATCGCTAAATATAAAAGTGTGTATATTTTAAGTTAAAATAAAATAGATTCGGGCAACTTGTTTGATCCAGTAAAAACAATCTCGTCGTGTGTGTGTGTGTAACTTTAGCATATTCGTGCCAAAAATTGAGGGTCTGAAAGAGAGAGAGAGAGAGGTGAAGAAAAAAAATGAAACGCGCTGTGCCCACATTCGAGAATCAACAGTTTTGGGAATATCGAGCCAGAGCGGGAGACGGTAACGTTACGAAGCCCCATCGGCCGCCGATCGATATACCCCCGACGACACTTTGGACGCGGGCAACCTCTAGCCGCCGCCGCCGCCGCTCTCATCACCGGATGCATTTTTTTTTTTAATGCGTCCGCGTTATTACGAGAACATGTGCATTTGGGAAAATTGAAGAAGTGTGTTTCGCCTCCACGGAGAAGTTTATTTTCGTGTGGAATTAATAGAACGCGCTACCCGGTGCACACATGATCGGTTGACGTCACGTCGTCGGGACGCCTCGTTCCCTGCCGTGCGAGGGAGATCGATGCGCGCAGACGGTGGATGCGAGCACCGCGACGCGATACACTCCATGAAAACGCAAACGAAATTAAAGAAAAAAATAATATACACGACATGATCAACAATAAAATCAACACATGAATTATGATGATGATGCGGATTTATCCAAAGAAATTGATGCTCTTGTAGCCTAAGTTATTTTTTTGATAGGGTTTTTTTTAAACGTTTGTATGATCTCTTGTTATATATATATATATATATATATATATGGAGAGTGTGTATGTAGTCGTCTTGTAGAATGACCTAGATTTAGGCCGGGTGATGGTTGGGATGGGAGATGAGAGATGGTGATGGTTGGGTTGGATGCGGTAGCTAGCCGGGAGGGTGTCACCTTTATTTTAGAGCATTAAGAGAATACCTTCGCAGATGAAGCCCTGCTGAATGAGGCCCCATAGCATGTCGCTACAGTGGTGGCAGTACGTTGGCTTATGGAAGGTCTTCTTGCCGAAAGTATGCCCGTGCGTGGCGGGCGGTTCAGTCGGACCCGCCACCGACGCCATCACTCGGACCCACCGTTCACGCCAGATTTTCACCGTGAAATGACACTGGGCACACGCATATTACATGTCTATGTGATCTCGAAACCGTACGCGAACATATTGCGGCCGTAGGTTGTCTCTGGCAGCCAGAGTTACATGCCTAAGGCGCATTTCCCGATGTCTTCTTCCCTACACAGCTGACCATTACTGACGAACTACGTGTGCGCATCCGCGACCCGTCCGGACGCGTCGACCGCTGTGCTGCTTGGTGCTTACGCGCTGCGTCGCGGCGCCGCTCTTCTCGCAACGTCGGCTCGGCCCGCCCATCCCCAAAACGCGCCGCTCGCGACTCCATTCGGCCGCCCCGCAAAACCGTTACGCCGTCCGCACCTCCAGATATCTGTAATACCACCGGAAAACGTTTTTCCCACCGCAAACTTCCTCCCGTTCACAAACGATAACGACAAACATGAACGTAATTAATTATTTTAACACAAATAAAAAAATTGTGATGTCACCATTATAGTAATTTTTCACGAAAAGTCCTTATCGTCTCACTGTATCCAATGAAATTAATTACAAAACTTCTTAAAAAAGAAATTAAAAAGATAATGATTGATATCGTTAAAACGAATGTTTTAGAATCGTTGGCCTTTGTCGCGTGTGTGAAACATTGTGCTCCAATTTTAAGTGCTTAATAGGCGGTAAATACTTTGTTTATATTGTTGAAATTTTCCATATATATACATCATAGTGCGATAATTGCTCTGTATTAACACCAAAGCTTAAGAACTGATGCAACACCTAGATTTTGCTGTCTATTTAGCTACTATTAATGTGATATATAAATTGTTCGACTTTTTGTTGGATATTCCGAGCCACGGCCGAAGTAGATTTTTTTGCGGGTTTTTTTTTTCATCGCCGGCACAAATTTTTATCACAGAGTTCATTGACTTTAATCACAATTAAAGGAATAATTTGGCGTAATTTTAATTTCTACCTTCCTGTGTTTTCTTTTGTAATTACCTTTCCGTCGCTCACCTGTGTGTGTGTTTTATAATTAGTCACTACCAAGAGCGGGGTTAGTGTGAAGCAACAGTGTCCCAGTAATTTTCCTATAATTTCCCTATAAATTAATATTCGAGTTCTCCCACCATGAGTCAAAAGCCTGATAAAACTAAATATGGAGCAAATGATTTTTTATGTTCAGGTAAATGTGGCAATAAAGTTGGAAATAAAACCACTTGCCCTGCCTGTAATAAATTTTGTCATCCTTCCTGCATAAATAATCACGACTGCGATGTTACATTGAAGGATCTAATGTTAACTGTAAAAGACCTGAAACAAACAATTGAAATTGTATCGAGAAAATGTGATTCTTTGTGTACGGAAAATTCTGAATTAAAACGAGTAATAAATGAATTCAATAGCCTTAAACAAGAAAATGCAAATATGGCCAAATCTATTGATCAATTATTAAATAAAATTTAACAATTAGAGAAATTAATAGACAGGAATAATTTGATGATAAATGTAAATAAAAATACATCAAGTGCTACTGAATACAATATTTGTGAAGAAGTTATTCAGAGGCAAAAACGTGCCAGTTCTGTAATTGTATTCAACATTCCTGAATCAACTGGATTACATGATGATGAAGCCCGTGTTTCCGATGTTTTGCATAGTATAATTGAAAATGCCCCCATTCCAACAAAAGTATACAGACTAGGTGTTAAAACTGCAAATAAAAACAGGCCTATTAAAATTAATTTCAACAATCCCGTTCAAGCAAAATTAATATTAAAAAATTCAAAGAAACTACGCGAAATGACTACGTTCAAAAATATTCAGATAAAAAATGATAAAACCCCAAGGCAAATTCAATCTGAAAAATCCCTTCGTGATGAGCTGAAGCGTCTAACAGAGAATGGAGAAACCAACCTGAAGATAAAGTATTTTCATGATGTTCCTAAAATTATCCAGGAAAACTGAGTACTTCCCGACATACTATGCTCTCTGTTTATTACCAAAATGTCAGGGGATTGGGTTCTAAAACTAATTTATTTTATGATCATGTGTGTTCAAATAGCAGTAACATTTTTTGCTTGACTGAAACATGGCTACATTGTGGTATCCATGATTCCGAATTATTTCCACATAACTTCAAAGTTTATCGATGTGATCGTCAGAATAGACGTGGCGGAGGAGCTTTAATAGCTGTCAGATCTAATATTCAATCAGAATTAATTTGTACGTCTAATAATTTCAATATTGAATTGGTAATTGTTAAAATAACTTTAGATTATAGAATATTGTTCTTGGCATGTGTATACATTTCTCCTTCATTAGTTTCAACAGGTTTAGAAAATGTATTTGAGTTTTTGGTGCAAAAATTTAATTGTCATGAACTAGTATTAATTCTTGGTGATTTTAATTTACCTAATTTACATTCATATATAACTTGTGGCGATGGTTTGACTCCCCAAATTGCAACATACAATAGTTTTATGCACTTTAATAAATTAACTCAGCATAACACCGTGTTGAACTCTAATCAAAGGGTACTTGATCTTATTATTAGCGGACCAAATTTAAAATGTAACGTCTGCCATGAATTAGGATTAGTTAATGAATACTTGCATCATCCAGCATTACTATGTGAAGTAGACTTAACTACTGAAATACGTTCTAATTTTAATTCAAATTAATTCCAAATGTCTTATGATTTCTCCAAAGCTGACCTGAGAATATTATATAGTGAAATATCCTTAATTAATTGGAATGCTGTCATGATGCTAAATGATCCTAATGAGGCTTGCAGTGCTTTTTATGAATTGCTTACTAAAGTTATATCTAAATTTGTTCCGGTTCGAAAAAGTAATTCAAATAATAATTTTCCTCCATGGTTTAGTATACCTCTGAGAAAGCTGATAAAGAGTAATAATCGTGCCATTAAAATGTTTAAAAAACAAAAATTTGATTATTTAAAATTAAAGATTAATAGATTAAGGCGCGAAATTTATAATCTTATTAAAGTTGATCATAAAAATTATATTAATCAAATAGAACAAAATATATTACGTGAACCAAAAAAAATATTTTCTTATGTTAACATAAAAAGGTCAACTACACGAATTCCCGGAAATATGCATTTGGATGGAATCAAACTTACTAATCCTAAAGATATTGTTGATTCTTTTGCTAAAAATTTTAAAAGCGTGTTTATAAATCATGACACTTATTTTTCTTCAAATACTGTCAATAATTCCAATTATCCTAATTGTAATATTAATAAAATTTATGAAATTGATATTGAAAATGCTGCTCGTGAGTTAAAAGGCAATAAAGCTGCTGGAGCGGATGGAATTCCGGCTTATATTATTAAAGACTGTCTTCAAAGTTTCCTTACACCACTTCTACACATATTTAATTTAATCATTCAATCAAGCATCATTCCCGATATTTGGAAAATAGGAAAAGTTACACCGGTGTTTAAGCAAAGCGACAAAGCAGATATTTTGAATTATCGGCCTATTACTGTAGTGAATAATTTTGCGAAATTATTTGAAATCATTCTTGGTAAGGTTATATACAATCACATTAGTTCATTTATTACTACTCGCCAACATGGTTTTATGAAAAATAGATCAACCGTATCGAATTTGCTAAATTTTACTGATTATGTTTCCCGACACCTTGATGAATGCAGGCAAATTGATACCATATACACTGACTTCCAAAAAGCGTTTGATACAGTCTATCACAATATTATTGCTAATAAACTGAGTTTTTATGGTTTCACCGATAAAACTGTTTCTTTGATCCGTTCTTATCTTGACAACCGACAACAATATGTTCAATACATGGGTCATAGTTCAAATAAATATGTTGCTTCTAGTGGTGTTCCGCAAGGATCTAACCTGGGACCAGTGTTGTTTATAATATTTATAAATGACATTGTAGACTATCTTCAGTGTAATGTACTTCTCTACGCTGATGACATGAAAATATATAAAGTTATTGATACTGAACAGGATTGTATTACCTTGCAAAATGATATTTTTCAAATAAATTATCTTTGAATCTGTCGAAATGTAAGTGCGTATCATTTTTACGGAAAAAAGAACTATTAAAATTTAATTATGGATTGCAAGATGTGTGCTTTGAGCGTCTTGATACTATTAGAGATTTAGGAGTGACATTTGATTGTCAGTTAACTTTTGTTAATCATATTAATAATATTTGCTCGACAAGTGTTAAAATGTTGGGTTTTATTCACCGCTCTTGAAGAGATTTTGAAGACATAAACGTTATTAAAAGATTGTATTGTTCATATGTTCGTTCTGTTCTTGCATTTGCTTCTATTATATGGTCACCTCATTTTTATATTCATATTAATAGTATAGAAAAAATCCAGAAAAAGTTTTTAAAAATGTTATATTTTAAAAAATACAATGAATATCCGTCTATATCAATTACATATGAGCATCTTTTAAGTGAATTTTTGTTCAAATCTCTGCATCATAGGCGTAATAATGCGTTTGTGTTGTTTCTGCATGGGCTGATACATCATACAATAGATGACCCTAACATTGTTTGTAAATTGAATTTTTTAATTCCGAGAATTTCATCTCGCAGCTGTCAACTTTTTTATTATCCTCATTCTAGTACGCTTGCTCATTTTAACTCTCCTATAAACACTATGGTTAGAATTTATAATGGTATCCATTACTCCGTTGATATTTTTAATACATCGAAAAAAATGTTACTAGCTAATATTTCGGCACTATGGTGAATTATACTTTTCATTTTGAGTTAGAATAGTTAATTTAATTTGTAATTTTTATTTAAAAAATGAATGTGAATATTATATTTATTGTCAAATTATAATTACAATTAAGTTTATTAATTAATTTTATTACTTTAATTTTTACTTTGTAACTAATGTTTGTGTCTAGACTAATGTTTATATTTAATTTTTTAGTTTTATGTAATGTATATTGATGTTAATATTATGTATTTAATTGTAACATTCCCTGTAATTGGACTTCATGTATGTTGGGAAATATATAAATAAATAAATAAATAAATCTTTGACGATGTTTTACTGACTGGAGGGTGGGATAGAGGCCACCCACCCACCCTACATATACATATAAACTATAATTCCTTATCATCTCGTAGTTTCCAATAAAAAGAATTTCAAAACTTTTTGAATAAAATAGAAATTAAAAAGGCACAATTTTTAAGTGAGTATATTAATAAAAATTTGAAGCATGATGGATGGACTGACTTTAAATCTTAATTAGATAAGATTAGCTATAAAAAGTCATTTATATTTAAACTTAAATTTTGATTTTGTTTTATTTTTTGTGACATAAAGGGTTTGATTATTTTTACCAGCAAAATCATCAACGATTAGGAATTAAAATTTTCATGTATATGTAGGGTGGGTGGGTGGCCTCTATCCCACCCACCAATCAGTAAAACATAAGCGAGGGTTTTAGTTAGAAGTTAAAATATAAATAAACACAAAATAATTGCAATTTTTAGAGATTTATACATACAAAATTTTCAAACAATTTTTGATGATGTTTTACTGACTGGAAGGTGGGATAGTGGCCACCCACCCACCCTACATATACATATAAACTTCATTTAATGATCGTCTCGTGGTTTGGAGTAAAAATAATTACAAAACTTTTTCAATAAAAAAGAAATTAAAAAGGTACAATTTTGAGTGAGTATTTTAATAAAAAAATGATGCATGATGGGTGGGCAGACTCTACATCTAAATTAGATAAGATTAGTTATAGGAAGTCATTTATATTTATACCTATATATTTTGATTTTGTTTTATTTTTTATTATGTAAAGGGTATGATTGTTTTTAGCAACAAAATCATCAACGATTAGAAATTAATGTTATCCTGTATATGTAGGGTGGGTGGGTGGCCTCTATCCCACCCTCCAATCAGTAAAACATAAGCGAGGGTTTTAATTTAAACTTGTAAAATATAAACAAACACAAAATAATTGCAATATTTAGAGATTTATCCATACAAATATTTCAAATAATTTTTGATGATGTTTTACTAATTGGAGGGTGGGATAGTGGCCACCCACCCACCCTACATATACATATAATTTCAATTACTGATCGTCTCGTGGTTTGGAGTAAATTTAATTACAAAACTTTTTGAATAAAAAAGAAATTAAAAAGGTACAATTTTTGAGTGAGTATATTAATAAAAATTTGATGCATGATGGGTGGGCAGACTCTAAATCTAAATTAGATAATGTTAGTTATAGGAAGTCATTTATATTTAAACTTAAATTTGATTTTGTTTTGTTTTTTATTACATAATAGGTTTGATTGTTTTAAGCAACAAAATCATCAACGATTAGAAATTAATGTTATCATGTATATGTAGGGTGGGTGGGTGGCCTCTATCCCACCCACCAATTAGTAAAACATAAGCGAGGGTTTTGGTTAGAAGTTGTAAAATTTAAACAAACATGAAATAATTGCAAATTTTAGAGATTTATTTATAAAAAAATTTCAAATAATTTTTGATGGTGTTTTACTGATTGGAGGGTGGGATAGAGGCCACCCACCCACCCTACATATACATATAAACTATAATTCCTCATCGTCTCGTAGTTTCCAAAAAAATTAATTACAAAACTTTTTGAATAAAAAAGAAATTTAAAAGGTAATATTTTTGATTGTGTAAATTATTAAAAATGTGATGCTTGATGGGTGGGCCGACTCTAAATCTAAATTAGATAAGATTAGTTATAGGAAGTCATTTACATTTAAACTTAAATTTTGATTTTGTTTTATTTTTTAATACATAAAGGGTTTGATTGTTTTTAACAGCAAAATCATCAACGATTAGAAATTAAATATTCATGTATATGTAGGGTGGGTGGGTGGCCTCTATCCCACCCTCCAATCAGTAAAACATAAGCGAGGGTTTTAATTTAAAGTTGTAAAATATAAAGAAACAAAAATTAATTGCAATTTTTAGAGATTTAACTCATACAAATTTTTCAAATAATTTTTGACGATGTTTTACTGATTGGAGGGTGGGATAGTGGCCACCCACCCGCCCTACATATACATATAAATTTCAATTACTGACTGTCTTGTGGTTTGGAGTAAATATAATTACAAAACTTTTTGGATAAAAAAGAAATTTAAAAGGTAAAATTTTTGAGTGAGGAAATTTTAATTTTGGATTCTTTATTCTTAAGGGTTTATCAATACTTTAACTATTATATATCAAACCTTCTCCAAAATGTTGTCTTAATCCCTGATCTTTGTTCATACCATTTATCCACACAATCTTTTTTACAATTTTTCAAATGAATGCAATTTTTCGTTTATCCATGTTAAAATTTGCAGTGTTGCAATTTTTTTTTTCAACAAAGGTATGGCGAATATTCTCATTGGAAATTGCAAATACATTATTTTATTAGGTATCTTGAGCTTTTGAAGCTTATCACTCGATTTGTTTAACTTTTACAATTTTTTAAACCACCGAATGCAATTTTTCGTTTACCCCAGTTTGAATTTGCATTGTTGCAATTTTGTTTTCAACAATGCTATGGTTAATATTCCAATAGAAAATTGCAAATACATTATTTTACAATGTATCCTGAGCTTTTGAAGCTTATCCCTCGATTCGTTTAATATTTACAATTTTTTAAACCACCGAATGCAAATTTTCATTTATTCAAGTTTAAATTTACTTTGCTGCCGTTTTGTTTTCAACAATGCTATGGTGAATATTTGTATTGGAAATTGCAAATACATTATTTCACTACGTATCCTGACCTTTTGAAGCTTATCTGTGGATTTGTTAAACTTTTACAATTTTTTAAAACACCAAATGCAATTTTTCATTTATCAAATATTGAATTCGCCCTATACGTCTGAAACAAAGTGGGATTTCAAAAATTAATCAATAAAGTACAAAATATTCTTAGAATAGTCTAGGGAATAAACCTTTGTATTATTGTCGTATATTTAATAAACACCCTGTAAAAAATCGTTAATGTTTTATTGTTTGGAGGGTGGGATAGTGGCCACCCACCCACCCTACATACACATTTAAAACTACAATTAAAACACTGCTGAATAACAATTAAAAACATCAAAAACAACTGTTGGAGTTTTATTTAAAATTAGAAACATAAGAGTGATGAAATTTTTATTCTCAAAAATTTGACGGAAAAAATTGAAGAAACAAATAAACTCTATATAATACTTTATTATTAAATAGCTGCTTTATATATAGATATATAAAAAAAATTAAGTACATTCGACCAAGCGGTGTGTAAAATTTACATAAAACATGATTCACCTTTTAGAATATAGATTTATAAATCCACTAATAATATTTTTTCCTTTTTTAATTATATTGAGCAAAAATGTATTATCATATGTGTATGTGTATACTCTATGTGTTTTTTTCTGATAATGATAATAATAATAATATTTAACATATTTAATCCTAAGTGTTTACGCACACGATGAAAAATAACTAAAATTTGGTCTCGAATATGGCGGAATGTCTATGTGTATATATGTGTGTGTGTGTGTGTGAGAATGTGTCATGATGTGCAATGTAGGAGAGACGATCTCTTAAGCCGAGTAATTCGACTTAACCTAGACCGTGGTCTTCAAAAAAGCCTTGCGGAGTCTCTTCCTGTAAACATAATAAAATTAATAATATATACAAGAATTAAAGCATCGATTGATAAGCGTGGTGAGTGATCAAGTAAAGATTTCATTTTTAAGAACATTATGTTCGGTTATAAAGTATTCATTTCAGTGAATTGATTCAGTATGATACAATTCTGTTGAGGTTTAAAGATTTTGATTGGATGTTTAGTCACAATGATCTTAGGAGGGATTAGAAGGTCCTAATTTTAATAAATTTTGTTGTTAAGTATTCAATCAATTGTAGTCTTAATAAGACACATTTGTTGTAGATTTTACGAAAATATTTTCGTGTTTTTTCTAATTATTTAATCAGGATTTGATCATTCAATTTTAGTTAAGTTTTAAAGAGTTTTTGATTAATTACTACGATCTTATGAGAATTACACTGTCTTAATTTTAAACAGCAAACATTATTTAAGATCCGTTGTTTAGAGCCAAACTTTAAACATCGGATTTAGAACAATGTTTTTGTAAAAAGTCAGGATTGGATCATTTAATTTTTGTTTTAACCATTTTTTTTTAAAGATATTAGAATGGATGTTCTATTATCATAGAGATTTGGTTTTTATCATTTCAAAGAGGCTTTAAAAATTGAATTGTATCAGTCAGTATTAGTTTATATCAATGTTTTTTTTTCAATGAAGTTCAAATCAGTTCGAATATAATCGATACTTTATTAAAATAAAAACAGTGAAGAAAAGGGCATTTTAAACACTGAATAATAACTCTTCGTGTACTCAGCATCCCAAAAGAAATAATCGATACTTGTTCTGCTACTCTCTTGATGGAACCAAATTTTCAAATTGTAAGATGTAAAACTCTTGTTATGTTCCATTTCTTTATTTTCAGATAACTGACACATGTATAGGTCCTTACGGATCATTATCAAAGTTAAAAGTTATTTCCAATAGGTTGTCAGTTATTATGACCTCCTAGGGATTATGTTATCCTAATTTAAACCTTAATAGTTTTTATAATTAAATTAGTTTGTTTCACGTATATTTTTTTATTTTCATTTTCATTTTTGTGAAACAAACCAAGTGAATTTAATTATAAAACCTATATATTAACATAATGTTTCACCAAGTGATTAATGAGAAACAAGTATATGATATATTAACTTTAAACATTTAGGGCGATGTTACTGCATAAAGTTTAAAGCTTCCCTGATTCATTTTAACGAGTCAATTCACTGAGCCAGCATAAAAGAGTTACATACGATTGTAAAAAGAGTATTAATGAATTTTAAATAGTTATTAGTGATTTATAAAAATATCAAATATTCTTAAATTATATGAAATCTCTCCTTACATCACCTGGGACGAATAAACACCCACACAATTCAAATTCAAAAACAATTGCTAAAAAACATGAAGTAAGTAAGTTAAGAGGCATGCAAACTGTGCAAGTTAGAATAAAAACAACATTTAAAAAAAAAAAAACGTTAAAATAAGCGAGTGAATGAATATGAGCCTAGAATATATAGTTATATGAAAATGGACAAATAAGCAGTAATCAACAATTCTAGGTACATATTACAACGTCACAACAAATAGAATAAAATATATATAGAGATATAAATAATTAGAGTAGTGGAAGTCATCACATACCTAGGCCTTACAAGTCCCGGTGCCGAATTGTTTTTAATGTGAAAAAAACAAAACACATCTTTTATCCATTTTCACATAATTACAGAAATACCAAAACAATCTACCTCATCGGGAAACACATTTATTTTTCATATTCAAATATATATATAAAATAAATAATGTTAGTCATACAAAATAGTAATATATATAAAACAGTACAGTTATATATTTTTAATCAGCTAATACATTCTTAAATTTTCAATATAAAATATATTTGTGTGTGTGTGTGTAGAAAACAGTCGATAACATAAGAATGCATAGGCGTATATTTTTCTTTTTTATACACATAGCCAACACCAATATGTTAGTTTGAGTACGGTGTGTTTAAATTAATTTATTGATTTCAATTTGAAAATAGTTTAATTTTTATTCTGTAGTTTAAAATCAAGCAGGCTTTTGAAAAAGTATCTTATATGATTAATAATAATAATATTTATATTTAATGCAAAAAAATATAAATAAAATGGAAAATTAAGTATCTGTGGTCGGGGTTTGAACCCACAACTCTTCGCTTGTGTCATGGATTTTACGCTATTTCCCGGAAAGACGGGTTCGATTCCAGCCCGCATAAATATTTTTTTTGGTTGAAATAATTATTTTATTTTATATATTTAATATAAATTTTTAATAATATAAATTTGATTTAAAATAATCATTAATATTTTTGTTTAAACGTTATTTCTATCAATAAATTTATTTAAACACACACAATGTCTAAACTAATCTACGAATAAAATAATACGTGGTTTAGTTACAGAGATAAAAAAAAAACCGTGTCATGCACCCAAATGATATGTGCCTCAGTCGAACACCAAAAATTTCAATTCAAAAATTTTTACACCGATTAGTTTCACATATTTATATATTATATACACGTAATACACAATTTTTTTGTGTGTGAAACATGAAAAGTGCTTCTCTGCGTGTGTTTAATTTTTTTTTATATAATCGTGATTAAAGATGGCACACGTTTAGAAGGAAAATGTGCTTCTGTGCGGTGGTTGGTGATGGTGGTGGTGGTGGTGGGTTGGTTGATTGGTTGAGGGGTGGTAGTAGTAGTAGTAGGTCGCGCCGAGCCGGACGGTTAGATAAGCCCGATATCCCTTAAAGCTCCTTCAACTATCTCGTCCTTTTGGAATAACAACAAAAGAAAAAATAATACTCTCTACATTCAGAGAAACCTATAAAGCCAGAGATGAAGCGCGTGTGACATTGCATAATGATCTGCGCCTGTAATATTTAATTAATACCATAGAATTTTTAAGGAACTGATTGTTTTTTTTAATTATTCAATTATTTGTCAGACAATTTTGCTGTCACTATCATTATAAAGTATAAACTACAATTTCTAGGTTATTTTTTTAGTTCAAACCAAGATAGTCCAAAAATGTTTCACCACAAACTAAAGAAGCAATTAATTAAATATAGAACTTTCTATTATCATAGTTGTCAGTTGTTTACTTTAACTATTAAGTACTACCGACTGTCATAAATACATTTTCATAACCTCTTAAATGTCAAAATTATGTCAACTATATTTTTAAGGTTATAAATTAATACAATTATCTAGTTTTGCATTTTTTAAAATTAATTTACTAAGTATCATCTTAGAAATGTCAACTTTCTGGGTTTATGATAGCCCCCACCCATCCTAAATCTGGCTGTTCAATAAGAAATTAAATAAAGGATGATAACCAACAAAAATATAAATATTTTAAATATCTGTTACATCAAGAATTATTTAAATAACAAAGTAATTATGCAATATCACACGTATTGTAATTTAATTTTTTAATTTTAAATTATTATTTCAAAAGCATGCCCCCGCAAAAAATATACACCAAACACACAAACACTCGGATTAGTTTAGTGCTTATAAAAGGAACCCATCGCACACACGATCCAATATATATATATATATATATATATATATATATGTACACACTACTGAAGTCAAATAAAAAAAAGAAAATTCTATCGTCTAAGAGTTACAATACTTTATTACGTTACATGTACAATGCGTCATAGGAACTATAAACTAGCGGCATTACAATTTGTTTCAAAAATTCGATTACCCACATATTAAAAATTAAACACAAAAAAAAAGAAACACAACACAACAAACTCTCGCATTCGGGAAAACAACGGAAAGTCATATCATAGTCAAATATAGTTGAACATCGGTACGGTTTATATCATAAGATCGATCGGTAACTCAGCTGTTTTAGTAATTAATATCTTAAAAGCTAGTCTAGGATTTATTGGCAACTTTGGAAGATATGTTACAATCAACGTTTGTTCTTTTGTATTAATATATATAACACTAACAATTCTACCCAAGAGTATAACAAAATTTATAACTATATCCCATTCCTCAAATCTACTGGAAATTATTTATAAATATTGCATATATTATTAAAGGTAATTATTTATCGTTAATGGAATCGTGTTTACTGGCTTTGGTTGTGAGATTGTCAAAATATTGAGATTGAGAGTCTTTATGAACTTGTTGGAAATAAATCTGTTTTTAACAGGTTAAATAATGTAATGTTGGCATATTTTTTCTTCACCAAACTCCTACTTGCATAATAAAAAACTGACTGTTTTTAAAAACAAGTGAAATCAGACAAAAAGAAACAGTTGAAAATAAAATAAAAAGATACTTGCAAACAATTGAAAAATTTTAAAAATAAATAAAATAACAGTTGAAATTGTATTATTCAAGTAAAGCAAATAATTGAAATTTTAGGGAGAGAAAATTAGAAAAAACAATTAAAAATTTGTAAAAAAGACCAGTCGAAAATTTTCTCAAAAATTCTTAAAATTCCAATTGTCTTTTTAGTTTTCAAAATGTTTTTTTTTTTAATTTTATTAATTTTAATGTTTAAACAGGCAAATTTAAAATTGTTTTTTATTTTTTCAACTGATAAAAAAAACTTGTTTAAAAACTAAAAAGACAATTGAAATTTTATCTTTATCTTTATTTAAGCTTTATCAAAACATGGTTACAATATAGATATTTAGAAAATTGATGAAAAAAACATACAAAAACAGTTGAATATGTATAAAAAAAACAGAAAATTATTTTTTAAAACAGCGACAGACACATTTAAAAACAATTAAAAATTTAAGATGTAATTCCAAAAACAGTTGATATCTAACAAAAAGAAGACTAAGAATAAAATTCAATTATTATTTCTACTTTACAAAAAATTAATTTATTTAAAAACAGTTGAATATCTAAGAAAAAGTTAAATACTTGAAAATTCACAAGTGAAATTTGAGAAAAAGAAAACAGTCGAACCTGAATGTAAAAACAGTTGAAAGTATTAAAAAAAAAACCTGCAAAAAAACTTATTTTCAAAGGACTGGAAACTTTCTCAAGAAAAAAATCGTATAGATTAAAAAAACAGTTGAAACATGCAAAAATAGTTGAGTTTATTTTTTTATCTTTTGAAAACTGTTGAAATTAAAAAAATCAATATTTTTGGATTGGATAAACAGTTGAAAACATAAACTTTCTCAAGAAAGAAATCGTATAGATAAAAAAACAGTTGAAAACATGCAAAAACTGTTGAGTTTATTTTTTTATCTTTTGAAAACTGTTGAAGTTAAAAAAATCAATATTTTTGGATTGGAAAAACAGTTAAAAACATAAAGGACAATTTAAATTGAACAAGTGAAAATTGACAAAAAAACAATTAATTGCAATTGAAATTTACTAAGAAAAAAATTGAAAAATTTTGAATTAACAATTAAAATTTTATTGAACAAGAATTAAAGGAAGAACAATAGAATATTTGTAAAAAAAAACTTACTTTAAAAGAGTTGGAAAATTTCTCAAAGAAGAAACCGTTTATATTATAAAAAAACAATTTTAATAACCATTTTAATTTTGCTTGAACTTAAGATTATTAAAAAAAACATGCTTGAATATTTTTTTAAACAAATTAAACAATTTTATTTATTTATTTATTTTTATTTATTACATCTTTGAAATGCGAAAGAAGAAAATTTGATCAAAATAAAAAAAAAACTTGCTCCAAACAGAATTTCTTACAAACACAAAAACAATTGAAATTTTAAGAAGAAGAAAAAACAGTTTAAGATTTACAAAGAAACAATAGAAAATTAATTGTAAAAACATAATTAAAAACAGTCCCAAAAATTAAATTTAGGTTAGAACAATTGTTTTCTGACCAAAAAACAAAACAAACGAAATTTTATAAGAAAATTTCAATTGTTATTTTTACTTTAAAAACAATTAAATTTGAAAATCGAAAAAACAACAGTTGAAATTTGAAATTGGAGTAAAAAAACAGTTGAAAATATTTTAAAAAAAGTTGAGATTGCCAAAAAAGAAATTAAATTTATAAAAAAAAACAGTGCAAAATCAAAATTTACAGAAATAATAGAATGTTAGTTTAGAAAAAAAAAACAATTGAAATTTACCAAGAAAAGCAATTGAATTTTTTTAAAGTTCAAATTATACTAAAAAACAAGTGAAATTTGACAGAACAAAAAATTAAATTTGAAAATCTAAAAACCAACAGTTGAAAATATAAATATGAAATTTGATTTAAAAAAAACAATTGAAAATATAAAAATGGTGATGTGGCCATCATAGTACTTTCCCTATATTTTACTCGAAAACTATGAGGTTTACGTAAAAAAGTTATTCTTAATAATTTGTTCAGTTTTAAATTATCTATAATTATTTCTTATAGAAGTTTCATGTAACTTCAATAGTTTATTAGCAATTAGCAAAAAATATCAAAACATTCAGTTTTTATTGTTTTTCTTGAAAGTTAAGAATTTTATGAAAAAAATGTTCAAATAAAACTTGTTTTGTTTATAATCTCCTTTAACTTTTGTTTGAACCATTTTTTAAAATTTTTCATATTTAGAAAAATATTACCAAAAAACAAAAAAACGCCTCGAGTAAACATCCACTTCCGGTCTATGAATGTTTACCAAAAGCTTTTCAGTTCCAGTTTTTAACGATAAAACCTTAAGTTTAACGTTTCATCTTCAACAGATAATTCGTTTTTGAGATACAGCGCCCACCGACAGACAGACACACAGACACACAGACACACAAAAAATTTTTCTAGAAATTAGTGTTTTGGGTTCAGGGGACCCCAAAACGGATATTTCCGCAAAAAAAAATTTTGAAAAAAAAATCACGAAAACAATACTCCCTCCCCCTATATACTACGTGTATAGGGAAAGTAAAAATGGTGATGTGGCCATCATAGTACTTTCCCTATATTTTTCTCGACAACTATGAGGTTTACGCAAAAATGTTATTCTTAATAATATGTGCACTTTTAAATTCTCTACAATTATTTGTCATATAAATTTTATGTAACTCCAATAGTTTATTAGAAATTGGCAAAAAATGTCAAAATTTTTAATTTTTATTTTTTTTCCTCGAAAGTTAAGAATTTTATGAAAAACATGTTCGAATAAAACCTATTCAGTTTTTCATTCCCTTTAACTTTTGTTTAAAGCATTTTTTAAAATTTTTCATATTTAGAAAAATATCACGAAAAAACAAAAAAACGCCTCGAGTAAACAACCACTTCCGGTTTATGAATCTTTACCAAAAGCTTTTCAGATCGAGTTTTTAACGATAAAACCTTAAGTTTAAAGTTTCATCTCAATCGTATGGTTAGTTTTTGAGATACAGCGCCCACAGACATTTTCTCGCACGAAAACAATACTTCCCCTATATATACTATATAGGGAAAGTAAAAAAATAACTTAGAAACAGTTGAGATTACCAAAAAAGAAATGAAATTTAAAAAAAACTGCAAAAATTACAGAATTAGAATTAGTTTAGAAAAACGGTGAAAATATTTAAAAAGTTGAAATGAAAAAAAAGCAATTGAAATTTATTAAGAAAAACGTTTGAAAATTTTACAACAATTGAAATTTTACTAAAAAAACAAATGAAATTTAAAAATACAAAAAATCTAAAAAAACAACAGATGAAATTATGAAAATGAAATTTGATTTAAAAAAAAAACAGTTGAAAATATAAAAAAAGGAACTTAAAAAGAGTTGAGATTACCAAAAAAATGAAATTTTTAAAAAACCAAAAATTACAGAAACAATTCGAAATTAGTTTAGAAAAGCACAGAAAATATTTAAACAGTTGAAATGAAAAAAAAACAATTGAAATTTACTAAGAAAAACAATAAAAATTTTTTTTAAAAAAGTTGAAATTTTTTAAAAGTACAAAAACAGTTGAACTTTTAAGAAACAATTTGAAATTAAAAAAAAACAGTTAAGTAAAAATGAAATGTAAAAAAACATTTGAAAATTAAGTTTCTTAGAGTTTTTTCAACAAATTGAAAAAGTAAAAATAAAATTGAAAAAAAACATTTGAAAATTAGCTTGGTTACATTTTTTTCCAAACAAATTGAAATATGAAGAAATATTAAACTAAATAAATAAAAATATTTTTACATGAAATACAGTTAAAATTTTAAGAAGAAAAAAGACCGCTGAACGTTTACAAAAAAAAAACAATGGAAAATTAATTTTGAAAACTACGAAGAAATATTTAATATTTTAGAAAATAGTTCCAAAAATAGATAAAAATTCAAATTTAGGTAAAACCAAAACAAAAACAGTTGAAAAACTAAGCAAAAAACAATTAAAAAATTTTTAAGTGTAAAATTTCACAAATAAACGACCGAAAATATAGAAAAAAACAGTTGAAATTACTAAAACAAAAAAATTTGTGAAATTCTAAAAAAAAAAATAAGTTTAAAATATACAGAAACAATAGAAAATCATTATATAAAAACTGGGAATATATTTCTTGAATTAGTTATTAGTTATTTCTATAAACTGTGAAAATATTTAAAGAGTTTTAAATTTGAATTAATTTACGGAATCCCTTTTTACAAAAAAAAACAATTGAAATAACTAATAAAATCAATTTCAAAAATTTGATAAACAATTGAAATTTCAAAGAAAAAAAAAACAGTTGAACGTTTGTAAACATTTTTAAAAGAGAAATTTCTCAAAGAAAAAATCGTTTAAATTAATAAAACAGTTGAAAAAAATTGCAAAAAAAGTGTATTGTCTTGGTACAGTTAAAAAAATTTACAAAAAAAAACACAAATTTCAAATTTGGAGAAAAACTTTGCAAAAAGCAATTGAGATTTGAAAATGAGCTTACTTCGATTCTTTTTAGCGAATTGAACAATTGAAATGCGAAAAAGGAATCTTGTTCAAAATTCAAAATTTGTTCAAATTTAAAACGAACTTGCTTTAAACACAATTTTACAAAAAACAACAATTGAAATTTCAGGAAGAAAAAAGAAACAATTAAAGAACATTTACAGAAAAGTAGAAAATTAATTTTAAAAACAGAAAAAATTATTTAAAAAACAATTAAAAATTCAAAAAATTATTCTAAAAACAGTTAGAAAAATAAAATTTAGGTAAAAACAGTTAATATCTAACCAAAAAACAAACGAAATTGTTATTTCTACTTTAAAAAAATAAATTTGTTTAAAAACAGTTAAGAATCTAAGAAAAACAAAACAACAAAATGAAATTTAAAAAAATGAAAGAAAACAGTTGAACGTTTAGAAACAGTAGAAAAAAAATTTAAAAAGCGCGAAAAAATATATCAAAACCGTTCTTTAAAATTAAAAAAAAAAAGTTGTAAATGTATCAAAGGAAACCAATTAAATATTTGCTAAGAAAAACAGTTCAAAGTTTAAAAAAATAAAAAATTTAAGTAATAAAAGTTGATATAAAACCAAAAAATCTAACGAAACTTGATAAGAAAATTTCATTAGTTAATTTTACTTTACAGTCAATTAAATTTGCTTATAAACAGTTAAAAACTTAAGAAAAGATGGTTGAAAGTTTACAAAAATAAACAAAAGAATAAACAATAAATATTTTTTTAGAAACAGTTTTAAAAGTGTATAAAGAAGGAATTTTAATTTAAAAAGTTGAAATTTTGTAAAAAAAATAAACAAATGAATTTTGCAGTAATGTAATGAGAAAATTTACAAAATAACAATTGACAACTTAAAAAAAAATGCTTAAAAAGAGTTACAGTTATAACAAAAAAATGAATTTAAAAAAAAGGCATCATTTTTAAAAGCGGAGAAAATTTTGTTTTTTTAAATTTTCATACATAAAAACTATTGAAACTAAAAAATCAGTTGAAAATTTATTTAAAAAAAAACAATTGAAATTTGCAGTTACTGAATTTAACAAAAAACAGTTCATGGTTTTTGAAATAGTTGAAAAAAATTAGAATTTATTATTTGCTTAAAATAATTTAGACTTGACAACAAAAAACAAAGGAAATTTAATACAAAAAAATACAATTTAAAACAAAAGAATAGATTTATTAAAAAAAACTGTTCAAGTTTTATCAAAAATTAGAGTTTGGAAAAAAAAACGTTTGAATTTTTGCTTTTTTTGGCAAATGAAATTTGAAAAAAGTTTATAGTTTTTAAAATAGTCGAAATTTTACCAAGAAAGGAAATGAACACTTAAAAAAACTTACTAAAAAACAATTGAAATTTGAACATAAAAACACTCAAAAATTTGATTAATCAATAAAGCACTATTAATTAAAGCTTAATTAATTAATCAAGTTTATCTTCATGTAACACACAAAAACAAACTTAAAAATTTGCTCAAATATTATTGGGGCTTATATACCCTTTCCTCAAATGCCAAACACTTAATTATTTTTAAAAACCCATACTTTTATCTAATTTTTTTGTTAAATGGGAAGTTATTATCCTATAAATCATGATATCATTATCATATTTTTTATTGGAATGTTTAACCAACAAGTTCATAAATAATTGTTTTGTTCTTAATTAAAAATTGTAGGAATTAAACAATAACATATATATATGCAATATTATTATTACGTTCTAAAAACCCATCAACCAAATACCATTAGCATATCACAGAGTTACTAACGATAAAATTAAAAATTAAATCGAACATGCAAACTATACAGAATCATGATCATATGAGAAGTATAACAAGGATAAAACAATAATAATAAAAACAACATATTTGATCAATAAAACATCAGTTTTGTATATGCAAAAGCAAATATATAAGGAAACAAGAGTATCACCAGAAAAAAAATAAATGAGTTATAAATATATATTTATAATAGTGTTAACTATGATTTAGTGAATAATTACTGGACAGTGTTTATGCCGGTTTATTTGTCGTCCTTTTCGGGGTGCACAAAATAAGAAGGGGGAAATATAAAAACAGATAATGAGACAGGAGAGTAAGAGAAAGAGAAGCACATTGTGAGTGTGCGAGTATGAAAATAATACGAACGTAAAAATGGTGCAGATACGGAAAGAATGTAAAGAATATAAAGAAAGGAAAAAAACAATGTACGCCCAACTGGTCTATCCGGACCTTCTTTAGACCCATCTCAAAAATACTCTCTATATATATATATATTACGTGTAAATTCTATATATGCGTGTAAAGCTGGCTAAAAAAGGTCTAGATACTTTTTTTTTTCTTTTCGTTTCTCTTTTTGTTTTATAATTGGCTACAATTCAATGCAATTATCGCCATCACTAACCTCTTGTAATAGGTCCTGGGCGGCGATCGCCTTCAGTACGTTCTTTTTGCTTGTTTCTTGAATTTCACCGCCGAGCAGCAATTCGTCCAGTATGAAGTAGGCCTTTTCGAAATTGAAGATGATGTCTAGTTCGCACACCTGAAATTTTCAGATAAATATTTATAGAAACAAAACAATAAAAATGATCAATGAATAATGTACAATAGATAACAACATTTATAAATAAGATTATTATTATTATCATTACTATTATAATTATTTTTTTTAAACTTTTCCTCGCAGTAAATTACATTTATTAATCAATACAATATGTACTTATAAACTACAATTTTAAATATAATTGTAAGGATTGTAATTTCCTATCTAGTGCTGCCACCTATGAATAAATTGTGTAATTAAATAGTTTAAAAAAAAATTTAATTTAGAGTTCTGAATTTTTACTTCCTCTGTTACAATCTAAATAAAATCAAATCGATATTTATAACGCTTGTATTTGACAGATAACGTCAAAACCAATTTTATTCACTCATAATACAATTATGAGCGACACTGAGGTAAGGGAAGAAGGCGACCCCCCAGTGAATAATGAGGTGGTTGAAGATAGCCCTGATACTGAACCTAATGATGGTGTAGTTGAAGAAGAAGCTCTAGCAGAAGAGAAAGAAATCGCTAAAGATACAACCGCTGGAATAAAAGACGTGACTGAAGTTGTACCTAAGGTGGAACCGAAACGTGTGTATGGTGGTTGCGATGGACCTGACGCTATGTACGTCAAGCTGGTCTCCTCCGATGGTTTCGAGTTTATAATTAAGAGGGAGCACGCGTTGACCTCGGGAACGATAAAAGCCATGCTGAGCGGTCCCGGCCAGTTTGCCGACAACGAGACAAATGAGGTCAATTTTAGAGAAATCCCTGCTCGTATACTGGAAAAGGTCTGCACGTACTTCACGTACAAAGTCCGTTACACCAATAGTTCAACAGAAATTCCCGAGTTTCCGATTGCACCGGAAATAGCGCTCGAATTACTGATGGCTGCAAATTTCTTAGATTGTTAAAATAAACTTTTAAATAAAATATATAATAAAGTTACCTGCTGAGTAATATTGATTATATTTACAAGATATTACTATTTTCTTTTTAATTTTCAAATCAAATTATTATCTATTATCATCAACTGAAGAGAACAAATTATTTTTATAGGACAAATTGATTACATTTACAGAAGACAAAGAACTCTTGTTGTTAAAATAAATTAAACTAATTACACAAAGAATTAGTTAATAATGCATATCTTCTGTAATACAATTTTTGTTTTTGAATACATTATCTTAAAATGCATTTCTAGTAGAAAATAATTAACCTATATAATTAAAAATTCTTAATTTACACTCAGACCAGTTTCTAACCAAAAATCTATTGAATTTTGGAGTGTTTGAGATCTATGGGATTTTCCTTAAAATTGTTGCCAATTTGAATATAATAATAGCAAAAAAAAATTTTAATTCTAAATCAATGATTTTACATTAAATTTAAATCCTTAAATCAATTTAAATCGTCATACGTTAACATATATTAAAAATTTTACTCTACATGTTTTTATTTTCATTACACAGCTAAAACTACATTTACTACAAAGCTACTTTAGCTTTTATTGCTTACACAATAGTAAAAAATTTTAACTACTGTATTTTATGAATATAATGATGAAACACTGTTATTGAAAGTAATTTCAGTATTAAAAATAAACAATGCAATTACTTACACTTCCAAAATATTTATCCAACAACTCAACGTATCTGTGGATAATCTCGAGGGTGAGCAACTCGTTGTCGTCCTGCTCAATAGCACAGCAAAAATACAAACTCGCATATCTATAATTTAAAAAAAAACACTTTGAATCAACCGAAACTTACGACTTTCGACATGCGTCACCTCTTATAAACAATCTTCAGGTCCCTCCACTCGAGGAAACTGCACATCTTCGGCTTCCTCGACAGGATCATCGTGATCAGCTCCCTGGTGATCTTCTTCTTCAGCTTGTCCGGGTGGGCGTTGTACCATTTCTGCAGCCTCAGCTTGCCCTGACGGCTGAACAGCAGCATGAATTGCATCTGGAATGTAATGGTACGTGAAATGAGTGTACTTGTTGCAAGAAAAATCATGTCAGCAACAATTTGGTGGAAATATTGCAACACGATGTAAAATGAGCTATGGGATTACCATTTTATGGTATTATGAATAATGTTTAAATCACATTGTTATATTACTTTGAAATTAAATAGCAGCAGGAACAGAAACACCGTGCGAAAATCAACACATCCTCAAAAACAGTTTTTGACAGAAATCCAATAACACCCACGTGATACATTGTTGCCACGTCTACACTAATTACGCTAATTATTTAAAATTTTCTACAACGATCTAAAAAACTGTAATATATTTTATTATAATAATTTTAAATTATTTAATAGAATTATATTCATTATATAATTTAATTTAAAACATTCAACATAATTTTTAAACAATTAAATTTATTGTATTTATTTTTAAAAGCGTACGCCACTGTACAAACCCTTCCCTTGTTTGACATTTGTTTTCGAGTTTGTTTATATGTTGTCGAAGTAAGTTTTTCAATTTGTGATTTAATTAATAATTTTTAACATTTCTTATAATTTTTAGGTCAAATTACGTATTGCCAACAATAGCAGAAGCTGTTTTAAATGATGCGAGGGAAAATTATAAGCAGAATGATAAATGTAAATATAAAACTAAATTATTAGCGTAAGTAAAAATGATAATGTCAGTTGATTCTATAATTTTTTACCTCTATTCAATTATATTATGCATAATAATAATTTAAAATTTATATACTTTTAATAGGAGTTTAATAATACAATATCTATTTTATCTTGGTTTAAATGTTAATTAAAATATTGTACAGTTTAAATTAAAAATCATTTGGTTTGTTTCACAAATAATTTATTATCTCCTCTTCGACTGGTTTCAACAATTATCAAAGAAAACTAGTCAAAGAAGAAATAAAAAAACAGTGAAGAAAGGAATGTAACCACTTTTTTATTATTAATATAATCTTCACACAACCCAAGCATACATACATAAGAAATAATAAATTATCTGTGAACCAAACTAATTCATTTTTAGTTTAAACCAAGATAGTTAAAAAAATGTTTCACCACGGATTAACCGGGTAATTAATTACATATCTAATTTAGTTTTTTTTTCATTATTTTTTAGTTACAACTGAATCTCTTCAGGCGCTCAATTCCGTCTTCGGGGAAACTCTGATAAAAGCCATGGACTTGCTGGACACGCATAAATTTGTAAAGTACACATTATCTACAGATATAAGGTGTGTGTATAAAGTTTACCATTCGAATCAACAATATATGCTGTTTAATGATATTAATTATTGCTCGTGTGATGTTTTCAAAGATGAAATATTAATAGAACAGCCACGTATTCTTACCTGCCATCATATCCTCAGTAAATTTCTGGCCGATATAGTTGGGCTGATAAAGGTGGAAATTGTGACCGATTCCCAATTGACGGATTTGTTAAACAATCAAATGCACACGGTTTTAACATATGACGAGATATAATGATTATTATTATTAATTAACTTATTATATTTACATTAATATTAAAAAATTTATGATAAAATTATTATTAACATTTATTTTATTCTTTTTTACTTTGTAATCCACATTTCAATCCATTAACACGTTATTATCAGAAAAAGTAAAATTATGTTTAATTTATTAGTATAATGAATGTATAACAAAGTAAAATTATTCCTGATTAATAAGAAAATTATTTTTAATTAATCACCAGAAAAATTTTGACTTTTTAATCATTAAAATTATAAAAACGTTGTAATACACAACATTATTTTATCTTTTATAAAGTTATAAATAACATATTATTTTAATCTTTAAAAAATAAACTACAAAAATAAATATTTAAAAAAATTTATTACGTAAAAACAAATTATTTATTTTTCAACAACATCATCGCCAATTCTTCAGCTTCATTAACACTCAACGTTGAACAAACGTTTTCCAGTTTCTTCTTCTTCTTCAAGTGTTTGGATGCGTCGTCGCTCTGAGAAACGTCATTACCTTTCGATTTTCTTTTTTTACTCCTAAAAATTGTTTTAAATAAGTAAAACATAAAAAATAAGTGTTTTAATTATTAGAACATACTTTTTGCTGATTTTTTCTTCATCAATTTCATCCTTTTTCACCTCCTCCTCATTACTAGACTTGTCAGGATTATAAAATTCATCCAAATCTGCAGGATCCTTTTCACCGTAAATTTTATCAGGATCCGGCATCCAGGATAAATCGGGTTCATCACTCTCAGAATCAGTACCGAAATCATCCTGTTCATCATCTTCATCTTTCTTCTTCTTCTTCTGCTCTTTCAACTTCCTCTTCTCTTCCCTATGTTTAGCCTTCACCTTCTCCTTAAACAATTGCTTGTCGAACTTGTCCTCTTCCTTCAGCACAATCTTAGCCTTTTCAATGTCGATACCACCTTCGTCTTCATTCTCGTATTGTTTGGCTAGTTCCGATCGTTTATGTTTGGTGCCCTCCACCAAAGCCTCGCCCTCCTCGTCAAAAACGATCTTCTTATTGGGCATGATTTTCTTATTCAACATCTTTTTGGCCAAGGCAGCTTTCGTCACCGGCTTCTTCTTCTTTTTCGAACCGGCAACATCGGCAATTTCCTCGCCCTCTGGTAATTCGATCTCGTGATCTTTACGCTTCACCATCAAAATATCGTCGTCGCTGTCTTCCTGTACTTGGAAGGGCTGCGGCTTCTCCGTTTCTTCCTCACTAACGCCACTGTCATTAGACTCGTCGGAGTTGAAATAGATTTTGTTTTTAGGTACAACGTGCGGTTTTTTGATATTCATTTTCTGCAAAAACCGAATACGCGGTGGTATCGCAAGACCTAGCGAATGGGCGTAGCTATCAGTGTCCAATTCTTGGACTTTAAATACATTTTTGTTCTTCATCAGGTAGACCGCCTTTACGTAGGATTTAAACGCTCTTTGTGCCGTGTCTTTTAACGTCATGTCTTTGGCCAAGTATGCTTCTATTTTTCTTACTGGGTTCTTTAATTTTTCAGGATTTATCCTAGAAATAATAAAAATGTATTAAAGTCCTTTACGTTGTAGAAAATTAACTAATAATTAGAAAATATTAATTCATAGAAATAATGTTTTTATAATTATCTAAATAAAATAATAATAGTAATATCGTAAGAATTATTTAAATAAATTTAATGGAGATAAAAGGTTTTTCATTTTCACAAAACAAATTAGACACTTCTAATTTCTAAAAGGATTTATTACTTTTACTACCAAAATTATTTAAGAATAAAATTTAAAAGCAAAATGTATTAATCATACCATATATCTATAAATTTATAAAGAAATAAAAATACTCCAGCAATTCTGTACTTACTCAATTTGATTTATAGGAATTTTACTCTTCATCAAATCATCAACCATGGCTATTTCACTATGTAAAAGGAGCAACAGACTTTCTCCGCCACGATGGTATCTAGCAGTCCGTCCAACCCTGTGAATATAAGTGGCCGTATCCTCTGGACAATCAGCCTGCACGACCCAGTGAACCTCAGGAAAATCCAGGCCCCTACTGGCCAAATCTGTGGCAAACAATATAGCCGACGATTTCCTACAAAAAGTCTCGTAAATATCCATCCTCCTTAGCTGGTGCAGAGTGCCGTAAAGCGCCATGAGCGAAGTTCCAGGCCTAAGTTTGCTGAACGCCTCGAAAAAGTATTTCGTCTGCTTGCAACTGGCGAAGAAAATGATGACCTTTTGTTTCAGATGGTTTTTCACGAAGCTCCATAAAATTGAGAGTTTGTCCTCCAGTTTGCAGACTACATAGCTCTGTTGTAACTCGCTGGGCGTGCTGTATTGGCTGTTCTCGTGTACAGATACGTAGCAAGGGTCTTTAAGACTTAATCTCGCTAAATCCTTCACCGATTTCGTTTGCGTGGCCGAGAATAACAAGGTTTGACGTTGTGCAGGTAAATTTGCTATGATCGAGTTCATAGTTTCCGCAAAACCCATGTCTAGACATCTGTCTGCTTCATCAAGTACTAAAACCTAATAAAAATATGAAACAAATATAAAAGCTATAAAAAGAATAGAAAATGACAGAAATTATTAAAAGTGTAATATTTTAAATGCCTTACACTGAAAGGTAAAAAGGAGTAAGATTAAAAAATAAAGAATATTTTAAATCATTACGATGGAGGTATACACACAAAGTAAAAATTATGTTTATAATTTGTGATAAAATTTTAACTAATTGACTGGAGAAAGAAAACAGGATCACTTTGTTTTACTTAACAATTGTTTTTATTTAACAATTTGTTAAATAAAAAGTGGTAAAACAAAGTGATCCTGTTTTCTTTCTCCAGTATATTCAAGATGTACCACAAAATAAACGCCTTCACAATTAAACATTTAACTAATTGACCTTTGAGACAATTATTAGTTCAGTTATTTATTATATTAATAATATAATTTTTATGTATAATTGACCGATCGGTTTTGATAATATAAATTAATTTTTTACCTGCATATTATCACAGTTAAACAGGGGATTCTCATCCATGTGCTGGAGCAGCCTGCCGGGTGTGCAAATAACAATATTACACTGATCCATGCGGTTGCGTTCGAATTTCAAATCTTTTCCACCAATGATCAGACCAGCGGAGAAATCGTGTTCAGAACCCACACGCCTCAAAGCCTCGAATATCTGATAAGCTAGCTCTCTTGTGGGCGTAATGACTAGAGCACCCACACCGTCTAGCCGTGTCCATTGCTTGCAGTAAAGCGCTTCCAAGATGGGAATGAGGAAGGCCAGTGTTTTTCCCGAGCCAGTTTTCGCCGCACCGAGGATATCTTTACCTTGCAGACTTAATTTAATCGTGTCACGTTGAATTTCTGTCGGTTTTGTGTATCCACTGTTTTTGAGTCCTTTCAGTGTGTTTGTGGATAAGGGTAGGTCGGCAAAGGTTTGAACTGCACTTATATCAATCTATAAATAATTAGGTAATTTAATTAAAACTAATAAACCAATATTTCAAATGAAAAAATAATTTAAATTTTACAAAATGTAAATAATAATGTAAGTAATAATTTTTGAATTGTTTGAATATGTAGTTCATAGATATGTAAATACGGTAATAATTAACCACTTCCTGCATATGCCCAAGATATCTCAGAACGAGCACATTGCTTTCAAAAATAATTGTGCGGGAAATACTATAAATTCATATGTATGTGCTTCACCAGAAATGGTAGGAAGGATAAAGATTAGATATAAAATTAATCTGAATTCTTTCATTTAAAGTTAATTGAACGATGTTTAAAGAGTTTAACTTTAATAATGTTGACACTGTAATAATTGTTTCACTACACTGTGGATTCATCAGGCAAAAGAGTAACTATTTAATTGCAGCACTGTCTACATAATTAAAGCAAAACTTTGAAAAATATAGAGGAGTTTCAACAAGAGCATCAATTCAATCCATTATTTGAATACCTTCACTAATTTAAATATATATTTGTAGAATTATAAGTAATTTTTCTAGATAATAATTAGTGTACTTACAGAATCATATTTTTCTTGAAGCGTAGTAATTTCACTCTGTTCCTTTGTTCCCTTAGGTTTTTTCTTGGTGTAAATTTTCACCTTTTTCTTCTTGTTAAATGCATTTTTGTTCTTACTTTCTCCTTTATTTTCACTCATCGTTTCCTCAGAAGAAAATCTTTCAGTTTAAAAACATGTCCTCAATGTGAGGTTATACAAAGACTAGGTTATGTTATTTTAACCATTGAATATACATGATGAAGATGTATTACGCTATGGTGGCGACACTAGTGCTTAATTACCAAATTACATTTATGTAGGTAGCGCCACCAGTGGGCGGGTTATTAATTAAATTTAGTCATAGAAAAAATTAAATAGATAATCTTAATGGATGGAAAATTTGTTTCTAAAACCATTTTATTCGGAGTTGTAATTATTGATTGAATTCTGTTTAGATTTCACATTTAATTCTTATAGAAATGTTTTAAAATAACTCTTGTGAGCAGGTACAGAGATAAAAGGCCCTTAGAATATCATAATAACTTAGGTTTTGAATAAAAAATTAGCTTAGTTGCTATAAATATTTAGATTTAACATAGTTTACATGTAAAATTATATTTTTATTCCTGGTCATTTTAAAAGAACTAAAAAATACCTACTATATTAAAAATAATTTATTTAAACCATGTTTACATTGTTATTCTTTTTAAGTATATAGGCTAATCATATCATCATCTATATAGATGATAAATTGTAATTGAAAAAATTTATTGAAACCATTGTTTTGTTACGCCACTGGATTTTGGTCGTTTGGCATTTACTTGGCGCGCTTCCTTCCTTCCTATTCCCGTTAGCCCCAATCGCGCACATGTAGCCGCCGCTCACGGTTTCTGGGTGTACAAACCGAAACGACGGCCCCATGTCTCTCCAGTCCACGCTCAGCTCTCGGCAAACGAAACCCCAGTGATGCAGCAAACTAATCGTCTTTAATTACTACCGCGGATTAAGAGTATTGTTTAACCTCCAGTAATATAGGTTAACGAGGTAATGGAATGTGATGCAATGCCATATATGTATTTCACGGTGTAGTTTACTATCCGATTTCAGCGACGGAACCAGTTCAAGTTTTAACCCCGTACAGAGAGCCAGCAGCATGACACTAATCAGCAACGATCTGAACACACCGACAGGTGACATGCTCTGCCCCAACGAGATGACCGAAAACCCTCCAGAGGATGAGAAGGTCAAAATGAAGAAACAACTGGGGCTGCTCGAGGGCATCGCCATTATTTTGGGGATTATTTTTGGCTCGGGTGAGTACGGGAATTTCCCATCAATCATTCAACACAAATAAACAAATAATGTATTAATTATTACAAACTTATTAAATTTCAATAATGAAAATTGAAAATCAATTGTAAATGTATCATAAAATTAAGAATTAATTTTATGATTCATTTACAATTGATTTTGTTTTTAAAATAAATATTTATCAAATAATATTATTTGTGGTTAAAACATAGTGAATTAATTTAAAGAAACATTTGTTTATGCTCAATTATTTCATTTTAAATTTCTGTTTTTAACTTTGATAATAAATAATTCTAAAGAATTGTATATATTAAGCAACTTCTAATAAAATCTTGGATTGTTGCAAAAGTTTTTCTTGATTAAATTATGATGATTTTATTGTTGAACTAATAATTAAATTATTTATTTTAGGTATTTTTATTTCGCCCAAGGGTGTTATTCAAGAAGTGGATTCGATAGGATTCTCGCTGGTAGTGTGGGTCCTGTGTGGTTTGCTCTCGATGATAGGTGCACTGTGTTATGCCGAACTGGGGACATCGATACCAAAATCAGGCGGTGATTACGCTTACATTTACGAGGCGTTCGGCCCCCTGCCTGCATTTTTATACTTATGGGCTGCTAACTTAATATTTGTGTAAGTGATTAATAAATTTTACATCGAATTTTGCTCTAAATCAGATCGATTTTAGGCCTACGACAAACGCGATTATGAGCCTGACATTTGCTAAATATGTGATTCAGCCGTTTTTCCCGCAATGTGCCATACCAGACATGGGAGCTACTTTAGTCGCGGCTGCTACTATATGTGAGTATTTCATATTCTGATCGGATTAAATTTACTTTCTGATATTTTCCAATTTAAAAGAATCACTTTTACTTAATAAATCTTTTTTTGATCTAATTTTTAATTAAACATTGTTCGAAATAGCTGATTAACTTCCTGACATATTTTAGAATATTTAAATGCTGTTTCATGAAGATAAAGTACAAAAAAATATTCAAAAATGTATCTGTTTTGCTTGTTAGAGTTAATATTTAACATTTGCCTTTTAAATCTTGCACAATTGTTTGTGAAAGTGGAATAGCAAGTTATTCAAGCATCTAAAAATTCGTCACATCTACTCATTAACATTTACAGAAGGTTAGAGTGTTGTGGATTGAATGAAAACCACACGATATTTTATGTTAATGAAATTTATCCATGTAAACATAATAGAGGTCATTACTGCATTATTGCAATGTTTATAATTACATTTAACTGCAACGTGATTTATCTGAAACTACTGTTCATATTACGGTAGATAAACCTTGTAATTCGATGGTAACTCCTATCTAGGCCGCATTAATATTTATTAGATTGTTGTTTGCTCCCAATTTGCCGACTCTGACTCCTTATATAAATTATTCAGAATTTATCACTTCTATTACATTACACAAAACAAAATTTTTATGTGTTTAATTAAAATGAAGGGAAAAAATTTAGACAATTGTCATTATTAATACTGTCAACTGTCAATAACAATTGTAAAACATTTGAAGTTATCTTTAATGAAAGCCGTGAACTGTCAAAATATTAATTATTAAAAAAAGTTTATAACCTTGATAATGGTAAATTGTCTACATTTTGACAAATAATATATTATAGATTGCATATTACACTTGACAGATGACAGATAACTAATTGCATTTGATATATGATGGTTTGACAGTTAAAACTTCTAATCATAGAGATTTGTCTAAATTTTGACAACTTGACAACAACATTTGACAACTTTCTATATTTTGACAATTGTTTTTCTCTAAGTTGACAATTTTGATTGAATTGATATGATAGATGATTAATAGATAAATTGACAGTTGATAGATGACTTGTTATAAATGGTAAATTATAGATTACATTTGACAGAAAGTAAGTAATGACATTCGACATAAGACACTTAAAGGATACCCACTATCCACCATTTTTAAATCAAATAACAAATGACAGATTGTAGGTAACAATTGACAGATGACATCTTTAAAAAATATAATACTTTTAAAAAAGTTTTTGTGAAAGTTTCAAATGTTTTCTCTGAATTTTCTAGTAAAAAAAAATTGTGAATAAATATGAATGCTTTTTTTTGTTATTTTTGCTTTCATTTTTAGGTTTTTTATCTTTTCTAAACGGCTTTAACGTGAAAGCAACGACGAGGATGCAGAATGTGTTCATGTTTTGTAAAGTAGGTGCTCTAGTGTTAGTGATTGTGGTCGGCGTGGTGTGGATGGGATTGGGCCACATGGAAAACTTCCAGCAGCCCTTCGAGGGGACCACCACCAACCCGGGCAAAATTGCCAAAGCCTTTTATTCAGGAATATTCTCATATTCTGGATGGTAAGTGAGAAATAAATTAAAATTGTACTTCTCCTGAATATAAGTTTACAAAATTGCTTTTTTCAAGTTGTATTTATATTTAATTGAATATATATTTTTTTTTCTTTCAGGAACTACTTAAATTTCATGACTGAAGAACTCAAAAACCCATACGTGTAAGTTAAATATACATATAGTTATAAATATTTCCTTAACCATATACACATTTCATTCTATTATATTAACCTTCTTTTAGTAACTTACCACGAGCTATTTACATTTCACTTCCACTTGTGACTGGGATCTATGTCTTGGCTAATATGGCCTATCTCGCTGTCCTTACTCCTAACGCCATGTTGGCATCAGATGCTATCGCTGTGGTATGTATTTAGATTATACTGTAGTTTATATGCTTTCATTTTTACATTAACAAACTTAGTATATCTAAAAACTTGATCTTTAACGGTGTATGGTCCTTATCAATTAAACAATTATAATTGCAAACAGAATAATACTAGATTTCACTATTAAATTCAGTCTGTATCAATTAAATGAAATATTTGAGGATGTATTAATTAAGAATAATTATTAATTGCTTCATGTTGTACAAGTGATGAATTAAAATTTTAAATAATTCGTATTGCCTTGTCAATTAAGGTTAAGACAGCTTAATCATTTAGGGAGAGCATGGAATTATCTTAACTACTCTTAATCGACCACCTAATTTAAATCGTCTAGGTCAATGAGTTAATTCAAAGTTCAATGTAATATTAATGAGATGTATTTTAAAAAATTTCCAGACATTTGGCGATAAAGTACTCGGACAATTCTCATGGATAATACCTGTGTTGGTCGCCATATCGGCCTTCGGAGGCCTGAGCGTTCATATAATGGCCTCATCCCGTATGCTATTCGTCGGTGCCAGGAATGGACACTTTCCCACACTTTTGGCTCATTTAAATCTCGAACGGTTAACACCTATACCATCTCTTGTATTTTTGGTAAGTTATTTAAGGCAGAAAAAAAAATCTATCAAATCAATTAAATATAAAAAGTTGTGTGCTTCATCTTAACACAATGCTAATGTAATACATTACTAGAGTGTTAATTCATAATATAGGAATTAAAAAAAACATTTATTATGTTATTAATATGAATATCATTTATTTATTTATTTTTTAGAATATTTTATCCCTTTTTATGCTGATTACCAGTGATATTCATAAGTTAATCACATATTGTACGATCGTCGAATCCTTCTTCGTGATGCTCTCTGTGTCCGGCATACTATACTTAAGGTGGAAACAACCGAAACTAATCAGGCCCATCAAGGTCCATCTAGCAGTGCCTATTACCTTCGTCATAATCTGTCTATTCCTGATCGTGATGCCGTGCGTGGAAGCACCGTACGAAGTCGGCATCGGAGCCCTCATTACATTATCCGGAGTACCCGCATACTATTTCGGCGTGCTCTGGAAGACCAAACCTCTATGGTTCCAAAAGATAATGCGTAAGTGCATACATTTATCAAACCGAATAGAGTTTACAATTTCTTATATTTCAGATAATCTCACATACTTATCACAAAAATTATTAGTGGCAGCGCATGAAGACGAGTGATTTTTTTCTACCAAAAATTTAGCCTTAAGGTCCTATTAAGTTTTTGTATAATATAAAATGTTAATTGAAAGGTATTCTCTGGCTTTCTGTATTAATAACTGTGATTTTTATTTCGTTTTTAAGTTTTTATTTGCGCTAGTTTGTTTCGATCTGATTTTGTTTGTAGCTTATTTATACAGAAGACAATACGATTATTGGATGATTCACAATTTTTTTTAAAATGGAATGTACTTACAAATGTCATTAAAGAGAAATATTTATTATATATTTTTGGTACAAGACCGGTGAGGAATATTAATTAGACTTGTTAAGTTAATATTATTAACCATTGTTATATGTAATAAATTATGCAGTTACCATCAAAAGTATTTATGGAAAAATATTGTTTGTTACTCACTTTTGAGGAGGAAAATATGCCGGGATCTGTTTATATCTTGTAATTTAATGAGGAAATGTCAAAATTACAAAATAAACTGATGATAAAAAATTTGAGTTTCTTCATTTCACCATACCTATTTTTATTGTGTTAAAAAAGCTGAAATATACTTAAATTCTAATTGGATATCTTATATGTAGTTTTAAATTTTGAAAGTTAAATATTATTATGATGGTTAAGCCTTGTTTTCATGTGGAAATTCTCTTTATATTATAAATACATATATGTATGTATGTATTTGTTTATTACTACACTTTCACTTAATAAAACTCCAAATTTGCCAAGTTTTGATGCTGCTGAGAACCTTTTAGGTCTTTATTATCGTTCAAAAACTGCGTCATATTACAAAAACTAACTTTCAACGATTACATGAAAAAAATAGTAATAAACATATAGTAAACGTTTTGGTGTAGTGTTTAAATTTTAAATATGTTTATTTTTAATATTAACTAAAGTAAAAACTATGTTACGCTTTATGTAATGTATATTTGGTTGCATATCGTTTCAAAGTTTTGTACCTTATAAAAAATTTTTGTAACGCCACTGGAATTTACATTTACAGTAACACCAACTTTATAAATAAACATATTATAATTATTGGCGTGTTTTATCTTTAATAATCGTATAAATAACTTATAAAAAAACAATATTTAATTACATTATACTAAAAAGAAACTAATACTAATTCATTTTACTTTCTACTAAAATACTCACTATTTCGCCCTATCATGGTCACAGCGACAATCCAATCATTCTGTCTCTCTCTTTCACTATGATTTTTTCATTCTAAAATTGTCATTATTGTCAATTGCGCCGCATTGTGTTTGAAGGGTCGAGGTGAATAATCACAAATTATCAATTACAACAAACCAGAAGTCTTTACACAATGGCCGATTTTACTGTGGTTACTTCGGATTTTGTCAATGTGCTTATTTCCACTTCAAAGGAAGACATATCATCATTCAATGAGAAGAGATTTCCGAAAGACATCACTGTTTCGGACTTAAAAGTAAGTGCTCAACTGACTCATTATAAATTTGAGTATTTTACTCAAGTTCCATCATACAAAGACTTTATGTTCAAAACAGTTAGCTTGAGATGTACGTAAAATACTAATGTTTCAAATACAATTAAATAAAATAACTTTCTCCACAGTTTTATTTAATTAATATATCTCCACGTAACTCATCAACCAACATTACAGTAGTAAATACTTCACTTGTTTATTCTTAATTTAAATATGTTATTCATGTTTTATTCTTACTTAAAATCGTAATTCTATTTATAGTTTCACCACAATGTCATTAAGAGCAGTGTAGCTAAATAATTGTAGTAAATAAACACAATAAAAATTAAAATAACATTAAACCTTAGGTTGTAGAAAATTAACTAATAATATTACAATAAATATTCATCGTGCATCATTTAAAAAAAAGATTGTGCCAGTAAATTAAAATATATACACAATATTTATAATGTAATAACATTTTTGAGGCTAAACTTGAATTGATGACTGGAGCAACCTGTACGACCATGACCATTGAAGTTTACGATAAAAATGACAAGTTGGTTTGCACACTATCAGATAACGGTGCACTCTTGGGATCTTATCCAATCGATAATGGCATGAGGCTGCACGTGATCGATAAATTCGCTTTAAGAAGTGAGCTAGATTTTGGAAACGTGGAAAAGTACGAAATTCCTGATGAGAAATATGAGCAGATGACTGACACGGCCAGGTCATTCTTAATGAAGAACAAGTTGGGTAATTTATATTAATTGTTGATCTTATCGAATTGGATAAATTAAATGTAAAATTTTAGGTCAGTACAATGAGGAAACCCAGAAAAAGAAGGAAAAACAAGAGGCCGAAGATAAAAAAATCGCCGAAGCTACTGAGGTCGGTTCCAGGTGTAAAGTTACAGTTACAAATGCCCCCACAAGGCTCGGCACTGTCATGTACACAGGGCAGGTTGAAGGGCTGGCCGGATACTGGATAGGTGTTAAGTATGATGAACCACTTGGAAAAAATGATGGAAGGTAAGACCTGATCAACAATACATGTATTTATTCTAATCAATTTTTATTGTTAGTTTCAAAGGGAAGAAATATTTCGACTGCCAACCGAATTATGGAGCTTTCATCAAACCGAAAAATGTTATGATTGGAGATTTCCCTGAAGAGGATTACGATTTGAACGAAGAAATCTAAAGCAGCAATTATCAAACCAATTATATATTTATTAATAAATTAATGTGATACTTATTTTTGTTATAAGTAGTATTTAAGATTTATACACAAATTTTTTTAATAGCTTTCTGTGCTTATCGAAGCATTTTTTATGCTAATAAACACCAACGCTTGACTGACTTTATAAACTCACTGATTGGAATAGAAATAAAAATATTAACGTGAAAAATGTTTATTGGAATAAATACAAAAACATATACACCAATTTTAGTTTATTTAATAAAGATTATTATATAGGTTTGATCTTGAAATGTAAACCGATGAGGGAAAACACGAGGCACTTCAGGTCTTGGACGAGGTAGTAGAAGCAGCGCAGACCCTCGGGGTCCTTCGACTGGCTGACGTCCACCAAGGAGCCCGTCTTCGAGGTGGTGAAGGAAATGTGTTCATCGTTGATGACAATTTCGAGCTCTTGGCGACCGATACGATCCGGCGGAGGCCACAGCGAGTCGTCCTCCTGCATGATTTCCGAATCGACGATGATCCTCTTCAGTTCCTCCATAACGCAATTGTGAACGTACACTTCTTTTCGGATCATGGTGTCGTTCTTGTAATTCGAGTTGTTCGCGTAGCGTAGCTTGCCGTCCGGTCTGAATTCGAACTCTAAGAACTCGTGCCCGAATTTACCTTTGTGGCCTACGTAGTATCTTATGTAAAAATCCGCCGACATTCCAGCGGTTTTCTTTCTTCTTTTCTTCTCAACTAAATGAACGTTTTTAACCACAAATTATAACGGCACAATTTACCGATGATTGTTTGCCTACACAAACTAGCGGGAAATTGACGAACTCCTAAAACGAAATATATGTTATGCTCCATAGATGTCGCTTATTTTAAATTTATAATTAATTGAACTTGTATTAATCAATGAAAAGTTGAGATAATGTAAAAATATGAAATATCATTAGAAACGTATCTGACCGTGCAAGGTTTAAATAGTATTGATTGAAATATTATATAATATTTCAATCAAGGATAATATTAAATAATGAATTTTTAATCTTCAAATATACTTTTTATGGTTTTAAAAATTCATATTAAATTCACGGTAATCAATTTGACGTTAAACTTATTCTTTATATTTACTGATATTAATTAACTTAATAAATTTTATTAATGCGAAATATTTTTAAACGGTAAAAATATAGTTAAGTCTAATTTTGATTTACATTGTGTTTTCTATGGTCGTTGGAGTATCTTATGCTTATATTGTATGTAATTTCTATGATCGTATCTTAGGCAACCGTATTTACACTATTTGTGAACGTTGTTTAGGTCACGTTCGGCATGCAGTACTTTTAATTCATTAAAATAACCATTTAATATCGAAAACATGTTGTTTAAAGTGTTAATCCGTAATTTTTCCATTATATCTTATCAACGCCAAAGAGAATTGACAAAATTGAGGTAAAATAATTAAAAACCTCTTATATATAGTTTATTGATGAAATAAAATGAAATTGAGTTATTATTTGAGTATTATCTAATAAATTTTTGTGTTCTCGAGTAGTTTAAAATACTGTGTTATATTTGAATTATATTTTTAGTAATAACAATATTAGAAGATAATAAAACACTTTGTAATCACTTTCTCCGATGTTTATTTTTGTAGTGTTTCATAATATTATTATTGATAATAATAATTAATTTTGTATACACATTTAATAACCTGGATCTGGATTGAGTTTGCCAAGGGTGATCAAATCATTGACCAGAGCACTTAGGCCTCACTAGGCCCGTTGTGTCCATTTAATAACCTATTTCTTTATGTATTTTAGAAAATGTAGTGCTGCAATTTTTGGAGCTTCTTTAGCCTTCACCGGGTATAGAGCTCATGCGAAAGAAGCCCTGGACATGAAGGATTTAATGGCCCTTCCCATAACACCTGTCGATAAGCTGGCCAAGACTCCGGATGACATGAAAACTCGCATGGAGTTGCTCATTTTGAGGATCCAAGCCGAATTCTGTAGGGCTTTAGAGAGGGAAGAGACGGGAGGGAAGAAGTTTGTGGTGGATAAGTGGACGCGACCCGAAGGCGGTGGTGGAATTACTTGCGTGCTGCAAGAAGGAGAGGTTTTTGAGAAGGCCGGCGTGAATATATCCGTGGTGACCGGCACCCTACCACCGGCCGCCGTTGCGCAGATGCGCTCCCGGGGCAGAAAGTTCAAAGGTGACAGCCTACCTTTCTTCGCCGGAGGTATCAGCGCCGTTATCCATCCTAAAAATCCGTACGTGCCAACGATTCACTTCAATTATAGGTATTTTGAGGTGCAGGACGGCGATAATGTCGAGTGGTGGTTTGGCGGAGGCACGGATTTAACCCCGTATTATTTGGATGAGGAAGACGCCCGGCATTTTCACTCCACCCTGAAGGCTGCGTGTGATAAGCATGACAAGTCTTATTATTCAAAGTTTAAGAGGTGGTGCGATGATTATTTTTACATACCGCATCGGAGTGAGAGGAGAGGGGTTGGTGGGATTTTCTTTGATGATTTGGATACACCCGGACAGGATGAAAACTTTCAGTTTGTGACTTCGTGTGCTGAGGCTGTTATTCCTTCTTATATTCCCTTAGGTAAAATATTGTTAACAAAATTATAGATCAATAATTTCAAAGGGAATACTTCTTGAAGAAGTAGTTTTAAATGTTAATTACTGAATGAATTTTCTAGTTAAATTGAAATTTAAATTTAAACGCCGCCAACATTCAAGAGTTTGTCAAATTGAATTAAATTCTATAAATTTATTTATTGTTTACATATAATTATTACTATAATAATTATTTAAAATTATTACAGTTACTAAACATAAAAATGAAAAGTACACAGAGCGTGAAAGGCAGTGGCAACTACTTAGGAGAGGACGTTATGTCGAGTTCAATCTAATTTATGACAGAGGGACAAAGTTTGGACTGCACACTCCCGGGGCCCGATTTGAAAGTATTCTAATGTCGCTTCCTTTGAATGCTGTAAGTAGTTATAGGAAAGTTTCCGTTCCATGTGGACTGAATATAATTTATGTTTCAGAGATGGGAGTATATGCACAAACCTTTTGAAAAGAGTAGGGAGGGAAGACTGACGGAGGTGTTGAAGAATCCCCGGGAATGGGTTTAATATTGAATATATATTTTGTGGTCTTTGGAGTTTGATTTTTCTTATGTAATTAATTCAATATTTTTATGCAATAATAAACAATTTTTTGTTAATAATGTGTTTTATTGATTTATCATTTATTAAATTTTCGTATTACACCTTTAATTGAAAAATGTGGTAATGATTTTGATGGTTGATGATAAATAGTACAAAGTATTTTAGTTATTAAAAATATTTTTTTTTAATTTTCCACCACAGGTTAAGTGAAAAAGTCATTGATTATGTTTTTAGTGTATTATATCATATTAAAATAATTAATGTTGGCAATAGAAATAATAATCCGTTTGAGGTTATGTTATTTTAACAAGTTGGGTGTGATTTTTTTATGATTGTTGGATAAATTGTTTGTGCTTTATAATAACTTATGTACATTTGGAATTTTATTTATAAAGAAACAAAAATATTTCTATTAGATCTACATATTTTCGTAATTTTAATGGAACATTCGTAACGTTTTTCAATTGTTTTTATCCATTAATGCCAACATGGCAAATTGAAAGTACTGTATATAAGATTTTATCATCATTTTATCGTATACAATAAATAAAAACACCGTTACTCCTTACTTCACTTCTTTATTTGTAACCTTAGATGTACAATTCGAGACACAAGGTGCTCATTATCAATAACAAACTAACTATACCGTTACATTTTATCGTATTCTTAGAAATGATTATAGATAATATGTTTAATATAATAGCCCTAATTTAGATTATTTATATGATGTAATTTAATACATTTAATTAAAAAATTTCAAAAAGTAGGTCATTCTGCTCTTCATATTATAAATTGTTCAAACATCCTGTCGACTGGGAGCGTGGCGTACTCCTGTAATCCAGCTACTTGGAGGTCGGGTCTAGTGGACGGTTTGAGGTCGGGAGTTCTGGCGCGGAGTCTTCCTACGTCGACTGGGCGTCCGCACTAAGCTTGGCGTCAATATGGACGCCCCGGAGGAGTCCGGGGCGTCCAGGTTGGCCAAGGAGGGGCGCACCGGGCCAGGGGGGAAACCCAGCAGCCAAAAGTCCCCGCGTCGAGCAGTAGTGGGATCGCGCCCGGGAGTGGGTGCTCCGTGACAGCCCGACCAATAAAATCAGACCTATACCTTTTGTTATCACCAAAAATAATCATTTATTTTTTAACAATTTAAAATTATCATTTTACAAATTTTAAATCAAACGTTTAATTTATAAATTAAAACATATTTATTAATTAATTATTGATGTAAACCATAAAAAAGGAATCTGTATTTATCAACATGTCAATTAATTCAAAAGTATAAATGTAGAGGGCGTATAATTAAATCATTGACATATTTATTTAAAAAAAATTTAATTGAACTTTAAATTGCATTATAATATATATAAACATTTTCATAAATCACTTAAACTTTATAAAATGTACCGTGAAAACACTTAATAAAGTCAACAGGATTTCGAAAACATGCATATTAAACAAATTTATGGAATTTGAAACAAAACAAATAATTTTAAGGCAATACTAGTTTTATTAACACTTTAACCGTTGATTGAAATCCTTCAATGAACTCTTTACCCTTGGTTTTGATATTTTTCGTTTGCTTTAAAAAAATAACAATTCCGTGAAGTATATTGGGTTGCATACATCTGTTTCAGTTTTAACTTTAAAATCAAGAATTTTAGGTAGATACACTTTCATTTTTTAAATCAAATTAGTTATATTGTAAGATAGATAACAAATCCATTTAAAATGTCATTATCAATTACATCTATACATATTCTATGTTTATGTTTATTATTCTTTATCGTATATTAATTAATACATTTTATATAGACCTAGCGTACTCTTGACCTACCTCAATTCATTTCGTATTAATCTAGGCTACTTTTGACCTAACCCAATAAGTTCTATATTGCGCCTGACATACAAAAATAAATAATACATCCGTCCAGCGTACTCTTGACCTACCACAACGCACAGTACATTGACCTAGCGTTATCCTGACCTATCTTAATAAACTGTAAATTAGCATAGGTCAGTTACATGGTCGACGAAGGTACCGTTTGTTAGGGTAGGTCAAGAGTACGCTAGGTTGCTGGCCAATGCAATTAAACCTTTTAAATTTGAATTTGAATATAAATATGAAGATATTAATTTTAAACACTTTCAAGTCACTTTTATATAACTGCTTCTTATAGAAATGCATTAAATAAGTAATTAATCTCTAGATGAATTATAAAAATTAAACGACTCGCTTAATTAGCCAACGGTTAGCGCAAGAAGATAATTATGAAACAGTGCTTTCACTCAATACCCCAGCATCTTATTAATTACTCACACAAAAAAACGATTTATATTAATTCGAACGTATTATTGTATTCCTCTCACAGAAACGGCGGTGTCATGCAATAAATGTAAATCCGCTATTGTTCCCAGTTTTCGGATTTACCGCCTAGATTTGTGAGCGCGTTTATTTTTTGCCGAAGAAAAGTTTTTCCTCGCGTATTAAAAATTTCGTCGCACGTGCAGGTGAAATGGCTGCGAACGAATTAAATTTGGGTGGACAGTATAAGAAATTGCAAATTGATTTCCTAACATGGGCGGCCAGTTGGGTGCGGAATGGTGCTGAGCTTGAGGTAATGGTTTTATTTAAATTAAAAATTATCGTTGAAAAGTTTGATGTTTTTAGCCTGTGTCGTGTGATTTACCCGACGTAGTCAATTTATTGCAAGCGTTGGGTTTTCGGATACGAAATGTGGACGATAAGCAGTCGCAGAGTTTGTCGCCGTTGAGGGGCGGCGAGAATGGGTCTAAGGTGATGGTTTCCTGCACGTACTCGGGGCAAACGTGCGTTTTAGAGCAGCCCACGGATAGGATAAACTGCAGGTGCACGAGGCCCCAGAGGAAGGAGACCAGTGACGCGATTTGGGAAGTCACGGCGACGACACCACGGGCAACACAAGTATGTGTTTTCAGAATTAAAATTATACCAAAAAAAATGCAATAAAAAATAGCTAAATAAGCTATCAATTTGAGATCTTTTTTATATTAATTTCAGGGTTTGGTGGAAACAGGCTGTGACTTAATCCCTCAGATGACTAAAGAACACTCGTCAATTGTAAAACATGTGGTTAATTATTTGGTGCGAATGATACGTGACAAGAATTTTGGTAGCATAGGCGATCTCAACACGACACCAATTAAATTTACAGGCCGGAGGAGTGAACCATGTGGGGGTGCCTCTTTGTATCAAAATATTACCCCTAAGAGGAACCAATTATTAACTCCATCTAAATATGATTCACCAACAAGGTATTGCTTAGTTGTATCGATTATAAGACTTAAAAATATTTGATTGATGTTTAAAAGGAGTTACCACTTGAAATTATTTTTTGTATAACATCTAATAAAGTATGCTTTGAACAAATATTATACTTTCAGATATCGATCATTAGATACACTCACATCAAAAGATGCAGACATTGGCCTGCCGGAACCTGGATGTTTATTGCCAAAAGTTTCGATCGATAAAAATGTAAATCCGATCACAGTTTCAAGTCCGGTAAGTTTTAATACTACAATTCAATTAAAATCAAACACAAAATACCACCTTTGATTAAAAATTAAACAAACTTAATTGATAATATCTATATATTTATTCTTTAAAAGCCAAAATAAATATATTTTTTCAAAAAAATCAGACACTCTCAAGGAAGAGGTTGATGATATGACGATTTAGTAAGTGGAAGTAAGAAACGAATAATTTAAATGTATATTGGGTTGCCTATTTTGCGTAATTTTAGAAATATCAATTTTAATTTACATACAAATTGTATTAATACAATTTCTTTGCAATGTAATTTAATATTAAGCTGCTGATTACATATTACATGATTTTTTAAATGTACTTCTAGACAATAAAATTAATTTTGAAGCAAGTATAGTTGGTGGCCTACATTACATAAAAATTAAACCATTAAAAAAATAATTTTATAATCTTTCTCTTATTTCTTTTCAGAATATTAAACTTGCAGCATCGGATACGAGTTACAGTTCCGGTTCAACTATAGAGGAAGCGTCCATTTCATCCAAGGCAGTGAGCTTAGTCAAGAACGCATCAGAAACTCTGCTGAAAGCCCTAAATTTAATGGAAGGCCAATCGAAGAAAAACTACGCGGTTAGCCCCACTAGCGCTTTTGAAGATAAAATAATATCCGCGTCGAAAAATATACGAGTATGTATTATACATAATTACCCTTTCTAAAAAAATACTACTATTTTTGATAAGTTTTACACGAAATATAATTTTTAATTGATAGTAGCAATTATCTATTAACTACGTGGCTTTTTCTCCATATAATTTGTGTATTTATGTGCGTATATCCAAACGTAAGGTTATTGACTTATTGTTATTCTATGAAATATTCGTTTGCAGAAATTAATTTGCACTTCGAAACCGCCGCCGTCGACGACGAGCCTACGCCACGGTTCGAGCCCGACACTGTCCACAAAGTCGGGACTGTCGATCGCCAAGCCTAAATTAAAACTGAAAACCGACAGTTACACCCTGGAAGTGCCGAAAACCGTCAAAACCAGGGTGCGCAGGAATTCCGACGAGAAGTCCGGCATCCCCAAGCCCGAAGGGGTGTTCAAGAAGACGGACAAGTACTCGCACATCAAATCTACGATTCCAAAAATGACGGATACCACAAAGAAACCCGTCCAAGGATAGTTATTTAGGTGTTTTCATTTTAAAATTTATATAAATGTGATCCGACTTAATCAAACGTTGATTTAATTATTTATACACTTTAATTCTATACTTTTGTATTATTATATATTTAACTTTATAACTGTTGTTTTATCTTCATTGAATAAAATAATATATTTTGATGATTTTAGTTATTTTTAAAAAACAATTATTTACGATCACCCTGTATAAGTTTTAAATAGTAACAATTACGCCATCTATTGGTTTAACACATTTTTAACCTTTGACGTTTTACATAACCTAAAAACAAAGCTGGCCCCAAAAATAATAGTGAAAAATGCCTGAAAAAACTGAAATGCACGACTTTAATAAGCTCATCAGCGACATTAGGCATGGGTGGGTGTGCTGATTTAATTTTTGCATGGAAATACTAAGGCGCAATATGTTTTTAGGAAGGTTAGCAATTCGTACACGATTGCCATGAGAACTGAAGAAATATTAGAGAAGATGATTAGTGAAGGGAACTGGAACACGGCTGAGTATGTGTATGGGGTAATAGTGGTTTTAAATTAATGTTTACCCTTTTTTAGAGAGTTGATGAAATTGATCCGAGCGGAGGTTAAGAAAATAACATCTGCTTTACCACAAGAGGTTACCTCGACGAATATTATGAGGCACGTTTTGAAAGTTATTAGGGAGGAATATGATTCTGGATTTAAGGTAAATTTTTTATTACAATTAAAATCTAGATTTTTAATAATTACCAAATGAACACTAGCTTTTTAAACGCAAAATTAATACAAGTGAAATTTCAATTATGAAACATAAATATTAATATAAAAGTAGGGTAGGAATTTTAAATATGCAAAGGGTTAATTTAATTTGATTTAAAACATTTACAATATAATGTTAATTGTATTTTTTTTTAGAGTAAAGGTGATAGAGAACAATCATTGCACCATTTAGTGACTTCAGACAGTGATACTGCCGGTGATTATTCAAAGTCCTTAGCTAGTTTAAAGTCATCATTGTTGGATAATCTGTCGGAATACAAGGTTGAATTGGAAACAAGTTCGGATAACATAGCTGCACAGGCTTGCGAGCACATTCACACGAATGAAATCATTCTCACCATGGGGAAATCGAATACGGTTGAGAAATTCTTGAAGTCGGCGGCGGCCACGAGGAAGTTTCAGGTCATAGTTGTGGAAACGGCACCTTTACAATATGTAAGTAAACTATTTATATGAAAATAGGTGTAATTAAATATTAGCAAAAAAATAAATTCAGTTAACTGTAATGAAAATGTATGTTTGGTTGCATATTTTGTAAAAATATAAATTGAATTGATGGGGATGATACATGATGAAACTCTATAATACAATGAAATAAAACAACACATTTGGGAGGATTTCATATTTATTATGAACATGTTTCACTACACACATTAACTTGATAAAAATTAATAATTTTTGTTGTGCTACATTCTTGATGGAAACAAATATTAATATTAGGTGTAGAGTAATACTTGTTTTGTTCCATAATATTTTTATTTTCAGTTGCATGACACGTGTTTCAGTTTTCGCAGACCATTATCAAAGTAAAACTGAAAATAAAAACATGGAACACCTAATATAAAGGTGTATGTTCGGTTGCATATATTTTTAAGGATAAAATTAGTTATTTCAATTAAATAATCTACAAAATAAATATAATAAAACTTATATGTATTAAATAAGGATTTTATTAACCATGTGTATTATTTTCAGGGTCATGATATGGCAGCTAGTTTAGCGAAGAGCAATGTTCAAACAACAGTCATACCTGATTCGTCTGTATTTGCAATTATGTCGAGAGTAAATAAGGTGATCATAGGTGTGCATTCAGTTATGGCGGATGGTGGAATGAGGGCATCTAGTGGGGCTCATGCTATAGCTTTAGCTGCCAAACATTATTCAGTACCAGTAAGTTTAAAATAAGAAAATTCCTCAACAATTACAGATAATTTTTTTAATAAATAAAATTATGAAGTATAGAATCATTAAGCCATATTTGTATTGTAGGTGATGGTGTTGGCGCATATGTATAAACTGAGTCCTGTGTACGTCTGTTCGCATGAGCAAGAAGCCTTTAATGTGTGCGCCTCGCCGGCAGACGTTCTTCCATATTCCAGTGGTCCCATCATAAATAAGGTTGAAATTTTCAATCCCATGTTCGACTACGTGCCTCCAGAATTAGTCACTCTGATAATATCCCACCAGTAAGTAACAGTATAATTTTTACATTTATAAACATTAATAATTCTTTATTTTTTTATTACAGGGGTGGCAATGCTCTCTCCTACATCTACAGACTGCTATCTGAATTGTACCATCCAGACGACTATTAAATTACATTTGTATTGATTGTTTCATAATAAAAAATAAATATTATTTTAATTTATTTAAATAATTACGCTGTTTTTGTTTATTATTATCACCCACAAACATTAAATTTACTAAATCAAAGATGAAAGTATAAATTTATTGATATATTATCTCAATAAAATCTGTAATACAATAAAATAAACATATTAATAGATATATTTCCATCAAGACTTTAACGTATCATATATACATTTACGTAAACAATTAAATAAAGTGTACTCGAAAGAAATAGGATGGACTAGAATTGTGGGGTGGTTATTAAATGGTTAAACATTATCCAAGGTGACGACGCTTATTGTACTCTCTGGTTGCTGATCCATCCGTTGAAAGGCTGACGGACAGCTTGAACATTGGGCGTCTCGTGTAGGCTCTTCATGAACGATAACTGTAAAATATAAAGAGAAAATAAATCGCGAATTAGATATGGTGACAAATTTATCTAAAATAATCGTTTTGTAAATATAAATTAATTAATAAGATTGATTTTTTTTGAGGTTATGTTGTTTTAATGAATTCCCTAATATCATCTTATGAGTAGAGTAATGAGGATTAATTATGATGTTATGTTAATAAAAATATTAATTCTTACCTTTATAAACACTCAGTTATAATTGTGTGTTTTTATAAAGCTATATATAAGAGAAAGTTATATTGTGTTTAAATGGACCAAAGCAGAATCGTATTGAATGTTGTGAGCGTAATTGATTGAGATAGTAGTATTATTCATATATAGTTAAATAAACACTGTTATGATGGTATAATTTAGTATAATAAAGACGATCTTTACTGCGCTTTAACGATTCAGAGTAGCAATAATTCTTGTGCCTAACTATTTTTCACAAATCGACTTAAGAACATGATTACTAAATTAACCATTGATAATGAGTACATAGTACTCGAAATATACATTACATTATTAATAAAATAATAAGTGAAGTAAGGAATTCATTCATAATTAAGAAGATGATGTTTCAATTTTTTTTACCTCGATGGGTTTTAAAGCGAAGTCGACCCTTTGTGCTAATCTGTATATTTGGTCATAATCCACGTTGACCAATCTTGTGTGAGGTAGGAAACCGTCTTTGTACGCTGTTACTTTGTACTGTCCCGGTGTTAACAGTCTGTAGTAGTCTCCATCGTGTACTATGAATAAACAAATAAGTAAAACATTAATAAATCAACCAATGAATCATTGAGTTAACTTATTTTTAAGTTGTTGAACTTACCAGATGTAATGTCATGATCGATGTCTTTATCCATTCCGCTTGTGATATTTTTGACATGGATTATTGCATTAGAGATGCCCTGCTTTGTCACACTGTTATACACAATCCCTTTAATACCGATATGACTCTGAAAATAAATGAAATAAAGTTAATAATCATACTGATGTTATAAATACATCGGCTTTGATTAATTCTCAAAAAATGAGGGATTGGTATACCAATATACTGATAATGTAATGATTAATTTTATCGATTGCAGAATTCTCACACCAGAATTGATATAAACCAATACTGTATGCATATTTTCTGATATCGATTAACACCACCGGTGTATATTTAATGCCAATTGTTTATTTCCCAAGAATTAATCAATTTGAGAATGTATAATCAAGATTATCATTATGATTATTGGGTGATCTAATTTTTATTATGTATGTAAAATGAGTAGATCGATAAATATGAATTTTTAAAGAAGCAGAGAGAAAATTTTTTACTTACATGCCATATATAATATATCAAAGCATCCTTATTTCTATTCCACTCATTCTCCAGCTCCTCAACCGGGGTATATTTCTTGCATCCTAGTTCCATCGTTAAATCAAAAGAATTACTTGACAGGTAATTAAAGTCTTGCAGACCTGAAATTACGGTCGGTGTTTGATTTTGGGGTTTCGTTAAGAGTACAATTAGTATAAATAAAACTTTTATGTATCCATTTTTCAGAGCGTGAAGAGAGGACACAACAATTTTATTTATATTGAAATTAAAACATTATACACACACACACGTATATTGTTGGTTTGAGTTTACGTAAAGTGTTTTGTAAATGAAAATAACACACAGTGTATTTCTTACCGGCTAGATAAGTATATTTTCTATGTTCCTTACTTTACTTGTTTATTAATTGTTAGATGTACATTTCCTTCGCAAGGTGAACACTAACAATAACAGACAAGTTTAACACTTAATAAACGAGCGAAGTAAGAGAATAAACTGTGTGTTATTTTCTCCCACACGTATATAGATATGTAAGTAGAATCAGAAGAACGTTCCACACTCACCGCCTTCAACATTATACCATTCGGCTCCGTTCGTGATGCCGCCCTGTTTACCAAACTGAATGTCACCTGTGTTACAGGCCGTTCTCTCATGATCAGCCATATCAGCATGCTTTGAAGCGTACGCTTTAGCTAAATATCTGAAAAATAAAACATAGAAGAATACATTTAATAAAGTCCTTTTATAAAACCTATCTTAATACTTGTGTTAGTATACTTATGTGTGTAAAAACCAAAGGATTACAATCATTATTAATTATATTCCATTGTAGATTGGTAGTGGTATTAATGGCCAATCTTAATTTACAGTTGTAATAAATAATAAAATACGCGGTTAGACTAGCGTACGCTAGGTCAATAAGTAGACTGTTGGGGTAGGTCAAGAGTACGCTGGATTAAGGATCAGACTGTTGAGGTAGGTCAAGGGTACGCTAGGTTAATACGTAGACTGTTGTGGTAGGTCAAGGGTACGCTGGGTTAATACGTAGACTGTTGTGGTAGGTCAAGGGTACGCTGGGTTAATACGTAGACTATTGTGGTAGGTCAAGAGTACGCTAGATTAAGGACCAGACTGTTGTGGTAGGTCAAGGGTACGCTTGGTTAATATATAGACTGTTGTGGTAGTTCAAGAGAACGCTGGATTATTAAAGATCAGGCTGCAGTAGGTTAAGTTAATAGATAAAGTATTTTCATAGGTCAAGAGTACGCTAGGTTGAAATATATAAATTAATATTGCAGTAAGACCAATGTTCACTTGGCTATTAAATATAATGTTGTGCGAATGGTTTTCCCAAATCTAATGGTAAAAACGGTTTATTTTCCTTAAGTACAAATATGTTGTAACTTTGGTTGCCTACAAACAAAAACCATAACGATGCATTATAAGTATCTTTCATTCATTAATAACTAATATTTTGATTTATTATCAATTGACACTCACTGTATTAAACAAAATTGAATTAAATATTATAAAATCTCCATATTTAGCACAGCACGCAGAACTTTTCTAATAAATATTTAACATTTCAACAGAATCTATTTTACAACATCTGCGCTGTGAATTTCCGCAAAATTAGGATTTATTTATTCGAGCCCCCGATGTTTGTACAAGCCGACCTCGCCTGAAAAACCGAGGAATCCTCGGTTTGCGCGAAATTAAACACTTGGAATAAATCCTCCAGAATAACGATCTGCATATTTCTGTTTTAATCAAAAACGTCTGCGCTCCGATTTGCATGAGGGAAACGAGGGTTACGGATTAGCCACAAACTTCCGGAATTAATGGGCCGGAAGTGTACGATATAATTAAATCCGGGGAATTGGAGTTTTAACGAATTCTGCACTATCAGCGGTATCTTCAGTGTTTGTTTGCGTATGATAAGCTGAATTGCGATTTATGGAAACGCAAATTAAAACAACAAAAAATAATCCAATAGATTAATTGAAATTTCTTTAAAGGTAAATAATTTAATTCATCATGAATTTTAGTTATAAAATAAACATTTTATTGATTTAATTCAATTAGTGATTTAAACTTAATTGTTAACAACATTATGGTTAATTCAATATGTCTTTAGATTATTATTATTATAATAAATATTGTACTAACGAAACCTTAGGAAACATTTATTTTACAATTTCATTATATTGATTTAAATAATAAACAAAAGAGTTATATAACACTTTAAACATTTCAGCTATTTAGGAATTATGTGTATTTCAATATGTAGATAACAAAATTGCATTGTAATTATAAATGCGAATAAAACAACGTTAAGTAATATTTTCATTATGTATATACACCGTGAAAGTTGTATTATTTTTTGAGAAACTACCGTTTATGTTATTGGGGTTAATAGGTGGGATAGTGGCCACCCACCTACCCTACATATGTAAATAAACACAAGTTAAAACGTGAGGTTTTATTATTTAAACAACATCGCCATAAATACTGCTGTGGTTTTTAAGAACATAAACGACGGACAGTGATGGATGTAAAAATGTATATGTAGGGTGGGTGGGTGGCCACTATCCTATCTATTAGCCCTAATAATATAAACGAGGGTTTCTCAAAAAATATTATATACTAAAGAGATTGTTTTCAAAATAATTAAAGTATACATTTTCTTATAAGTAAATATGTCTTCAGTAAAAATCGATCGTATGATTAACTGTGAAGGATGAAGGATGAGATAGGGGTGGCTTCTAGGTTTATTATTTTAAAAACTCTCGTTTGTATTATTAGGGCTAATAGGTGGGATAGTGGCCACCCACCCACCCTACATATACAATTAATAATAAGTCAAAACAAGAGGAATAATTAGTTTAAATCATCATCACAAACAGTGAGGTTATTTTTTGCAAAAAATAATCGCTGGATAGTGGTATAAATTAAAATACATATGTAGGGTGGGTGGGGGGCCTCTATCCCACCTTCCAATCAGTAAAACATAAGACGTAATTTTATTGAAATGACTCCACTTACAAGAAGATGTATATTTAAATTATTATGTGTAAATAATAAAAACTTACTTACTTAAAAGTATCATCATCAGGAGAAGAAGCGTATTCACCAGTACTAGCACCGCTCCTGCTGTTATCGTACGGGTAATTAACGACCAAATCGCCACCGTGAAGAGTCGCGGAGAGTGTGAACGGTATCTGCATGATATGCCGGATCACTGCTTTAGTTTCCGGCTGCAACTACAAACAACGATTAGCGAATGGTACGACCACAACAAGCCACCCCTCACTAACCGGTTGATTCAGCTTCGTCACCTGACTGAGTAGGTGATTGTTCTGGTCTTCGTTGTAGACCTCGTTGGTGTACATGATCCGGTTCAGATTAGGGTAGTTCCTGTTCAGATCGATGGAATTGTTATTGGTCCGTCCCACCAGGTCGTATTTACCACCCTGAAAGTTTGTTTTGGTACTAATACTAATGCGGTATTTCTACGGTTAGGGTTTACCGTATCGGTGGCCAGTTGCCACCCGTCGGGATTTAACGAGGGTATCAAGTGTATCCTGGTGTTCTTAATGAGGGCCGTAATTTCTTCATTTCCGTCCAGGTATTGATCGCAGAGGTAATCGGCGAGTTTTAACAATAGCTCTCTGCCCAAGACTTCGTTTCCGTGGATGTTACCCACGTATTTAAACTCTGGAACAACTGTAAGAAAACAAAAATACAGATTTTAATTGATAGGAAGAATTGATAATCATCTCATTATCTACAAATCGTAATAGGAATAACAATTCAGCGTAACTGAAGCTTCAATTTAATTGTAAAGCTATTTAAATATGAACAATAAAATTAAAGATTCATCTTATACTAACAAATAAAAGTTATGGTAATGAGATTGTCTATCTATAAAAATCACAACTATTACCATTATCACTATTTTTACGACTTGCACACTTCAAATGTAATATATTTTATTATACACGTGTATGATTACAAGAATATTGTTTCTAATCGTGTAATAACTCTAAACCATGCGAAAAATTACACTTCAAAAATATCAAGGCATGAAATTATTGTTTTAGTAACGTCAACATATATAAAATATAAATATTTTTGCGTTTTATGTACAATATATTTTGGCCTTAGTTTTGTCTGTATAAATACATTTTTGATTTAATTACACACTATTATAAAGTGTTTCAAATTTTTGCTAACTTTTTTCTTTTGGCTTATATTTTTAGGCGCAGTATATCTGCTAAGAGTAATACACATTTGTATGGTTTTGATTTGATAAAGATTTTCGTTCTTAAAGGTGCGTAGCAAATAATAATTTTATCAAAGCAATTAAAACTTTCTTCATAACTTTAACTTTGAATTATTTCATCAATTTCAGTAGTTTTTATTAAACTCTACATTTTAAAAATAGTTTCATTTCTCTAATCTTAAGGAGGCAAAGTGATTTTTCTAATTCTTTACATCTGCAGAACTTATCTAGTCTATATCGGATTGAGGATGTGTTCATTATCTATTCTAATTTCGGTTATTTTTGCACTTACGTATTTGATGGTGTCCCGGTTGGGCGCCGAATTCGATCACGTAGATCGGCAGTCCCCTGACCGTCTTCTCGCTGAGGGTGTAAATCCTGGTGATCTCCGGGCACTTCTCGTGGACCTGCTGCAGGACCAACGGCAGCTCGGTGTTGTCGTGATGTTTGAAGACGAAGGCGGACTTGGTGCCCAGCAGCAGGAGGCCGAAGGTGAGGAGGTAACGGCACCACATGATGACTGACGATGTTGCGACTGACTGACTGCTGATAGTCCTGCCGTCGTCATTGATAAAAGAATTCGCGACGACGCGCGCCGGCGCCGTCCTATGGATTTTTTAGGTGACGTGCGTGCGCCCACGCTGACAACCGTCACGTGTATTGACACCTGTTACCGACAGAAAGAATTTTTTGATTGTTTCCAATGATATATAATAATTAAACTCGATCAATCAATCAGTTACTGGAAGCAAAATTTACAATTCCTGCCCTTCTGTATGATTAACAATTTACAATTTACAAGATATTTATTTTATCAGTTCATAAGTAAACTAAAAATATAATATACAACAAGAGTTAATAGATTAATCAAAATAAATAAAACAATTAACTTTGTTGGTATCACTTCTTTATCAATAGATGAAGTTAGTTGATTATAATTTACTTAGTTCATTTCTTCTATAGCTTCAACACTATGTACAAGGCTTCTGCCCTCTCCTCTTTAAAGTAAACAGGAAATACGTTTTGGTTTAAGCTGTTTAAAAACGGTGGCTTCTTTCTGAACGACAAACATTGCCCTGGGGACGTTAAAAAGTGCGACGAAGATGCTCGCTGAAAATTTGAAGCAAACGCAGAAAGAGTTTGCAGAATAGCTGGTCATTTGATTAATTTCCAAATGCCTACACGAGATGGAAACGAGTCAGAAAGAAGGAAAATGGGTTTAGTGAGTTTATCACCGAAGGCAACAAAAATCAAAGAGTGAGAGCTTGCCTTTTTCTGGTCAATAAACAATTTCGAAAGTCTGCACGATGAGAAATGGAAACTCTAACACAATCCGAAACACTGAAGGTCAAATAAACAAATGTTAGATGTAAAGTAAAAAACGATATGTTGCACGTGACAAATAATAAATGACGGTTTGAATATAAAAAAATATTTAAAATGGTGAAGTTTAAATGCTAAATTAATATTAATTTGCTTGTAATAAAATTAATTTTTACCAAAACCCTGTTGTATGATCTATGGGTTGAAAGGTGGGATAGTGGCCACCCACCCACCCTACATATTTATTGATACTTTCATCACTGCAACTGTCGTGGATTTCTTAATTGAAAACAAAAATCATGAAGATGTTTTTAATAATTTTATAAGCAGATTAACGATTCAGACTGGAGGATCAAAAATCCAGATTTGTATTCCAGAATTCAAATTCTATATTTCAGATTTCCGAATATAGAATACAGATTCCAGTTTTCAGATTCGAGAATCTAAAATCCAAATTCAACATTCCAGAATCATAAAAAATCCATTCCAGAATCCAGTTTTTAGAATTCAAGTAAATATCATTATTCAGATTCGATATTTTAGATTTCCGATTTTAGATTTCAGAATTCGAAATCCAGAATACAGAATCCAAAACCTAAAATAAAGAATTCGCAATCTAAACTCCAGATTCCAGATTTCATAATTCAGAATCCAGATTTTAGATTCCAAAATCCAGATTCAAGATTTCAGAATCCAGTACTAAAATCTAGATTACAGAATATAGAATCCAGATTTAAGATATCCAAATCCAGAATATATAATCCAGATTTGAGATTACAGAATTCCATATTTCCGAATCCAGATTCCAGAATTCAATATCCAGATTACAAATGCACAAAAACGACGAGTCGCACTCATGGTTGTAGGTGAAAGGGTTAAACTTGTCATCTATCTTTTATAAGATATATATTATTTTGATTTGAAAGTTATGGTTTTGAATCATTCAAATCTTATGATTTTCTTTACCACCAATTAAAATCCTTTCAAGTTGTTGCTGAAAATAAATAGAAGCCATTTCAGTATTTTATGAACACAAAAAAATCAAATTTCTGATCGGTTGCGTGAAAATATTTTAACATAATTTTTTATTACTATTCAACAATTTTGATGTGTGATCAGATATATTAAATGTTACTTAAATGGCAATTTTGTTTTGATTTTTGATAAATAATTGACATAAAACATGCGCCAAGTAACAGATGACAGGCGGCAGGTGACAGATGACAATGACAGATTAAAGATAGCAGACGAAAGATGACAGATGACAAATGATAGATAATAGATTACAGTTTATACTTGACACCTAGAACTTTTAAATATTAGCAAAAATACATAATCACATAAATAATCAGTTTTAAAAACAATAATACTTTATTAAAAAAAAGGTTTCCCAACTTTTTTTTTTCGATGAAAACTTGAATTTTAAGAAATTAAAATTTTCAGGAAAACTACTTTAAGGACAGTTCAAAAATAGATGACAGATCACAAATCATACATGACAGATGACAGATGCTAGATAACAGATGCTAGATAACAGATGCTAGATAACAGATAACAGGTAGCAGAAAACAGATGACAGATGATAGATGATAGATGAAAAATGACAGGTGGCAGATGACAGTTTATACTTGACACATAAAGGAGAATCGTGCAACTATACTATCCTAGAACTTATTTTCTTAAATATGAGCAAAATTAAATATACTTAAATATTCATAAGAGAAACTGATTTATCAAATTAAAAAAATAGTTAAAAAAACTTTATAAAATAAAAGATTTCAAAACTTGGATGACCTTGAATTTTAAAAGACGATAATTTTCTAGAAAACTATTTTAAAAACAATTAAAAAATAGATGACAGATGACCAATCACAGATAAAAGATGGCAGATGACAGATGACATATGACAGATGCTAAATGACAAGACAGATAACAGATGACAGAAGACAAAAGACAGACGACAGATGACAGAAGATAAATGACAGAAGATAGAAGACAATGACAGAGGACAAATGACAGAATGCAAAAGACAGAAGGCAAAAGACAGAAGGCAAAAGACAGAAGACAGATGGCAGATGACAGATGACAGATGACAGATGACAGATGACAGATGACAGATGACAGATGACAGATGACAGATGACAGATGACAGATGACAGATGACAGATGACAGATGACAGATGACAGATGACAGATGACAGATGACAGATGACAGATGCTATACGTGACATATAAAGGTGAGTCCTACAACTGTACTAGCCTAAAACTTATTTTTTATTAAATACATATTAGCAAAAATAAATAAACTTATTACACAAAAAAATCCGTTTTTAAAAGAATAATGCTTTATTTAAAAACATATTTTCAAACTTGGATGAAAACTTGAATGATAATTTTCAGGAAAACTATTTTAAAAACAGTTAAAAAATAGATGTCAGATCACAAATCACATATTGGAGATGACAGATGATAAAAGAAGACAGATGACAGATAACAGATAATAGATGACATGACAGATGACGGATGAAAAATGACAGGTGACAGATGACAGTTTATATTTGACACATAAAGAATATTAGAACTTATATTTCATAAATATCAGCAAAATTAAATATACTTAAATATTCATAAGAAAAATGTATTTATCACATTTAAAAATAGTATAATATAAAAAATAAAACTTTATTGAAAAACAAGATTTCAAAACTTGAATGAAAACTTGAATTTTAAAAGATGAAAATTTTCAAGAAAACTATTTTAAAAACAGTTCAAAGAATAGATGACAGAATAACAGAAGACAGAAGACAAAAGACAGACGACAGATGACAGAAGATAAATGACAGAAGATGAAGACAATGACAGAAGACAAATGACAGTTGATAGAAGACAGAGTACAAATGACAGAAGACAGATGCCAGATAACAAATAACATATAACAGATGACAGAAGACAGATGACAGATGACAGATGACAGATGACAGATGACAGATGACAGATGACAGATGACAGATGACAGATGACAGATGACAGATGACAGATGACAGATGACAGATGACAGAAGACAGATGACAGAAGACAGATGACAGATGACAGATGATAGGAGACAGATGACAAATAGCAGATGACAGAAGATAGGTGGCAGGTGACAGATGATGATGCTAACCTAGAACTTATTTTTTTAAGTATGATGACAGATGACAGATGAAAAATGACGGGTGACAGATGACAGTTTATATTTGACACATAAAGAATCCTAAAATTTACATTTCTTAAATATCAGCAAATTAAATATACTTAAATATTCATAAGAAAAATTTATTTATCATATTTAAAAAATAGTTTTAAAAAATAAAACTTTATTATAAAAGAAGATTTCTAACTTAGGAAGAAAATCTTGAATTTTAAAAGATGAAAATTTTCAAGAAAACTAATTTAAAAACAAAGAAGACAGATGACAAATCACAGATGACAGATGAAAGAAGACAGATGAAAGAAGACAGAAGACAGAAGACAGAAGACAGAAGACAGAAGACAGAAGACAGAAGACAGAAGACAGAAGACAGAAGACAGAAGACAGAAGACAGAAGACAGAAGACAGAAGACAGAAGACAGAAGACAGAAGACAGAAGACAGAAGACAGAAGACAGATAACAGATGATAGATGGCCGATGAAAGATGACAGATGATAGATAATATACTTGACACATAAAGTGTAAGTAAGTGTAAGTATATAAGAAATTGTACTAACTTAGAAGTTTTTTTAAATATTAGCAAAAATGAATAAACTTAAACACTTCTAAGAAAAGTTTATTGTTTATATTAGAAGCAGTTTTCAAAAGTTTAAAACTTTATAAAAAAATTCAAAACTTGGATGAAAATTTGTATCAAAAAGAATTAAAATTATTTTAAAATCAATTAATAAAATATATCACAATTGGTAGATGACAAATGACATATACAGGGTGAGTTTTTTTCGATGTTCTCTATGGGGATCTCGGAAACTATAAGAGATAGAGAAACGGTTAAATGGGGAAAGAAGTGTAGATTTACGAGACAAATAAAATTCCACTTTCAAAGTTTTCAAAAAAGTCAAGGGTAACTAGATATTTTGAAAAAAGTAAAAAGTGTCAATTTTTTCAAATCAATATATCTCGGTTATTATAACAGATAGAAAAAAACTGCAAAGGACAAATTTTAGATAATTTTATGTAGATTAATAAAAAATAATCAGAAAATTTTTATCGCTATTATTTTCCGAGATATGATGCAAACTTACATTTTTTTAAATGGAAACCATAGTTGGCTATGGCCTCATTCAAAAGGTAATTTTTTTCTCTTTAATCCAATATGACATACGACATAGTTATTTTTAAAAATAAGTGAGTTATAGTCATTTTAAATTTTATTATAAATAAAAAATGGGTAGCCATGAAAAAGATGAAAGTAAAACAATTGCAGTTGTTTATAATAATATCAATATTATAATTATTAATTCTACAAAGTTAAATAAAAATAAAAAAACCAGCATAAGAATAATAATTTTGTAATTATCAAATGACCTTCTGTATGTGGTATAAACCCATTTGTCAAGAGGATAATACTTTCTTACAAAAATATTATGAACAGATGAATCGCGATTAACTAATTGTGGTATTTTTAATCGCCACAATGAACATAGATGAACTTAAGAGAATCCACGAGAAGTTTCACAGAGAAAACTACAAATTAAATTTGGGTTTAATCCATGGTGTGTTTGGATTAATAATTTTCGGTCCATATATTTTTGAAAGCTCACTAAGTGAAACTGATTCCTTTCATTTTCTTCAGTAAACATTTGAAGATACGCTCGATTGTTTAAATTTATCATTACAAGCAAGATTAAAATGGATCCAATATGACGGTGTTCCACCTCATAACATGTTGGCTTTACAAAATATTTAAATGATGCTTTTCCTAACTCATAAGTGGGAAGAAATAAACCAATCCCAGGGCCACCTAGATCTCCCGATCTGCGCGTTTTAGAATTGTTTCTGTGGGGTTATGTAAAAAACAAAGTATATGAAAAATCATATCAATCTGTGGAGGATCATAAACTAGCTGTTATTGAAACATTTAATTCAATTTACATGAGAATAGTCAAAAAGCCATAAATTCAATTTTAAAAAGATATAATTTATGTCATAATAGTATTAATAGTGGACTCTTTGACCATATTTTTTTAATATTCAAATTTCTCTCCCATTGATATATTGATAATTACAGAATTACTTTATGCAGTTGTTTCATGTTGCTTTATCTCTGTAAAACTAATAATTACAATATTGCTAATATTATAAACAATTGCAATTGTTTTACTTTCATCTTTTTCATGGCTACCCATTTTTTATTTATAACGAAATTTAAAATTACTATAACTCACTCATTTTTAGAAATAACTATGTCGTATGCCATATTGGATTAAAGAGAAAAAAATTACCTTTTGAATGAGGTCACAGCCAACTATGGTTTCCATTTAAAAAAATGTAAGTTTGCGTCATATCTCGGAAAATAATGGGGATAAAAATTTTCTGATTACTTTTTATTAATCTACATAAAATTATCTAAAACTTTGTCCTTTACAGTTTTTTTCTATCTGTTATAATAACCGAGATATATTGATTTGAAAAAATTGACACTTTTTACTTTTTTCAAAATATCTAGTTACCCTTGACTTTTTTGAAAACTTTGAAAGTGGCATTTTATTCGTCTCGTAAATCTACACTTCTTTCCCCATTTAACCGTTTCTCTATCTCTTATAGTTTCCGAGATCCCCATAGAGAACATCGAAAAAAACTCACCCTGTATATAATACACATATATAACAGATAAACAGATGACAGATGACATATAACAGATAGCAGATGACAGATGACAGATGACAGATGGCAGATGACAGATGACAGATGACAGATGACAGATGACATATGAGGGATGACAGATGACAGTTTATACTTGAAATAACTGTCCTAACCTAGAACTTTTAAAATTTTCAAATATTAGCAAAAATAATAAACTTAAAGTTTCCTAAGAAAAATTTGTTGATCACAAAAACAGTTTTGAAAAAATTTAAATTAAAAAAAAACTGGACATTTTCAGAAAAACTAAAAAAACGGACGACTGATGTCTGATGTCCAATAACAGATGAAAGATGATTATATATAATACGTTGCAGATAACAAATAATAGTTGATAGATGACAAATGGCAAATGACAGAGAGTTGATAGATAACAGGTGACAGATGTCAAATGACGGACGATAGATGACACTTTATACTTGACACATAATGGAGAGTCCTACAAATGCACTAACCTAAAACTTTTAAAATTTTTACATGTTAGCAAAAATAATAAGCTTAAAGTTTCTTAAGAAACATTGATTGAAATATAACGGATGACAGATTATATATGATATATGACAGATAACAGATGACAGATGACAAGTGACATATGATAAATGACAGTTTATACTTACTTACTTTATAACTGTACTAAGCTAAAACTTTTAAAACATTAGCAAAAATAGTAAATCCAAGTTTCCATAAAATTGAAAAATTTGTTTATCTCAAAACCAGTTAAAAAAAATAATTTAAAAAAATGAAAATTTTCAAGAAAGATGACAGATGATATATGATACATTGCAGATGACAGATGATAATTGATAGATGACAAATAACAGATTATAGATAACAGATGACATATGACAGATGGCAGATTTAAAAAAAATGAAAATTTTCAAGGAAGATTACATATGACTAATAACGGATGACACTTGATATATGATACATTGCATACGACAGATGATAATTGATAGATGACAGATAACAGATGACAGATGAAAGATGACATATGACAGATGGCAGATGGCAGATGACAGATGACAAATGACAGTTGACAGATGGCAGATGACAGATGACAGATGACAGATGACAGTTGATAGATGACAGATGACAGGTGACATATGACAGTTGATAGATGACATTCTTTACTTGACACATAATGGAGAGTCCTACAACTGTACTAACCTAGAACTTTTAAAATTTTAAATATTGACAAAAATAAGAAATTTAATTTCCAAAGAAAATTTTCAAGGAAATTAAAAAATAAACAGATGATAGATGATCAATAACAGATAGTATTGTCATATATGACAGATAACATATGACAGTTGATAGATGGCAGATGACAGATGATAGAAGACAGATGACAGTTGATAAATGACAGATAACAGGTGACGTATGGCAGATGATAGATATCAGTTTATACTTGACACATAACGGAGAGTCCTACATCTGTACTAACCTAGAATTTTTAAATTATTTAAATGTTAGCAAAGAATGAACTTAAAGTTTTCTAAGAAACATTTATTGATCACAAAAACAGTTTTTAAAAGATTTAAATTATATTAAAAATATATTTCATAACTTGGATGAAAACTTGAATTTAAAAAAATGAAAATTTTCAAGAAAACTATTTTAAAATTAGTTAAAAAACTATTTTAAAATTAGTTAAAATATGATGATAGGTACAGATGATAAATTACAGATTACAGTTAATAGTTGATTAATGAGAGATGACAGTTTATACTTGACACATAAGGAAGAGTCCTATAATTTTACTAACATAGATCTTTAATATTTTTAAATATTAGCAAAAATAAATAAACTTAAATATTCTTAATAAAAAAATGTATTGATCAGATAAAAACAATTTTATAAAGATTAAAACTATAAAAAGTGATAATAAGATTTTAAAACTTGGATGAAAACAGTTCGACTGGCGGTAGCGACCGTCGTTACATCACTTTAGCATCAAATTAAGATGACAGCTGAGAATAAGCACCGGGACTGTCCTGAAGACATGTAGTCAGCTGAAGAAGAAGAAGAGACCGGACAGGATGTTACTAACCACATTCTCAACTTCTTCACTGAGGTACTCGCCGCACTGCAAAACTACGGTACTGCAAAAATGCTTACCTCATTGCCCAACTTTGAGAAGCGACTTATCAAGATCCTCAAGAAGCTCCAGTTCGAACAAACCAATGTCGAAACCAAATACTTTGAAAATGACACATGCTTGAAAATAAATATAAGAAGATCTATGGTTCCTTGTACGAAAAGAGAAACACCATCATGACGGAAAAGTACGGGACAGAGGATGCAACCTCTGATAAGGATGAGGATCTCACCAAGGAATAGAAGAGAAGGCTGAGATTGTGGACAAAAAACCTTAAGTTCGATAAGAATGTTAAGAAAGGGATTCCTGAGTTCTGGTTGACCACATTTAGGAATGTTCCCCTTCTCTCAGGAATGGTGCAGGGATAAGTTGAATCCATCCTCAAGTATCTTGTTGATATTTAAACCAACTTCACAGATAAACATTTGGGATTTAATCTCGAATTTTACTCTGAGCTGAATAAGTATTTCATCAACACGATACTAACAAAAGAATATGACATGAAATGCGCACCAGAGGCCGACGAACTATTCAGTTTTTTAAAGGTCCTGAGATTTTTAAATGTTGCATGATCAACTGGAACAAGGGCAAAAACGTCAATCTGAAGACGGCGAAGAAGAAGCAAAAGCACAAGAGTTGTGGTATCGTCTGCACCATAACGAAGATTGTGCAAAATGTACCTCATAAAATACTTGAAGACTTTAATGCGGACGACATCGATGATGAACTGAAGTACTTTCTGACATTTTTTGAGATCGGTCACTACATTCGTGAGAGGATTGTGCTAGTGCAGACCTCTACATCACTGGCGAAGCCCTTGAAGATAAGGATTATGATGATGGTGATGGCGAGAAGGATGTGCATTTGTTATGTTCCATATAATAAATTAGAAATTTACATATCTGGTTCCAACAAGAGTGTTGTTCAACAAGTGTCAATTAGAGAAAAACTCTAATTGCAAGAAGAAAGAGAAGAAAGCTAAAGACCTGAATTGTAAACAGCAGTAATTATTGAAAATAAATTCTATTTGCAATCTATATACTTTTATATTTATGTAAACATTAAATAAATCAGCCGCTTGTGTTTTACGGATTGGAGGGTAGGATAGTGGCCACCCACCCACCCTACATATATATCTGATTTTAATCCAGAACACTGTTTTTCAATTCATAAACATTAGCACTAAAACTGTAGTAGTTTTTTCGGGAAACTAAACATGGGACAATGGAAGAATTCCAATATTTATGTAGGGTGGGTGGGTGGCCTCTATCCCACCCTCCAATCCGTAAAACATAAGCGGCGGATTTATTGAATGTTTACTTAAATATAAAAGTGTTTATTTTGCAAATATAATTTATCACAGTTTCTTAACTGATTTTAAATGTATGTTTAATATACTTATTATGGAACACAAGTTTATTTTATTAGATGAACTGGTATATGTTTCGATCCTTATGGATATAAATTTATCATCATTAAGATTGTTGTTGTTTTTAGGCTAATGAAAGAGTTGAAAATGTTTAATATAAAAATATTTAGAATTATGTAATTATTGTCAAATTATATAGTCGTGTTTTTATTGATTAAAGATATTTGTTCTTCTAATTAGGTTAGCGTGTATTTGGAGCAAGTGATGAAGCCTTATCCTGGTGGTCTGTAATATAACGCGTCGTTGGTGTCATTCATCATGGACGTGGATAGGCGTAAGTAATTTTTTCTTCTTGAAATTAGCGACGTCTTTGTGTTTGTAATTCAACCTTTAAATTTCCTTCCTGTTATTAAAAGTAATTACAATGCTGGGAAAAACGGGGAATGCATCCTTTAATCTATTGGGTAATCAAAAATTTCACGTTGATGAATTAATTATAATTTAGTACGCAGAATTTTGTATATTTAGCACTACAAATAACTCATAATGATTATAGATAAAGTAGCAAAATATGGAGGATATCGTTATGAAAAAGGGGCAGTGTACGTCGGCGGTTGGTCGAATAGCGGGAAGAGAGAAGGTGCTGGTCACGTCAAGTTTATCGATGGGACGAGGTACGATGGATACTTCGTTGATGGGTTATTTGATGGATTGGGGATATTGACTTTTCCTGATGGTGCCAAGTAAGTTTATTAAAGTAATAAAAAAATATATCTGCAAATATATCTACAATGTTGTACTGTCACTTACAGTACAACATTGTACTTCTTCAAGCCTTCAATGTAACACTTGTAAATCTGAAAGACGCGTTCGCATACGTCTTCGTGCACGATGTTTTTACATTCGTCGAAAATGTCGTATTGCTTCTTGCGCACCGTCGTCTCCAAGGGAGTCATGTTGATGTCTCCGTTGGCCTTGAGAGTGCCGAACTTTAAAACGAAACAACTCATGAAGCACTTGAATTCTCTTTCTTCAGGTATTTCGCCGTTATTCACTCGTGTGAAGATTTCATCGCTCACTTTCGATTCTTCTTTGCATTCCTCGCTGATTTTCGTTATTTCCTTCATTTCCACATCGTTCAAAACCTAAAATACAAAATGATTTTAAGACTCTAAACTCAAACTTAAGAATAAAAATTTATATAATATATATAATTTATCATGTTTAAGTTATTATATTAGGATTAGTTTTACAAGTCTATTATGTATGACGTGTGTAAGAACTTAATGTTTGTAGCACAATAAAATTCTATTCTATTCTAAGAATAATAGGAAAGTAGTACACCCGTTTACTTGAAATTACCATCTTGAGGCCTCGAAAGAAAGATTACGTATCTCAATACACCGGGGTACAAAAACTCGTCACACGTTACAACAAATGCTTAAATTTGCGAGGTGACTTTGTAGAGATATATTTTAAGGTATGTTTCAATTTTTTATATATTCCTAAACGGGCACAACTTTTCAGGTGGCCCTCGTATAATTAAACTTACCAAATGTGTCTTAATAAATTTCATCATTTCACAATTCACCAAATTTATAGCAACGGCGAATAAAACCGTTACAAGTAAAAGTTTTACATTTATACATTTCGGTGTCATGATGGATACTAAGTAATACATGTTAAAACCGTAATTTTAATGATAAAGTATGCACACTGATATCAATGTCAAAAGTTTTGAAATTACCAAATTACGAATTCTATCTGTAATATTTATAGGTCAAATTTAATTCTTTTACGAAACGCTTTTATAATGTAATTTAAAACATTTAACTTAGGTTAATTAACAAGTGTCTTAGAGATAGAAAAATGTAAAACGTTTTAATCAATTGAGGACCTCTGATTTAATCATGTCAGCATTAAGTAATATTGAAATATTGGCATTTATTAATCAATTTCGAGATAATAACGTTTTTAAATGACCCAAAAATATAAATGGGTCATTGGGTCGCGTTAAAGACGCACATATTATTGTTATTAATAATTTATCGCAATTTATTTTATTGATAGATACGAAGGAGAGTTTTCACAAGGATGGTTTCACGGTCACGGAGTTTTCTGGAGAGCCGACGGAATGAAGCACGAGGGGGAATTTCGCGGCGGAAAAATTTGGGGATTAGGTAATAAACTAATTGTTTAAGAGTTTTATAATTATATTAAATAATTATTAGCTGTGAATTTTCAAATTTTTTTTAGTAGCTATATTATCTGCATTATATTGTTTTAGGATTGACCACGTTTAGAGACGGCTCCCACGGATTTCCTCGTAATGAAGGATATTTCCAAAACTGTCGACTAATACGGAAAAAGAAATGCCCGGAAATCATACAAAGGACGCAGAAAATTAGTTTCATGGCGAGAGAAATGTTTGGAAATAAAATATAACTGTACATTGTGTTGCATACCTTTAAATCATAATTAATAACTTTAATCTGTATATCTCTTAATAGCTAACTATTGACAATGAACAAATCGTACGTTTAACATTTAAAAATATTTAAATACAGCGAAAAAGGCATATCTAACTTATATTATTAACTTGATAATACCAATTGTATATTGTGTTGCATAACTTAAGACCATAAAATAATTAACAATAAATTAAAATCATAGCACCGTAATTACTAAGATTATTTTTTTCATGTGCGTAACGCGTTCTAAATACATTAAAGTTAAATGGCATTTTTGTGCCGGTTCGATCGTCGATATGCATGTTTGTTTATCGCACCAGATCGGCGCTTTTAGTTTAATAAATCATAAAACCATAAAAGTTCGCCGGCTAATTACGAAACGGCGAAGTTATGCGCGCACCGTTTCCGCTCCGAACACAAGTAGGAGTTTAAGTACGTTCCTTAAAAAGATGTTTAATGAGGACCGCGGTTATTTTTTTACTTAATCGCCTCTGGACGAAATAATTCGATTGCGCAAGTTTTTTTACGACTGGTACGAGTGGATTAATACAATTTGTATAAAAGAAATGCGCTATTATGGTCTAAAATAATTGATGGATTATATTTAGAATAACATTGCACGTCAGATTGATTAGTTTTTGTATTTTAAAATTATTAGTTTTCCTTCAATTCAAGTTTGTGATGTTGCTGTTTTGTTTCTAATCACTTCATATCAATTGTTTTATGATGGATTGATAATACGTTAATTCTGATTGTATTTACAAATTTTTACTTCAATGCTTCAAGTGGTGTATTTTCTATAATTTTTTAAATCACGAGATGAAAATTTCGTTTCCCACCAATTCAAGTTTGTGACGTTGTATTTTCTTTCCATTCACTTTATATCAATTGTTTTATGGTGGCTTAATAATACGTTAATTCTGATTGTGTTTATAAATTTTTACTTCAATTCTTCAGGTGGTGTATTTTTTAAAATTTTTTAAATCAAGAGAAGAACATTTCTTTTCCCTCCAATTCAAGTTCGTGACGTTGTTGTTTTATTTCCAGTCACTTCACATCAATTGTTTTATGCTGGATTAATAATACACTAATTATGATTGTATTTGCAATTTTTTACATCAATCTTCACGTGGTGTAGTTTGTAGAATTTTTTAAAGCAAGAGAAGAAAATTTCGTTTCCCTCCAATTCAAGTTTACGACGTTGTGGTTTTGTTTCCAGTCACTTTACATCAATTGTTTTATGGTGGATTAATAATACGTTAATTCTGATTGTACTTACAAATTTTTACATCAATTCTTCAGGTGGTGTAATTTTTAGAATTTTTTAAATCGAGAGATGAAAATTTCGTTTTCCTCCAATTCAAGTTTGTGACGCTGTTGTTTTGTTTACAGCCACTTCACATCAATTGTTTTATGGTGGATTAATAATACGTTAATTCTTATTGAATTTACAAATTTTTACTTCAATTCATCAGGTGGTGTATTTTTTAGAATTTTTTAAATCAAGAGATGAAAATTTCATTTTGCTGCAATTCACGTTTGTGACGTTGTGGTTTTGTTTCCAGTCACTTCACATCAATTGTTTTGTGGTGGGTTAATAATACGTTAATTATGCTTGTGTTTACAAATTTTTACGTCAATTCTTCGGGTGGTGTGTTTTTTAGAGTTTTTAAAATCACGAGATGAAAATTTCGTTTCTCACCAATTCGAGTTTGTGACGTTGTTGTTTTGTTTACAATCACTTCATATCAATAGTTTTGTGGTGGATTAATAATACGTTAATTATGATTGTATTTACTAATTTTTACATCAATTCTTTAGGTGGTGTATTTTTTAAAATTGTTTAAATCAAGAGATGAAAATTTCGTTTCCACCTAATTAAAGTTTATGATGTTGTTTTGTTTCCAGTCACTTCGCATCAATTGTTTTATGGTGGATTAATAATACATTCATTCTGATTGTGTTTACAAATTTTGACTTCAATTCTTCAAGTGGTGTATTTTTTAGAATTTTTTAAATCACGAGATGAAAATGTCGTTTTCCTCCAATTCAAGTTTGTTACGTTGTTGTTTTGTTTCCAGTCACTTTACATCAATTGTTTTGTGATGGATTAATAATACATTAATTCTGATTGTATTCACAAATTTTTTACTTCATTTCTTTAGATGGTGTATTTTTTAGAATTTTTTAAATTGCGAGATGAAAATTTCGTTTCCCACCAATTCAAGTTTGTAGCGTTGTTGTTTTGTTTCCAGTCACTTCACATCAATTGTTTTATGGTGGATTAATAATACGTTAGTTCTGATTGTATTTACAAATTTTTGCTGCAATTCTTCAAGTGGTGTATTTTTTAGAATTTTTTAAATCGCGAGATGAAAATTTCGTTTCCCTCCAATTCAAGTTTGTGACGTTGTTGTTTTATTTTAAACCACTTTACATCAATTGTTTTATGGTGGATTAATAATACGCTAATTATGATTGTATTTACAAATTTTTACATCAATTCTTCACGTGGTGTAGTTTGTAGATTTTTTTTACAGCAAGAGATGAAAATTTCGTTTCCCTCCAATTCAAGTTTAAGACATTGTTGGTTTGTTTCCAGGCACTTTACATCAATTGTTTTGTGGTGGATTAATAATACGTTAGTTCTGATTGTATTTACAAATTTTTACTGCAATTCTTCAAGTGGTGTATTTTTTAGAATTTTTTAAATCACGAGATGAAATTTTCGTTTCCCACCAATTCAAGTTTGTGACGTTGCTGATTTGTTTCCAGCCACTTTACATCAATTGTTTTCTGGTGGATTAATGGTTAATTCTGATTGTATTTACAAATTTTTACATCAATTATTCAAGTGGTGTAATTCTTAGAATTTTTTAAATCGAGAGGTGAAAATATCGTTTTCTACCAATTCAAGTTTGTGACCTTGTTGTTTTGTTTCCAGTCACTTCACATCAATTGTTTTATGGTGGACTAATAATACGTCAATTCTGATTGTGTTTACAAATTTTTATTTCAATTCTTCACGTGGTGTAGTTTTTAGAATTTTTTAAATCAAGAGATGAAAATTTCGTTTTCCTCCAATTCAAGTTTGTGACTTTGCTGTTTTGTTTCATGTCACATTACACCAATTGTTTTATGGTGGATTAATTATACGTTAATTCTGATTCGATTTACAAATTTTTACTACAATTCTTCAGGTGGTGTTTTCTTTTGGAATTTTTTAAATCACGAGATGAAAATTTCGTTTCTCACCAATTCGAGTTTGTGACGTTGTTGTTTTGTTTTCAGTCACTTTACATCAATAGTTTTGTGGTGGATTAATAATACGTTAATTCTGATTGTGTTTACAAATTTTTATTTCAATTCTTCACGAGGTGTAGTTTTTAGAATTTTTTAAAGCAAGAGATGAAAATTTCGTTTTCCTTCAATTCAAGTTTGTGACGTTCTTGTTTTGTTTCCAGCCACTTTGGTTCAATTATTTTATGGTAGATTAATAATACGTTAATTCTGATTGTATTTACAAATTTTTACGGCAATTTATCAGGTGGTGTATTTTTTAGAATTTTTTAAATCACGAGATGAAAATTTCGTTTCCCTCAAATTCAAGTTTGCGACGTTGCTATTATGTTTCCAGGCACTTCACATTAATTGTTTTATGGTGGATTAATAATACGGCAATTCTGATTGTGTTTACAAATTTTTATTTCATTTCTTCACGTGGTGTAGTTTTTAGAATTTTTTAAATCACGAGATGAAAATTTTATTTTCCTCCAATTTAAGTTTGTGATGTTCTTGTTTTGTTTCCAACCACTTTGGTTTAATTATTTTATGGTGTATAAATAATACGTTAATTCTGATTGTATTTACAAATTTTTACTTCAATTCTTCACGTGGTGTAGTTTTTAGAATTTTTTAAATAACGAGATGAAAATTTCGTTTCCCTCCAATTCAAGTTTGTGACGTTGCTGTTTTGTTTCCAGCCACTTTACATCAATTGTTCTCTGGTGGATTAATAATACATTCATTCTGATTATATTTACAAATTTTTACGTTAATGCTTCAGGTGGTGTATTTTTTAGAATTTTTTAAATCACGAGATGAAAATTTCGTTTTCCACCAATTCAAGTTTGCAACGGTGTTGTTTTGTTTACAGCCACTTCACATCAATTGTTTTGTGATGAATTAATAATACATTAATTCTGATTGTTTTTACAAATTTTTACTTCAATTCTACAAGTGGTGTATTTTCTATAATTTTTTAAATCACGAGATGAAAATTTCGTTTCCACCTAATTCAAGTTTGTAACATTGTTGTTTTGTTTCCAGGCACTTTACATCAATTGTTTTGTGGTGGATTAATAATACGTTAATTCTGATTGTATTTACAAATTTTTACTGCAATTCTTAAAGTGGTGTATTTTTCAGAATTTTTTAAATCACGAGATGAAAATTTCGTTTCCCTCAAATTCAAGTTTGCGACGTTGCTGTTATGTTTCCAGCCACTTCATATCAATTGTTTTGTGGTGAGTTAATAATACGTTAATTCTGCTTGTGTTTATAAATTTTTACGTCAATTCTTAAGGTAGTGTAATTTTTAGAATTGTTTAAATCGAGAGATGAAAATTTCGTTGTCCACCAATTCAAGTTTGTGACGTTGTTGTTTTTTTTTCATACACTTTACATCAATTATTTTATGATGGATTAATAATATGTTAATTTTGATTGTATTTACAAATTTTTACTTCAATTCTTCAATTGGTGTATTTATTAGAATTGTTTAAATCAAGAGATGAAAATTTCGTTTCCACCTAATTCAAGTTTGTGATGTTGTTGTTTTGTTTCCAGACACTTCGCATCAATTGTTTTATGGTGGATTAATAATACATTCATTCTGATTGTGTTTACAAATTTTGACTTCAATTCTTCAAGTGGTGTATTTTTTAGAATTTTTTAAATCACGAGATGAAAATATCGTTTTCCTCCAATTCAAGTTTGTGACGTTGCTGTTTTGTTTCCAGCCACTTTACATCAATTATTCTCTGGTGGATTAATAATACGTTAATTCTGATCGTACTTACAAATTTTTACATCAATTCTTCAGGTGGTGTAATTTTTAGAATTTTTTAAATCAAGAGATGAAAATTTCGTTTCCCACCAATTCAAGTTTGTGACGTTGTGGTTTTCTTTCCAGTCACTTTACATCAATTGTTTTATGGTGTGTTAATAATACGTCAATTCTGATTATGTTTACAAATTTTTATTTCAATTCTTCACGTGGTGTAGTTTTTAGAATTTTTTAAAGCAAGAGATGAAAATTTCGTTTCCCTCTAATTCAAGTTTGTGACGTTCTTGTTTTGTTTCCAGCCACTTTGGTTCAATTATTTTATAGTGGATTAATAAAATGTTAATTCTGATTGTATTTACAAATTTTTACATCAATTCTTCAGGTGGTGTATTTTTTAAAATTGTTTAAATCAAGAGATGAAAATTTCGTTTCCACTTAATTCAAGTTTGTGATGTGGTCGTTTTGTTTCCAGTAACTTTACATCAATTGTTTTATGATGAATTAATAATACGTTAATTCTGATTGTATTTACACATTTTTACATCAATTCTTTAAGTGGTGTAATTTTTAGAATTTTTTAAATCGAGAGATAAAAATTTCGTTTCCACTTAATTCAAGTTTGTGATGTTGTTGTTTTGTTTCCAGTAACTTTACATCAATTGTTTTATGATGAATTAATAATACGTTAATTCTGATTGTATTTACAAATTTTTACGTCAATTCATCAGGTGGTGTATTTTTTAGAATTTTTTAAATCAAGAGATAAAAATTTCGTTTCCCTCCAATTCAAGTTTGTGACGTTGTTGTTTTGTTTCCAGTAACTTTACTTCAATTGTTTTATTGTAAATTAATAATACGTTAATTCTGATTATATTTACAAATTTTTACATCAATTCTTCAATTGGTGTATTTATTAGAATTTTTTAAATCACGAGATGAAAATTTCGTTTTCCTCCAATTTATGTTTGTGACGTTGTTGTTTTGTTTCCAGGCACTTTACATCAATTGTTTTGTGGTGGATTAATAATATGTTAGTTCTGATTGTATTTACAAATTTTTACTGCAATTCTTCAAGTGGTGTATTTTTCAGAATTTTTTTAATCACGAGATGAAAATTTCGTTTCCCTCAAATTCAAGTTTGCGACGTTGCTGTTATGTTTCCAGCCACTTCACATCAATTGTTTTGTGGTGGGTTAATAATACGCTAATTATGATTGTATTTACAAATTTTTACATCAATTCTTCACGTGGTGTAGTTTGTAGAATTTTTTACAGCAAGAGATGAAAATTTCGTTTCCCTCCAATTCAAGTTTACGACGTTGTGGTTTTGTTTCCAGTCACTTTACATCAATTGTTTTGTGGTGGGTTAATAATACGATAATTCTGATTGTATTCACAAATTTTTAACTTCATTTCTTTAGATGGTGTATTTTTTAGATTTTTTTAAATCGCGAGATGAAAATTTCGTTTCCCACCAATTAAAGTTTGTGACGTTGTGGTTTTGTTTCCAGTCACTATACATCAATTGTTTTGTGGTGGATTAATAATACGTCAATTCTGATTGTATTAACAAATTTTTTACTTCAATTCTTCAGGTGGTGTATTTTTTAGAATTTTTAAATCACGAGATGAAAATTATGTTTTCCTCCAATTTAAGTTTGTGATGTTGTGGTCTTGTTTTCAGTCACTTAAATTGTTTTGTGATGGCTTTTCGATGTGATATCCATTTTCCTAAAAGCTTCTCTTCAAAATATCTACTTTTTTTGCTGAAATTTCTAATCAATTTCATCAAGATTGAGGATTATAGATGATTTTGAAGCCATTTCTTTCTTCTTAAGTTGTAATGGGATTATTTGTCTGAGTATTCCAATTAAAAAAATTCCTCATCTGTTAATAAATTTCTGATGCTGATCACGTATAAAGTTGTTGATTGAAGTATTCATCCCGTCCAAAATAATGTCTTTTAAATGAAGACATTATTTATGCACTTCAGGTGCAGCAAAGGCGCGGAGTCGTCGCGCGTCCGTCCAATCAGCTGGTGGCCGAAAAGAAAAAAACAACAAGAGGAGAAGTAGAAGAAGAAGACGAGAAGAAAACGGCACACGGACCAAGTCCAGTCCATTACCTACGATACTGTATACAGTACGGAGCAGAGTGCGAATCGAGAGTGAAAGTGTGTTGGTTGTCTCCTCGTCAGCGTGGTAAATAGTTACGTGCACGTGAAGGCCGACTCTATCTGCGACCGAGGTCCAAGCCGCACGGTGATGCCCCGTTTCGAGCCGCGCGACACCTAAATCAGCCGCATCCTCAGCACCCGCCTAGGCGTCGCGACGTCCACCGCGGCGTCCCGATAGTTTCGCGCGCGACGCGTCCAGTGGCGCGAGCGGTGCGCGTCCACCGCGCTCCGTTTCGGCGGAAAACGACGCCGAACGTCCATGTGCGCCATGTGATGTAAGTATTGACACACAATTCACGTGTTTACATGTCAGGGCAGCGCAAAGGCCCGACTTCGCGAGTGTGCAAGTTTTTCTTTTCTCCGCTTCTTCATCGTCACCGCCTTTTGGTAAGCGGGTCCCGTGCGCTGGGGTCCTCTGCCACCCCATTTGGCCACCGTTTGGAGTCGCGACCCGAAAACGAGTAAGTAATTCCCTTGAATTTATATATCTCACCTCGTCCGAGAATCGCGATGATTCACACTTTGACCATTTACGCATTGCAAGTTTTTTTTTTGTAATTTGCTCTCGCAAATTATACAGCAGGAGACATTCGAAGCAAACGGTGACAAAGGTCTAAGTTTATATGATATCATATTTAAACTTTTGAATTATCAACATCATTTATTTAATACGATTGTCAGATTTTCAATTTTGGTTTATTTAATTAAAAAATATCGAAAACTTATCACAGAGGAATTAAATTTATGGCTACCCACCTACCCTACATATTTACTTACGAATACCGTTTTAAATATATCAAAAAACCTACGTGTCGTGTTTGGTGTTGACTTCGTCTGTTAGATGTAGTTCCTTAGTCCAGTCTATGTTTGAAATCCTTTCATTAATATTCAAGAATCAGGAATTTAAATTCAACATTCAAGAATCAATTTTCAATTTAAATGTATAATCTTTAATATTCGGTATTTAATCTTTGATTGTAAATTTTAAATTTTTGAATTTTTGAGTTTTGAATTTTTGAATTTCTGAATTTTTGAATTTTTGAATTTTTGAATTTTTGAATTTTTGAATTTTTGAATTTTTGAATTTTTGAATTTTTGAATTTTTGAATTTTTGAATTTTTGAATTTTTGAATTTTTGAATTTTTCAATTTCTGATCTTCAATCTTTAGTCTTCAATATACAATTGTCAATCCTCAATACTTAATATTCAATTGAGTCTTTAATCTTCAATCACTAAAAATCAACAATCAGTCTTAGAACATCACAAACAAACAATTGTTATTATTTATATTACCCTTAATCTCTTTGAATGGTAAGATTAAGAATTCAGGAATTTTGGGAAACTAGAGATAACGTCGAAAAGCCACCATAAAACAATTGATGTGAAATGACTGGACTCAAAACGTCACAAACTTGAATTGATAGAAAACGAAATTTTCATCTCTCGATTCAAAATATTCTGAAAAATATACCACCCGAAGTATTGAAGTAAAAATTTGTAAATACAATCAGAATTAATGTATTATTAATCCACCAGAAAACAATTGATGTAACGTGACTGGAAACAAAACAATAACGTCATAAACTTGGATTGGAAGGAAACGAAATTTTCATCTCGTGATTTAAATTTTTTTTAAAAATACACAACTTGATGAATTGAAGAGAAAATTTGTAAATACAATTAAAATTAACGTATTATGAATCCACCGTAAAACAATTGATGTAAAGTGCCTGTAAACAAAACAACAACGTCACAAACTTGAATTGGTAGAAGACGAAATTTACATCTCTCGATTTAAAAAATTCCAAAAAATACACCACCTGAAGAATTGAAGTAAAAATTTGTAAATACAATCAGAATTAACGTATTATTAATCCACCATAATATAATTGATGCAAAGTGGCTAGAAACAAAACAACATCGTCACAAACTTTAAATGAAGGGAAACGAAATTTTCAACCCTTGATTTAAAAAAAAATGTTAAAAATACACCACCTGAAGATTCTATGTTCAAAATTAATGGTTAAAGGTAGAATGTTCAAAATTCAAAGTTCCAGCATCAAGATTTTAGATTTCCAAAATTCAATTTCAGAACCCAGAATCAAAAATTCATAATTCAGAATCCAGAACCTAAAATCCAGAATCCAAAATCCCGATTGCAAATTTCAGATTTCAGATTGCAAATTTCAGATCCCAGAATCTAGAATCCAGATTGCAGGTCTCAAATTCTAAGATTTAGAATCCAAATTTTAGATTCCAGAATCCAGAATTCAGTTCCAAAATCCAGATTACAGAATCTAGAGTTTAGATATGAGTTTCCAGAATCTAGAATCCAGTTTCCACATTTCCCAATAAAGATTCCAGAATTTAAAATCCAGAAGCAACCGAGAAACTGAGATTTAAAACCCAGAATCTAGAATCTTAAATCGATATTCTATATTCCAGATTTCAATTTCAAATTTCCAGATTCCGTTTTTCAAATTCCAGATACAAAAATCCATAATACATATTCAAGATTATAGATTTCAGAATCCTGAATTTCATAATTCAAACTACAGAATTCAGATTCCAGAAAACAAAATCCAGAATACAGAATCTAAAATTCACAACTAAAATCTAGAATTCAGATTTCAAATTACAGAATCTAGAATCCGAGTTCCAGATTTTCAAATTCGGATTTCAGATTTCAGATTCTAGAATATGAATTTCCAGAATCTAGAAATCAGATTCCACATTTCCCAATCCAGATTCCAGCATTTAAAATCCAGATTCCAGAAGCAAAAAACGATAATCTAAAAACAGAACTTCAGATTTAAAAATCCAGAATCGAGAATCCAGATCCTAGAATCTAAAGTCGATGTCCTATATTCCAGATTCCAGATTAGAGATTTCAGATTCCGTTTTTTAAATTTCAAAATACAGATACAAAAATCGAGAATCCATAATCAAGATTACAGATTTCAGAATCCTGAATAATGAAGTTCATAATTCAAACTACATAATCCATATTCCAGAATACAAAATCTAGAATACAGAATCCAAAATTCAGAACTAAAATCCAAAATCCAGATTTCAGATTACAGAATCTAGAATCCAGGTTCCAGATTTTAAAATTCAGATTTCAGATTTCAGATTCTAGAATCAAGATATGAGTTTCCAGAATCTAGAATTCGGTTTCTACATTTCCCAAACCAGATTATAGAATTTACAATCCAGATTCCAGAAGCAAAAAACGATAATCTAGAAACCGGGCTTTAGATTTAAAAATCCAGAATCGAGATTTCAGATTCTAGAATCTAAGATCGATATTCTATGTTACAGATCCAATTTCAAGATTCAAAATTAGCGATTTTGGATTCCGTTTTTCAAATTCCAAAATACACAAAAATCGAGAATCCATATTCAAAATTACAGATTTCAGAATCCTGATACATGAAATTCATAATACAGAATCCAGATTCCAGAATACAAAATCCAGAATCCAGAATACAGAATCCGAAAATTCATATCTAAAATCCAGAATCCAGATTTCAGGTTACATAATCTAGAATCCAGGTTCTAGATTTTAAAATCCAGATTTCAGATTCTAGAATTCAGATATGAGTATCCAGAATTTAGAATCCAGTTTCCACATTTCCCAATCCAGATTCCAGAATTTAAAATCCTGATTTCAGAAGCAAAAAAACGATAATCTAGAAACCGGATTCTAATTTCAAAATTCCAGATTAGCGATTTCGGAATCCGTTTTTCAAATTCCAGACTCCAAAATCAAAAATCGAAAATCCATAATCAAGATTACAGATTTCAGAATCCAGAAGCATGAAATTCATAATTCAAACTACAGAATCCATATTCAAGAATACAAAACCCAGAATATAGAATCCAAAATTCAGAATTAAAATCCAGAATCCAGATTTCAGATTTTAAAATGCAGATTTCAGATTCTAGAATCCAGATATGAGTTTCCAGAATCTAGAAACGAAATTCCACATTTCCCAATCTATTTCCAGAATTTTGAATCCAGATTCCAGAAACAAAAAACGATAATCTAGAAACCGAATTTCAGATTTAAAAATCTAGAACCGAGAATCCAGATTCTAGAATCAAAAATCGATAATCTGCATTCAAGATTCCAATTTCAAAATTCCAGATACAGAGACAAAATTCGAAAATCCATAAGCAAGATTACGGATTTCAGAATCCAGAATAATGAAATTCATAATTTAAACTACAGAATACAGATTTCAGAATAGAGAAACTAGATTCTATATTCCAGAATCTCAATTCCAGATTTCAAAATCCAGAATCCTGATTCTAGAGTTTAAATTCCAATTCCAATATCTAGATTATAGAATCTAGAATCCAAATTCCCGATTTCAAAATACAAATTACAGAATTTATTACGATGTTGTTACGCATTTTACAAGCATTGTTGTAGCTTTAATGTTATTGTATATGTAGGATGAATGGGTGGCCACTATCCCACCCTCCAGTTTTTAATTACAAGCGATGGTTTTCTTATACAAATATTTTAATAGAAATGTTTACATACTAAATTTAATATAAGTCTGCTTGTAATCAAATTGATATTCAATCAAATACGCATGTATGATCTAATGGTTGGAGGGTGGGATAGAGACCACCCACCCACCCTACATATATATTGATACTTTCATCACTATATTTGTTTTAGTTTCTTAAAAGAAAAACTGAATTTACCTCGATGTTGTTAAGTATTTTACAAATACTGTTACAGTTTGAATCTCATTGTATATGTAGGGTGGGTGGGTGGCCACTATCCTATTCTCCAGTTCTAAATTATAAGCGACGGTTTCTTTATGAAGAAATTATTTAAAAGGAGAAGTTTACATACTAAATATAATATAAATTCGTTTGCAACCAAATTGAAATTCAATTGAATACTTATGTATGATATAAAGGTTGGAGGGTGGGATAGAGGCCACCCTCCCACCCTACATATATTTAGGAACTTTCGCCACTGTACTTGTTTGAGTTCCTTAAAATAAAAACCAAATTAATGATGATATTGTTGAGTGCTTTACAAACACCGTTGTAGCTTGAATCTCATCGTTTATGTAGGGTGGGTGGGTGGCCACTATCCTAACTTCCAATTTTTAATTATAAGCCACAGTTTTCTTATGAAAAAATATTCAAAAGGAGGTGTTTAGGGTTTAAATTTAATATAAATCCGTTTATAATCAAATCGATATTTATCGAAACACTCGTGTATGATTTATAGATTAGAGGATGGGATAGAGGCCACCCACCCACCCTACAAATATTTTGGTACATTCACTATTGTAACTGTCTTAGTTCCTTGAAACAAAAGCAAAAAGTGTGTAGATGTTGTTTATTACTTTATAAACACTCTTGTAGCGTAAAGTTTTTTGTATATGTAGGGTGGGTGGGTGGCCACTATCACACCCTCCAGTTTTTAATTATACACGAGGGTTTTCTTTTAAGAAAAATGCGTTATCAAGATAAATTTAGTAAAAATTTGTTTGTACAAAACGGTGTCCAGTAATAAACAAATGTTCGATTTTAAAGTTGGAGGGTGGGATAAAATGCAACCACCCATTCTACATTTATATTGGTACTTTTACCATTGTAATTATGCTAGTTTAATAAAACAAAAACAAGATTATGACAGCTACCATCGACCTTCTAATCCATTCAAAATTAAGCTTTAACCATTTTTTTAAATTATCATTTCTTTGTTATTATTATTATTATTTCAAACGCGTTTATTACCCTCTCTCTATATATAAACGTGTTAAAATTGCGTTGTACATTATTCTTGATAATGGCCCAGTGTTAAAATTAGTCGGATATTAAAATAAAACAATTTTAATCAACTATCTGTAGTAAACCTGTAAACTGTCTGTTATTTTCTTTTACAAAACACTTCACGTAAACTCAAATCAACAATAGTAATATTAAATTTTTGCGTTTAAATTAAATTAGTGATTACAACCAACCATTTCTAATATATGTAAAAATTAATATGCAGGTTGGTCGTATGGCCAATATTTCACCCTTCAATTAATTTATCATCAATCAGGGCCTAACCGTGTTTTGTTTTGTTTAATCCAACAAATACCTCTAAGCAATAGACAATGGGCTTAGGCCGACAATTACTGTCACAATAAATAATAAATCACAATTTGAACCTGTTCGCAAAACAATTATTTATACCGCTCATAATATCACTTGCGTGACTGTTGTAACAATTTGCTAAATCCCATTTCATTGTATGTAAATTACACGAAAATATTTAAACGGCCGATAAAATTGAATTAAAAGTTATTTATAAATATGATCGATTCGCGTTCTCTGTGCATACCGTGGCCATTGTATCGGCGACATGTTTACAGCCCATTAAAAACTACCGGAATTGTTTATCGACACGATCGGAACGATTTGTATTATGATTTTTTTTTTTAAAGCCCCAAATCCAGAACAATACCGTCGATTATATAATCGAAATTGATTTAAACTAATTCTTTTCAGGTGATGGATTATAATTAGTCAATAGTTTAATAGTTTTTTTTTTTTAATTAGATTATAGAATTTAATTATTCATAAGCTACACTCTTGATGGAATTGGTATTTTACAGGAAATAAAAAAAAAACCGTGAAACTCAACAAGTGTCATAATTTTAATAACTCTTAGGTTAAAGTGTTCTATTTTCCTAAGGTGAAATTACGATTTTAACGCCGAACAGGCGAATTATCCATAAGATTTTCTCTATACACATCCTTCAATTGATGATAAATATGGCGCATGTTTTGCGTTGAGAAATCTAATAACAACTGTAACTTAATTTTCTTGAACATAATAAACACTCACATAAACAGCACTGTCAATACTTTGCATACAGACAGCTGAAATACAAATGTACATGTTAGCACACATCCTGCGGCCGCTTTATTCGCCAATGCTCCGCACGGTGCTACTATTATTAACTTATTTATGGCAATTTTTAAGAACTTGAACGTTTATTTCAATCACAAAGTTATTAAAAGTTAAAGGAAATTAATTACTTCGACCAGTGTATTGTACATTACAATGCAGAATAATAAAAGCTTCGTGTAGACCGTTTAAAACGCCCATGCCGCTTTATTATATTTCAATACTGAGGAATTTATTACACCTACTAAAAAATGAAAAAGAGAGATAATCAAATTGCGCACGCATTTAATAACAATACTAATAACGCGAGATTAAATTTCGAATGATAAGATCTCTTTTACCTTCGACACCTGCCGATTGCCAATGGTAAATGCCAACCATTTTACTTGTTAAGGTACAGAAAAATGGTTGATTGTTTTTATTAACGAATTTTTGATGTTAATTGCAGCAAATTGTTTTTTTATTGCACACGGATCATGTATAATTAGTACGATATTTCTTATTCCTAATGACTACTTGGTCGTAGGTGTCGAGGTCAGGTCTTTCGGGGAAATTTATGACGTGTAAAAAAGAGGTGTGCAATATGAATGTAAAACAACTAATGAAGTCTAAATTTATCTGCAATCATCATAAATATTTTATTTAGTTGTTAAATTCTGTAGTCTTAATCAAATCTGTTTCGTGCTTAATTTATATGTTGTATAAAGTTTGATTCAGGTTTTTCAGGTATTGAGTGATCTTCTTTTAACCTATATATGTTCAAAAATTTCTATTTTAAATCATTTAATTAGAAAAAAAACAATCGCCAAATTGATTTAGAAGATTTTTCAATATAAATAACACTGATGCATCCTTTCTTCACACTTTAGTTCCTAACTTACTGCTAGGTGCTCATTATCAATAAAAACTTTTTTTAAGTTTAAACCATGTCCAGCTGATCTTGTAAATATTACAGTCTCTTAAAAACAAAGATTCCATAGACGTTAAATAATAAATATTAAGGTTCCTTCCCAAGTTTCTCATTTTATTTCGAATCAACTTAATTTATTAACTTTATCTTTGTCTATTGAAAATGAATGTTACCAAAAACTGTTCAATTAAAGCCGTTTAACGATCAATGCATTAGTTTAATTTAATTGGGCCCTGAAGGGACGTCCGTATTGGGCGGTAATTAGTTAAGGATCCTGATCCTAATGGTTTCACAACCGTCGGGGTTCGAGTTTTGCGCTCGGAATCGTAAAGGTCACGGCTTCCCAGGACGAATATGATTAATCGGAACAATTACGCCGGATTGACACGAAAATGATATCCGCCCGCGATCCATCAAATCCGAACAAAGCTCTCATCGGTTTCAAAAGTCGATCCGCTCGAGGACATCGTTGCAAATTGCCCCAATTAATCAATGAATACGTTTAATTGATTGAATAGATTTCAATGATGTGTAAGGTGTCCCAAACGAATCTTCAGTCGAATTCTTTATTTAAATTGTTATCAAAAATGTACAAGGAAAATTTAAATTAAATCGTGGACAATGTTTTACTGATTAGAGGGTGGGTCCGAGGCCACCCACCCACCCTACATATACAGTTTTACTTCAATCAATGTTACTTGTTTGATTTTCATACAAACATCAACAGGTGTAATTGTTAAAATATATAACAACAGATTGTCAGTGTAAATTTCAATAAATATGTAGGGTGGGTGGGTGGCCTCTATTTCACAAACGAATCAGTTAAACAAACTCGAAGGTTGTTGAAATTGAAAACCAAAAACTGTTTAAAATTAAATGAATATTCATTAAATCGTGGACAATGTTTTACTGATTGGAGGGTGGATCCGAGGCCACCCACCCACCCTACATATACAGTTCTACTTCAATCACTGTTACTTGTTTGATTTCCTCTGAACCATCAACAGAGTTTTAGCAATTGTTGTTAATATATAAAACAACAGACTCTCTAAATTTCAATACATATGTAGGGTGGGTGGGTGGCCTCTATTTCACAATCCAATCAGTAAAACATTGTCAAAAATTTACTGAATATTTATTTAATTTTAAACAGTTTTTTGGTTCATACGCGAAGGTTGTAGAAATTGAAAACTAAAAACTGTTTAAAATTAAATGAATAATTTTAGAATCTGAAAATCAAGAGGAACAACAATCAAGTAAAATTCTAAAGATTCGAAAATATAGCGGATAATTGTAGAAATATGGAAGACAATTATGAATTTACAAAGAAATCAATCAATATTTACAGCATTTTCTTTTTGGATCTTTTATTTTGATCATTTAAATCAAAGAATAAAGTCAACAAGTCAACAGAATTTTCTTAGAGGGTTTAAAAATGTTTTCGAGCATTTTGTCCTTCATTTTTTTTTTTGAGAATATCATAATATCATTAATTATTTAATGAGAATTTTTTTCTTACAGATTTCTAAAATTTTTTTAAGAGCTATAAAATTTTCTAGCAATATCTGGTCTATTGTTTTATGTTCTAGAAACTTTTGAAAAATTCAGATTCCTAAAATTTTACTTTAAAAATCAAGGAAATTTCCTCGAAAATTCCGATAGGTAAAACGAAAAATTGTACTCATTTTCCAATATTTAAAGTCAAATTACTGGAAAACATTAAAACAAAATTTGATGTAATATTTTAGAATTCTCGAAGAAAATTCTGCAATGTTAATATCCTGGAGAATTCTAAGAATACTCTTTCGTATTTTTAGAATTCTCCAGGATATTAACATTGCAGAATTTTCTTCGAGAATTCTAAAATATTACATCAAATTCTGCAAAACAAGTTCTAGAAATTTAGAAGAAAAGTTTCTGGAATAATTCTCGAAGAAAATATTAGAAAAAAATTTAAAAAAACTCTAAACTGAATATTTATAAATCTATATTTCAAAGAAACTTGACACCTGAAAAACTAAAAGTGTAATAATGTCTAAAAATCTAAAAGACGAATTTTTTTAGAAAATATTAGTAACCTGGAAGGGAAAGTAATAATTAGAAAGGGAAGGGAAAGTGTTAAAAAAAAAATAAACCAAACATTTTAAGGATAAAAAAATTATCGAGCAAATATTGAAAAATTCTAAAAATCTAGAATAAAAATAGGTAAAAATATTAGAATCCTTAAAAATAATTCTAGAAAAACTGACGGAACCATGCTGAAAAAGTTCATATCTAGGAGAAAATATTCTGTAAATTTTTAGAATATTCCAAGGAAAGTTTTGAATTCTAAAAGTGAAATACTGAAAAATTTTTAGAAATCTGGAAGAAAATACTGATTATATAGGATAAGAAATTTGTCAAAAAAATTAAGAAAAAATACTGAAAAAAAATGGTAAAATATCTGATACAGAAACTGATGCAAAAATAGTCCACTAAGAATTTTCTACTAATCTAAAAGAAATAATACGTTAAAATCCTAGAAATCTAGAAATTAAACTTGTAGAAAATATCGATAAAATAAAGCAACAGAATAGAAATTGAGCAAAAAATTAAAACAAAAATGTTAAAAAATTCACAAAATCGTGAAAATAAATTGCTTGGAAATTGCGGTGGGATAAAGCTAAAGTGACAAATTTTAATTGTTGAAAAGTTTAAAAATTTGGTAAAAATTAAAATGTTATGTAGATTAAATTTTAAGAATTGTAAATTGTAGATCAAGATTGAAGATTGATTCTTAATTCTTGAATGTTAATTCAAATCTTGAATTATAAAATTTGAATCTTAAATAATGATTTAGAATCTAAAATCCAAAATTTAGAAACCAGAATCCACAATTCAAATTTCACAATCCAGATTACTGAATTTAGAATCTAGAATGAAGTCTTGAGAATCTAGATTTCAGAGTTAAGATTGCAGATTTTAGATTCTACATTCCAGAATCTAGAATGCAAAAATTCTGAATCCAGAATCCAGAATTAAAATTGCAGAATCTAGAATCCAGATTTCAGATTCCAGATACTAGATTTCAGATTGAAGAACGTATTTGCCAGATTTCAGATATTATATTATAATTCCAGATTACAGATTCCAAAATGCAGATTTCAGATTCCAGAATTCAGAATCTAGATTCCAGATTTCAGAATTCACACTCCAGAGTCAGAACCAGAATCAGAATTCAGAATGCAGGCTCCAAATTCCAGAATCTTAAATTTAGATTCTGGAATCTACAATCTAGAATCCAGATTTCAGTATTTTAAATCCAGAATTTCATATTTTAGATTCCAGATTCTAGATAATAGATTCTATATCCCAGATTACAGATTTCAGAATTCAGATACCTAATTTCAGATTTCATATTTCAAATTAGAGATTCCAGATTTGAGAATCCAGAATCTTGAATCTACATTTCAGATTTCAGAATCCAGATAACAGATTCCAGATTTTAGAATTCACACTCTAGAACCAGAACCAGAATCAGAATGCAGACTCCAAATTCTAAAATCTAAAATTTAGATTCCGGAATCTAGATTTCAGAATTTAAAATCCAGAATCTAGAATACAAAATCTACAATTCCAAATTCAGAATCTTGATTTCAAATTATATAATCTAGAATCCAATCTAAAATTTAGGTGTCAGATTCTAGATTTCCGATTACAGATATCAGATTCCAGATTCCAGGATGGAGATTCTAAATTGCAGATTAAATATTTTTATACACGGGATACCAGATTCTAGATTCCAGATCCCAAAATGCCGATTCCAAACTCCAGATTTCGAATTTAAAATTTCAGATTCCCTATTTTAGATTCTAGAATCCAGATTTCAGAATTCAGATTAGATTACCATAATACAGAATCCCAGAAACTTAAATTCAGATTCCAAAATCTACAATCCAGAATACAGATTTCAGAATTAAAAATCTAAAATTCAGAATATATAATCCAGAATCCATAATCCAGAATCCACAATCCAAAATATAAAATCTACAATCTAGAATCCAGATTTAAAATTACAGAATCTAGAATCCAGACTTCAGAGTCCATAATCTGGATTTCAGATTCTAGATTTCTGATTCCAAATTCCAGAATTCAGATACCTGATTTCAGATTTCATATCTTAGATTCTATATTTTGGATAATAGATTCTACATCGCAGATTTTTAATTCCAGATATCAGATTCCAGATTGCACATTCCAGAATGGAGATTTCAAATTCCAGATTTCATATTTTTATACACAGGATACCAGATTCTAGATTCCAGATCCCAAAATGCAGATTCCAAATTCCAGATTTTGTATTTAAAATTTTAGATTCCCTATTTTAGATTCCAGAATCCAGAATCCAGATTTCAGAATTCAGATTTTATTACCAGAATCCAGAATCCCAGAAACTTAAATTCAGATTCCAAAATCTACAATCCAGAATCCAGATTTCAGAATTTAAAATCTAGAACATAACCTAAAATTCAGAATATAGAATCCAGAATCCACAATCCAAAATATAAAATCTACAATCTAGAATTCAGATTTCAAATTACAGAATCTAGAATTCAGACTTCAGAATCCATAATCTGGATTTCAGATTCTAGATTTCTGATTCCGAATTCCAGAATTCAGATTCCTGATTCCAGATTTCATATTTTAGATTCCAGATTCCAGATAATAGATTCTATATCCCAGATTACAGATTTCAGAATTCAGATACCTAATTCCAGATTTCATATTTCAAATTAGAGATTCCAGATTTGAGAATCCAGAATCTGGTAACCACATTTCAGATTTCAGAATTCAGATTGCAGAATCTAGATAACAGATTCCAGAATCTAGAATTCAGTTTACGAAATCTATAATCCAGAATCCAGATTTCCAAATTCAGATTGTATTATCAAAATCCAGAATCCCAGAAGCTTAAATTCAAATTCCAGAATCTACAATCCAGAATCGAGATTTCATAAGTCTGGAATATATAATTTAAAATTCAGAATCCATAATCAAGAATCCACAATCCAGAATACAAAATCTACAATCCAAAGTTCAGAATCTAGAATCCGGATTTCAAATTACAGAATCTAGAATCCAGACTTCAGGGTTCATAATCCAGTATTAAATAAAATAACTTGTAATAATTTTCTCCACAATTTATTATTAATAAATATTATTATATCTCCACGTAACTCATCAATCAACATTACCCATAATCCAGATTTCAGATTCTAAATTTCTGATTCCAAATTCCAGAATTCAGATTCCTTCTTTCAGATTTCATATTTTAGATTCCAGATTCTAGATTCTATATACCAGATTACAGAATTCAGATACCAAATTCTAGATTTCACATTTTAAATTAGAGATTTCAGATTTGAGAATCCAGAATCTGGAATCCACATTTTAGATGTCGGAATTCAGATTCCAAAATCCATATTACAGATTCCAGAATTTAGAATTCAGATTATGGAATCTACAATCCAGTATCCAGATTTCAGAATCCGGAATCTAAAATTCAGAATATAGAATCCAGAATCTCGAATCCAAAATCTAAAATTCAGAATATAAAATCTAGAATCCAGACTTCCAAGTATATAATTCAGAATCTAAAATTCAAATTTCTGATTCCAGATTTTAGAATCCAGAATCCACATTTCAGAATCCACAATTTTAGAAACATAAAATCTGGAGGAAACATAGTTTAATCGTAAAAATGTTTTTAATATAATTCAAGATAATAAATTTTTTTAAAAATGTTTTTAACTTATAGAAAAAAATACAGAAATCTAAAATGGAAAATTTTTTGATGAAAAGTAAAAATGTAGAAGAAATTAAAAATACTAGAAATTGTTTAAAAAAATATCTTACTGATTAAAATGTCTAGAAATTTTGAAGGTAAATGAGAAAATATTTGAAAAAATTGTTACAAAATTCTGAAGGTTTTGTGAAAAAGTGCCATAAAATTAAACAATGGTGATAATTTTTCAAAAAATTGAATTGTGAAAAACTCTAAAAATCTTTAACAGAAATTGGTGAAAACTTTAAAACTGAATTTAAAAGTTTTCACCAATTTCTGTTAAAGATTTCTAGAGTTTTCCACAAATTCAATTATTTGAAAAATTTTCACGATTATTTTATTTTATCGCAAATTTTCACCAGAACTTCAGGATTTTGTAACATTTTTATCTGGTGGAAAAATAGCTATAACAGATTTATAATATAAATTATAAGCATCGAACAAAATTTGAAAAATCTAAAAATATAAATGTTGTATAATTGTAGAAATATGAAATATAACATTCTAGAAAATCGTAAAAAGAGTCTATAATATAAATCAACAGAATAGATATTTCTAAAAATAATTGAACCTTAAAGAAAAGAAAGAAATCCAGTAATTTAAACTGAAAAAATTCATCATTTATTTATTTATAGTAGAAATTAAAAAAAATATTTCTTACAGTAAAACTGATTGAAAATGAGGTAAAATTAAAAAATAAAGCTAGAAAATTCTGAAGATCTCGTAGAAAATTGCGATAAGTAAAAAAGTTTTCGAAAAATGGAATTGTGGCAAACTAGAAATCTGAAACATCAATTGATGAATATTTTAGAAACTTTAAAGAAAATTCTAAAAATGTAGAGAGAAAAAACAGCTAGGAAATATTAATAATTTAGAATCATCAAGTAAAATTTAATAAATATATAATATAATTGTGGAAATAGGAAAACAATTTTTCTGTTTGAATTTGAAAATAAAAATTTTTGAAAATCATAAAACTACTATATAAATCAGCAGAATAGATATTTTTAAAAAATGTTTAAACCTTTGAAGAAAATTTTAGAAATACAAATCGAAAAATTCTTGACAATCTTAGAAATATGGAGAATAAATTTGAAAGAAATCTGCTAAAAAATTCTACATCTAGAAGAAAAATGTTTGAAATATTTTAGAGTTCTCAAAGAACAACTTCTGAAATATTTTAAATACCGCAAAAAAAGTTCAGCAAATCTGAAGAAAAACATGTGAGGAACTTTAAGTAAAGAGTGAAGGAAAATTTTTTTTGAGTATTAAAACATTGATAATGGTCACTTTGTGTCCGAAATATATATCTGTGAATTTAAATAAAATTGTGAAGAAGTGCTTTTTAATTAATGAAGGAAAAATAATTCAATAAACTTTAAGAATATTAGCAATAATAATAATAATGAACGGAAATTAGTGGGAAATTGCAGAAACCCTGAAAGGTATTAAAAATTCAAAGGAATCAATAGTTAATAACTCCAAAATGGCTAAGTTTATCTTCAAAATGGCTATGGTTGATAGCCCTGAAGAAAAAGAAGATGAAGAATCACAAAAATTGTTACAATGAAATGTAACTGCTATCTTCAAGATGTTTTCTCTCTAACTCTAAATTCTTAAGAGAATTCTTGAAAGCCTCAAAAAAAATCTAAAAATCTGAAACAATAATTCTAAAATAATCTACATTTAGAAGAATAAATGTTTTAGAAGTTAGAAAATAATTGTTTGAATTGGTTTTTAGAACGTTGATGGATCTTCATTTGTTGATCAAAATTAAAGCCTTAAGGCTTAAAAATTAACGGTTAACAGTTCCTATCCTTATACCCTGAGAATGTTTACATAAGTACGAAGACGATAATAGTGGGTATCACATTAACACGAACGAAACATTACTCGAAGGCAATGTGTACAATACAAACATCTCATGACTCGTACAAAGAAAGACAAAGCTAATTCAGCACGATTACACATTGGTGCAATCCCACAATCATATAATAAACACCTCGGAGCGACGGACGAAAATGTTGTTACCCTTTTTTCTCCGTCTTCAGTTTCCGAAAGGAAAATTACGGGGCAATTTAGCGCGCAAGCGCACTCGCGCCCAATTAATCAGATTAAGCGTGAAATTGTGAACAGAATAGAAATTTATTCGGCCGACCCGCTGATGTATAATTTATTGGCAAAATGGGCCGGAGTAAGTAGGATAGTTTATTGTGTGCGTGGGTCGGGTTTGTGCGCGCGTTTTGCTTTGTCCTCGTTTCGATTTTAAAATGCCAATCGACATTGGATCTCCGATCTTTCGATACCACCGTGCATTATTATTTCTCTGTGCATATTTTATGGAAGACCATTAAAATAAAGGTTTGTTTGAAGAAAGCTATTAAAACTTATCCTTGATAGCAGGATTAATGGATGAGTAACTTGATTGGGAAATAAGTCATGATGATACCCAATTATTTTTTGCTTTAGATCTTTTGATTTTGAAGCCAACATAAGAAGAATTGATTCAATTGCAAAATTGATTCTAAAATAAGATTTTAAGATCTTCTAATTTGACCAGAAACATGGAAGCTTCTGGCTTTTGGAATCTATATAAGTCCGAAGATTGAAAGGTATAATTTAGGTACAAAATTCTTTCTGAAACAAGATTTTAAAAGCCTTTTGGTTTTAAATTTGGGAATATACATAAGTCCAAAGACTGACAGAAATGATTCAAGTGCAAAATCTTTTCTAAAACGAGATTTTAAGAGACTTTTGGTTTGGATAAAAATATCTACATGAGACCAAAGATTGAGGAAAGAAATTAGCTGTAAAATTGATTCTAAAACAAGATTTTAAGAGCATAAAAGAAGAAGATGAAGAAGAACATATAGTTTCAACAAAGTTTTAATCTACATAAGACCCAATACTGATTGATTCAAGAAGTAGTTTTTAAGAACTTCTATTTTGAATCAAAAAAACAAGATCAAACATTATGGATTTAGGTTCTAGCGCATGTATCGATACATTCTGAACAAAGAAATAGTTTGAAACGTGCAAACCTCTACACCCTGACTAAGAGTCGGCGCTGTTATTGTTTGAAATTAATAACGCCTTATTAATCCCGAGAGCCGTGAGACCCGGGGCGACCACGGCCCGCGCATTAATGATAGTAATGGGGATAATAATAACAAAGATTTTAATGATGATGTAGCAAAAGGGGGACACCTTTGCACGGTGGCCGCCCACGCGCGACACCTGCGCCCCCGGGGCCGGTCCGCCCGAGTTGTGTATCAATTACGGTCGGACGGCGACTGGAAAAGTCAGCGCCGCAAATGGGAAAACGTCAATTGCGGACACACAAAGGAAACGCAATCTGGTGAGCAACTTGCGAGCAAACGGCAACGGTTCTTCTCGGCTCTTACCAACAGAGTGACACACTTGATAACACATGGTGGCAAATTGATTGTTTACAAGGATGGAATTAATGTTGCATCACTAATTACTTAATAAATACATGCGTTTTTTTAATCAGAATCTTTTAAATTTAAGAGTTTTTGTCTAGACCATTTGATTGTGTTAGCTTCACTGCTTTGAATCCTTTAAGAATAACAAGGTGTTCTTCAATAAAGGAAAAAATCCAAAATCGGGGCTTTGGAGTCGTTGAATTAAATTACTCTCCAATAGAAATTTCTGAAGTAATATCATACAGAAGCTGACTTGAAGGGTTGAGAAATTTTTGTTTAGTCGCTCACTAATTTGGAGGCTTTGAATGGATGGGATTATAAGAGTTAGGGTATAGGACACAATCATGATCAAATCTGTGGTGGATGGTATTACAAGGGATTACATAATCGTCATGCATTAAGAAAAAGAAATGATTCATCGGTCATCCGATGAGGGCACATACATTTCCTATTTTATCACCAAGCCCCTGCACGTTCGGCCTTGACATTATTTTTATTCTCGATTATATTCATACCACAATTGTCGGGCATTGTAAGGCGCCATAAAAATTTAAGTGTGTGTGTGTGTGTGTACAACACTTAATTCGTGTTATTGCGAAATTTCACTGCGGTTCGTGCACTTTCATTTTTTTTCCTTTGGCTTTAATCCCCGAATGCACTCTGCCCTCTAATCCTTCAAAGCAGATGATGTTATAAAATACTTGGAACTCACAAACCAGGTTATTATAGATTGTACATTTTTGAGAAGAGAATAATCTGCAATCATTGTTTATACCCTAGCTGAATTAAAAAAAATATCAATATGAGAATTCGACCGTACTAATAATTTTTACCCCAACAATTTCTGTTAAGATTTTTTATAGTTTAATAAAGCGCCATCTATTTTGAAATAAGTTCACCAGTTTACGATTGCCGGCAATTATTTTCTCGATTTGTTTTTCAAGTGTTAAAATTGTTCAGTCTGAAAATCGAAAGAGATTGAATGCAACGAAATTAATTTCAACTTTTCTAAAGATTGAAATTTCCACAAAACGAGTTTTCTAAATATTGAACTTATTTCAGATTGCATTTTCGGCAGATCAAATTTTCTAGATATTGAACTCTCTGTAGATTGAATTTTCTAAATATTGAAATTTTATTTAAATAATAAACTTTTTGTAAATATTGATTGGAGTTTCAAAATATTAAATATTACCGTAGATTGATTTCTGCAGATCGAATTTTCTAAACATTGAATATTTAGACTTCATTTTCTAAAAATTAATTTTCTGTAGATTGAATTTTCTAAACATTGAATTTCTATTTGATTGCATTTTTTTTCATATAATTTATTTATTTATTTATCTTCGGTCTTCTTTCTTGAATAATACATATAAATTAATTAATAAAAATAAAAACTTACATAAATTTTTAGGCAAAAGAAGCACGGGCGAAGAGATTTTTCTGACTGTTAATGTAAAATAATTTTTCCTAATATTAAGTTTTCTGTACATCCATATTTCTTTATACTCAGCTTCTTGTGAATTGGATTTTCTGTAAATCAAATTAAACTTTCTGAATTGATTTTTCGAAATATTGAAATTATTGTAAATTGATTCTTTTTTAAATTAAACTTTCTGTATATTGGATTTTTGAAATATTGAATTTTCTTTAGATCTGTTAATTATAAACATTATGTAGACAGAATTTTCTACAAATTGAATTTCTAACCATTGACCTAATTGTAAACTGAATTTTCTATGATAAATATTAAATTTTCTGCAGATTGAATTTTTTATTGGATCAAATTTCCTACATATTTAATTTCCTGTAAATTGATTTTATTAAATATTAAGTTTGCTGTAGATCCTATTTTTTTAACTGAACTTCATGTGGATTGGACTTTTTTTTTCTTATTATTATATTATATTATTTCTTATTATTACATCTAAACTTTCTGTATATTGGATTTTCGAAATATTGAACTTTTTAAAATTTCGAACTATCTGTAAATCAAATTTTCTAAATATAAAATTTTCCGCAAATCGAATTCTGATCTTTATGAAGACTCAATTATTTGCTGCGAAGTAAATTTTCTAAATATTGAACTTTCTGTAAATTTTATCTTTATTTCAACTTTATCAAACATATACAAATAAAATAACGGAACATTCACAATATCGAAGGAAAAAAAAATGTTTTCTGCAGATCGAATTTTCTGAACATTGAACTTTTATTTTTTAAATAATAGAATTTCCGTAAATCGACTATTTGTTTAATAAAGAACTTCCTGAAAATTTGATTTTCCATTGATTTAATTTTGTGCAAATCGAATATTCTAAGTATTGAAATTTCTGTAGATTGGATTTTTGAAGTATTAAAATCTTTTTAGATTAATTTTTTTAGGTATTGAATTTTCTGTTCGATTATTCTAAATATTGAACTTTCTGTACACTGATTTTCTACAGATCGAACTTATTTTTTAAATACTAAACTTTTTGTAGATCGGTTTTTCTAAATGTTAAACTTTGTGCAGATCGAATTTTCTTGCAAATTAAATTTATAAATTTCCATATAGTGATATTTGCAGATTTTCACTGAATCATAAAGCGACATCTATATAGAATTAATTACACCAGTTTACGATTTGTAGAAATTATTTCTCTAATTCATCTGACACCTGTCATATCTCATCTATTATATGTCATGTGTTATCCACTGCCATCTACCGCCTGCCATCTGTCCATCTGTCGATCTGTTTATTTGTCTATCTGTCTATCTATTCATCTACTCATCTATCATCTATCTGTCATCTGTAATCTGTTATCTGTTATCTATTATCTGCCATCTGCTATCTACTATCTACCATCTACCATCTGCTCATATGTAAATATGGTCATCTGTCAATCTGTTATCTGACTATCTGCCATCTGCCCATCTGTTCTTCTGTTCACCTGTTATCTTTCCATATGTCTATCCATCTGTCCATCTGTTATCTGTCATCTGTCATCTGTCATTTGTCATCTGTCATCTATCATCTATCATCTATCATCTGTCAGCTGCATTATGTCCACCTGCTATTTGTTTATCTGCCATCAGCCATCTGTAACCTGTCCATCTGTCAAGTAACCAACAGTCATCTGCCTATCTTCCCATCTGGCCATCTATCATATGCAGATATCTTAATCATTCAACTCCAATCTGCCATCTACTATCTACTATTTTATGTCTTATTTTTTATCTGCAATCTTACTATATGACATTTATCCATATGTCTGTCTATTGCAATATATCTGCCATATGTCCTTTATCATCTACCCATCTGTCAACTGTCCATCTGCCATCTAACATTATCATCTCTCGACTGTAATCTGACTATCTGTCCTGTGCTATTTGCAATCTGCCATCTGTAATCTGTCATCTACTATCTGTCATCTGACATGTGTTATCTGCCCTCTAACCACCTGAAATCTGTTTATCAGTAATCTGTTCATTTGGCCATCTGCCCAATCTGTCATTTGTTCATCTGCTATTTGTACATCTGTCTTCTGTTTATTTGCCACCGTTTATCTATCCATCTATCATTTGTCTACCTATCGTCTGTTCATCTGTCATATGTCCAAGTATCATTTGTTCATCTGTCATATATCTATGTGTCAACTGTTTATGTGTTATCTATTCATCTGTCATTTACCATCTATCATCTGTCATTTGCCACCTCCTATCTGTCCAATTTTTAGATCTAGTTTTATTCATCATTTCTTGTTTTATCTGATCGAATTTTGCATCACTTTTTCATCCAGATTCAAATGTTTGGATACATTTCTGAAATTTTCTTTGTGAACTCTAAAACCTATCACGAATTGTTCTTCTGTGCGTAGAGTTCTAAAAATTCTCTTTGGAGTTTTGGAATTATTAACCATTTATTCCTTCATTTCTAAAATGTTCTCCTAATTTCTGTTAATTATTATTTTTGATATTCCTAAAGTCTCCTCTTCATTTTTCACTTTATGTTTATCACATTTTATCGTTTGATCTATAAAAGCTTGAAGGCTCTAAAATATTCTTAAAGTTTTCTTCTAGATATAGAATGTTTTTATCATATTTCTTTCAAACGTGTTTTCTATATTTCTACAACAATTAACAATTTTACGATTTAATTTTTTTAAAGAAATATATATTCTATTGATTTATACCGGGTGTTTCTAAATGAATATCGGGATTTTAACGCTTTGTAATACTTATTACGTTAAACTTAAAATAATAATGTGCGAAAAAAGAATAGAAGAGTGATTTTTTTAATACTTATCGAAATCTTTCAGCACTTAGCGCACTCTTGACCTACCCCAATAGTCTAAACTATTGGCCTTTCTCAATCCTCTTAACGGTGATTTACTTCTGTCCTTCTTTGTATTTTCTAATGATTTATGCAAGAATCTATAATCGTACTCTTGACCTATCCCAATAGTCTACATATTGATCACGAGCGTATCCCTGACCTTTCTCAATAGCCTTTACATTCACCTGCTACAACTTCTGTCCTTCTCCAACTACAGAAAATTCTATGTTTAAAAAATTCGATGTATAGAAAATTCTTTATTTAGAAAATTCGATGTACAGAAAATTCTTTGCTCAGAAAATTCGATGTACAGAAAATTATTTGTTTAGAAAATTCTTTGTTTGGAAAATTCGATGTATAGAAAATTCTTTGTTTAGAAAATTCGATGTATAGAAAATTCTTTGTTTAGAAAATTCTCTATTTAGAAAATTCGATGTATAGAAATTTCTTTGTTTAGAAAATTCGATGCATAGAAAATTCTTTGTTTAGAAAATTCGTTGTACAGAAAATTCTTTGTTTAGAAAATTCGATGTATATAAAATTCTTTGTTTAGAAAATTCTCTATTTAGAAAATTCGATATACAGAAAATTCTTTGTTTAGAATATTCGATGTATAGAAAATTCTTTGTTTAAAAAATTCGTTGTACAGAAAATTTTTGTTTAGAAAATTCGATGAATAGAAAATGCTTTGTTTAGAAAATTCAATAATCAAAAAAATGGTGTTTAGAAAATTCTTAATTTAGAAAAAATTTTGTTTAGAAAATTTGGTGTACAGAAAATTCGATGTATAGAAAATTCTTTGTTTAGAAAATTCTCCATTTAGAAAATTAGATGTATAGAAAATTCTTTTTTTAGAAAATTCGTTGTACAGAAAATTCTTTGTTTAGAAAATTCGATGTATAGCAAATTCTTTGTTTGGAAAATTCTCTATTTAGAAAATTCGATATACAGAAAATTCTTTGTTTAAAAAGTTTAAATAAAACACTTTATAACTTTGTTTTACCACTATATTTTGTATAACTGTGACTAGTTTCGATCATAAGCTGATATCAAAATGCACCACCAAGTGAACGCCGACATCATACAAGAAATCTTTGTTTAGAAAATTCGATGTATAGAAAATTCTTCGTTAAGAAAACTCGTTGTACAGAAAATTCGATGTACATAAAATTCTTTGTTTAGAAAATTCCCTATTTAGAAAATTCGATATACAGAAAATTTTTTGTTTAGAAAATTCGATGTACAGAAAATTCTTCGTTTAGAAAATTCGTTGTAAAGAAAATTTTTTGTTTAGAAAATTCGATGGATAGAAAATGCTTTGTTTAGAAAATTCAGTACTCAAAAAAATGTATGTTTAGAAAATTCTTAATTTAGAAAAATTTTTGTTTAGAAAATTTGGTGTACAGAAAACTCTATGTTTAGAAAATTCGATGTACAGAAAATTCTTTATTTAGAAAATTCTTTATTTAGAAAATTCGATGTACAGAAAATTCTTTGCTTAGAAAATTCGATGTACAGAAAATTATTTATTTAGAAAATTCTGCGTATAGAAAATTCTTCGTTTAGAAAATTTCATTCTCAAAAAATTTATGTTTAGAAAATACTTTGTTTAGAAAATTCAATATATAGAAAGTTCTTTGTTTCGAAAATTCGATGTACGAAAAAACGAAGATTCTTAAAAATTTGGCAATTTTTAAAATTAGTTCTAAAAGTAGAATATTTAAAATGTTTATAAAAAGCTAGCAATATTTGACTAAGTGAGAAGCCGTTCTTTCTCTTAAAGATCACAAAAATTTCAAATTATAAAATCTTGAAAGTATACGAAATTTTATAATGTTTGGGAAAAAAATTTCTTACATTTTTTTTTTTTAATCTTAAAATAAATATGTTCAAATGTTGACAATAAAATATTATTCAATCAATCAATCAATATAATAAAAAGAAACAACTTTTGTTTGTTACTTTTAACTTTTTTGCATTTGTGTAAGCTTTAGCAATCGTTTTTAAGCTTAAATTGAATTGCCAATCTTAAAACAAATTTTAAATGTGAGAAACGTTTTCCACTAAATTTTTTCCAAAATATTTACAATATTAAAAATTGTAAACATCTTGAAAATCCTGAAAATTTTGAAAAATCCTAAAAGTAATCTTAAAATTTTGAAGTTGAAATCTTGAAAATTAAAAAAAAGACAATTTTCAAAAATTTCTAAACTCATTTGCAGATCATTAAGTATTTATAATTTGTGTTTCGAAATTCTGAAAAACTTGAAAATCGTGAAAAAATATGAAAATCTTCAAAATTAGAATGTTTATTACAGATAATGTCTACAATTAATATCTAAACAAATACGTAACCGACACTCATTTGTTTTTTTAAAAATTATGTCTAAAGACACTCTTGTTTAAATTTTAAAAATTCACAATTATAAATCGCCTACAAAGTAGTAAAACAATTGCCACAAACTTCAAATTTAGGAAATTTATTACAAATAATGTCTACTATTAAGATCTATATAAATTCGGCACCGATACTCATTTGTTTCTATAAAATTGACGTCTAAACGCCCCCTTGTTTAAATTCTAAAAATTCATGTTTGTACATCGCGAAAAAGAGTAGTAAAACAATTGCCACAAACTTCAAAATTGGTAAATTTATTACAAATAATATCTACCATTAAGATCTAAACAAACGCGCAACTGACACTCACTTGTTTCTCCAAAATTCACGCCTAAACACTCTTGTTTAAATTTTAAAAATGTATAATTATAAATCGCCTATAAAGTAGCAAAACAATTGCCACAAGTGTTTAAATTAAGAAATTTATTATAAATAATATCTACTCTTGACATCTAAACAAATGGCAATTGCCAACCGGCAAGCATCTGTTTTTCCAAAAATCACGTCTAAACATAAACTTGTTTAAAAACTAAATTTGCAAAATGATGAATCGCGTCAAAAAGTATTAAAACAAGTGCCACAAACATCAAGTTTTGGAAATTTATTACCAATTAATCTACTTTTATGATATAGAAAATGCACTCTTGTTTAAATTTTAAAATTTCAAAATAATTGAGAACATTAATCAAAATCTGTAATTTATTGAGAATTTTTGAAAAATAATTGGGTTTCTTTACCAAAATCATGAGAATTTTGAAGATTGTGATAATCTTATAGTTTATTTATTTATTTATTGGTAATTAACGGGAACCCCCAATTAAATTGAAGAAGTTCTATTATGAAAAAACTTAATTTTCTCTAAAATCTTTACAACATAAAAAATCTTTAAAATCTTAAACACTTTGAAAATCTTGAAATCTTATAATTTTGAAATCTTGAAATCTTGAAAACTTGAAATCTTGAAATCTTGACATCTTGAAATCTAGAAATCTAGAAATCTGGAAATCTTGAAAATCTTGAATATAATCATTCAAAAAAAAACTCTTTAACAAAATATAGTTTGAATTTCAATTTATTTACAAAACTCGATTTTTTATGCATTTGTTTAAGGCTTTTCAACGGTTTTTGAAGATTAAAATAATTGCCATTCTTAAAAGAAATTGAAATGTTAAAAATCTTAATTTCTTTAATCAATTACCAAGCACGTTTTGAAAAATTGTAAAAAATTAATCGTGATCGCCGTTTGTGTTTAAATAATTGGAGGGTGGAATAGTGGCCACCCTTCCACCCTACATATACATACAAATTCAAGCTAAAAAGCTGCTTTTAAATTTTGAAATAAAATCAACACTCTTACTACAGTTTTTTTTTTCCTGAGAACCAAACGAGTGATGGTGATTAAAATGATATTATATACGTAGGGTGGGTGGGTGGCCTCAGACCCACCCTCCAATTATTTAAACACAAACGGCGATCATTAGATTTCTAGAAATTTCTAGGAAATTTCTAAAATTTTCTGTTTAGTTGCTTGATTTTATACATATTTTTTAATACTTATTCTTTGAGGTTTATAGATTTCTTAGCACCTTTTTTTTCAAACTCGAGTGTTCTACAATATTCTAACAATTTTTCTTATCCAGTTTTTTGGAACTTTGGGTTACATTTAAAAAAATTCAAGAATTCTAATTATAGATATTGTCTAATCATGTTTCTTTCAGGTTTCTAGAACTGTTCATTTTGTTTTCTTTAAAATTTCTAAAATTTTCTGTTCACTTGCTTAATTCAATTTTTTTAGATATCTATAATTTTCTTCGCAGGTTCTTTAATTTAATTATTGCAGATTTTAATAGTATTCTAAAAAATTTTCTTCACGAGCAATAATTTTTGTTGTATATTTCTTGAAATTTTCAGAATTAGTCTTTTAATGCAAACATTTTTTTTTGAACAAAACACTTTGAGTCCGAAATATATATTTGGTATTTCTAATAAACTGTGTAAAGAAAGATTTTTAGTGCTTTATTTTATAATCAAGTTTATCTTCACGTAATTCATCCAATTAATTACCTATTGTTTTAAACAATTTTTAGCTCAAAATTTATTTACCATTAGATAAAAATAATCGGAATTTTGCAACACTGCCTTTAAAATTCACAATAACACTTCAGTATTTTCCTAAAAATTGTATAGTGTTGGTTGTAAATGTTAAAATACATATGTAGGGTGGGTGGGTGGCCACTATCCTACCCTCTAGTTCCTAAAACATTTCCAAAAGTTTAATTAAATTTTTAATTTCAAAAATACCTAATTTCATAATTAAATATTTGTTTTAAAAAAAAATATTGTTGGTAAACCCTTGCTTATGTTTTACGGGTTGAAGGGTGGGATAGTGGCCACCCACCCACCCTCCATATACATTGAAACTTAATTTAAAACACTAGCTTTAATGTTAACAATAACATCACCAATTAAACTGATGTATTTTTGGTAATTATAAAATTAAACTTTGTTGATGTAAAAATATATTTGTAGGAAGGGTGGGTGTCCACTATGTCACCCCCTAGTTCTTAAAACGCGGACAGAGTTTAATTTTATATTTGAAAATTCTTTTTAAACAACTGTTATCTTGATATACTCTTACTTTATGTTTTATTGATTAGATTGTAGATTAGTGGCGACCCAAATAATTTATCACATGTTTACAATTTACGTATTGGAAGGTGTGATGGTGACCACTCACCCACCACACATTAAATATTAAAACTTAAGCTAAAACACTGCCTTTAAATTTCACAACATCATCACCTGTAAGTCTTTAGTAAATTCTTTAAAATTTTATAGTGGTGGTTGTAAATTTAAAAATGTATATGTAGGGTGGGTGGGTGGCCACTATCCTACCCTTCAGTTCCTAAAATAGTCCCAAAAGTTTAATTAAATTTATAATTTTAAAAACCTTGATTTCAAATTTGAATCTATTTTTTTAAAACAATGCAATTCTTGATAAACCCTCGCTTATGTTTTATGGGTTTGAGGGTGGGATAGTGGCCACCCACCCACCCTACATATACATTGAAACTTAATTTAAAACACTAGCTTTATTGTTAAGAATAACATCACCAATTAAACTGACGTATTTTTGGTAATTATAAAATTAAACTTTGTTGATGTAAAAATATATTTGTAGGATGGGTGGGTATCCACTTTGTCACCCTCTAGTTCTTGAAACACGCATTCAGTTCGATTATATAATTGAAGATTCCTTTTTAAAACAATTGTTTTCTTGAATAGAATAGTGGCAATACAAATAATTTATTACTTGGTAAACGCTTGTTTACATAGTTTACATAGTGCCTACCCACCCACCTCACATAAAAGATTTAATTGCAAGCTAAACACTGCCTTTAAAATTCACAACACCATCAGCAATAATATTTCAGTGATTTTTTAAAAATTGTGTAGTGACGGTTACAAATGTAAAAATATATATGTAGGGTGGGTGGGGGGCCACTATCCCACCCTCCAGTTCCTGAAACATGCTCAAAAGTTTAATTAAATTTGAATGTTTTAAAATATCTGATTTCATATTTAAATATTATTTTTTTAAATAATGCAATTCTTGATAAACCCTTGCTTATGTTTTACGGGCTGGAGGGTAGGATAGTGGCCACCCACCCACCCTACATAATATTTTGAAACTTAAGCTAAAATACTGTGTATAAATTTGGCAACACCCTCATCAATAACACTGATGAGATTTTTTTAATGTTGTATAGTAATAGACGTATATTTAAAAATATATATGTAGGGTGGGTGGGTGGCCTCTATCCACCCTCTAATCCGTAAAACATCTCCAAGAGTTTTAATTTAATTAATGAAAAACTATAAATTATTATAATTTATATTTATTAATCTTCTTTTTAAAATAAATGATTTTTTAATAAACCCTTGTTTATGTTTAATGGATTTAAGGGTAGGATAGTGGCCACCCACGTGTCCTTCATTCTTTATTTTTTAACGTACTCCTAATTTTATTCCTAGATATATACAAATTTTCAGAATTTATTGTTTTATTTCATACATGCAAAATTTTTAGAAAGTTCCAGCATAGCAATTTTGCTTTCGGATTTTTTTACAATTTTTTAGAAATTTTCTTTCCAAATTTTTATCATTTTTATTTAACATAATTTAACAGTATTCCTTTAATTTTTATGGACAGCATTTCTTCTAAGCTATAAGAATTTTCTTAGAGGCACATTGTTAAACAATTCTCTTCAATTATTATTATTGTTTGGTTTAATCAAGTGTATCCATTTGTAATAAATATTTTTTTAAATCTTTTCAGCTGACGGATTATCATCAAATGCCACTGAAGTCAACCATTATACGGTAAGTACTGTTAAATTCAGTAATATTCAATTTCTAGTATGTACAACAATAATTACCTACATTATACAGTTCGAAATTAATTACGGTCGACTCGCCATCTATGAATATTCATAAAATATTTTTCGTCCGTCGGTTTCGTTCCAACCAAAACGTGACGTAATTCGTTCTTAAGAGATTAAACCACCCACCGGCCCGTGAGGAGTAATCGGTTTGACACTTACAAATTATTTAAACGGATCAAACACGTCGATCTCATAAATCGTCGTTATCCATAATTATGATTAATTAGGGTTGCTTAAGAAAATTAGTAAATAAGTAAGTAAGTGAGCGCTCCCGAAACGAAACGAATTAAGTCGTTTGTGGAGGGGGGAGGAGAAGGGCGCAATTAATAGCGTTCTTGAGCGTGACGCAATCGTGCACATTTGGTGGGAGTGTGAACTGCACATATGTTTTCAGTTTTTAGGACAATAGAATTATGTTATGTGTAATAATAATATTACGTGTAATTAATATTATGGATTTTGTTTACGTTTTAAACGATTTAAAAAAATAGAAAAACAATCGCTATCGTTACTAGAATTTTGCAAATTTATTCAAAATACATCCTTTTCTTTAAATTCCAAAAATGTGACTGCAGAAATTAAGACGGTGATGAATTCCGTTTTCATTCACGTTTTCATTAAGAAATAAAAATAGAAAAACAATTACTACCTATAAATTTATTCAAAACATATCTTTCTTTAAGTTTTCGTGAAAATCCAAAAACGCAGCCATCTCAGAACTGCAACAATTACCACGCAGAGTCAGGAGATAAATTCAGTTTTTGTTTACGTTTAAATCGATATTAAAATATAAAAAAACAATTGCTATTGTTACAGAATTGTTTTTAATTGATTCATAACACATTCTTCTTTAATTTTTTGTTAAATTCCAAAAACACAACATTCTTAGTAGTGCAGGAAATACCACGTAAATTCAGGAGAAGAAATCAGTATTAATTGACGTTTCAATCTATAAAAAGAATAGAAAAACAATTGCTATCGATACAAAACTTTACAAATGTATTCAAAACAAATCCTTTTTTAAGTTCTCACTAAGTTCCAATAAGTTCCAAAAACACAACACTTTTAGAATTGAAGAAATTAACACAAAAGCTTAGGAGATAAATTTAGTTTTCATTTAATTTTCAATTGATTTGACTTTTGACAAAACTTTTTGCGTATTTATAGAAAACACATTCTTCTTTAAGGTTATCTTGAATGACAAAAACAAAACACTTTCAATGACAGAAATTACTGCGCAAACTCAGGAGATGAATTTAATTTTCTTCTACGTTACAATCAGTAAGAAAACACATTTTTTTGTAAGATCAGTTATTTAATTCCGTGTTAAATTCCTCATATTATGATGATCTTAGGGAAATCCGTAGACCACCTATGATACTGACACCGGCACGTGTTGAAATTTAAGACCTGCTCCCATCGATGGCCAGTGGTTATTTGTGCAATTACATATTTACCATAATGTAACCTGAACCGAAGGCGCCATCCGGTGCGCCCGTCTGGACGCCACCAGTTTGCCTTCCCTGCTGCCGGTCGTCAGTACCGCCACTGTTCGGTACTCGGGCGAGCAACTTCTGTCGAAGCCAGACGTTAAGTTCATTACGAAGAAGTAATTAGGCACGCGTCGCCGTCTAACAAACACCGTACGAGTGTTTATCTAATATATAATTAATAATATTAAAAGAATTAAAGTAGCAAAGTGTGTTTTTTTTATTATTAGTGAGTGTGTGAAGAATGGTTACTGTTAAATACTTACTTAGTTCGAGGTACTCATCATTAAGGTATTGTATTACTAAAAATTTTTTTATTACAAGTTGTTATGATATGGAAAATAATAATGAAAAGAATAACATTTATCACTTGACATTTGACAGTTCAAGGTTATCAGTTAACAGTGGTATTTATCACTCGGCATTTCACAGTTAGTTTTATCAGTTGAACATTATTACATACCTTTGACAGGTGAAAAATATTCGTTGACAATTCATATATCAGTTTGAAGAGAATAATGAAAGAAATGACATTTGTCACTTGACATTTGACAGTTCAAGGTTGTCAGTTAACAGTGGTATTTATCATTTGGCATTTGACAGTTAATTTTGTCAGTTGACCATTATTACATACCATTTTCAGGTGAAAAATGTTCGTTGGCAATTCATACATTAGTTTGAAAAGAATAATGAAAGAAATGACATTTGTCACTTGACATTTGACAGTTCAAGGTTGTCAATTAACAGTGGTATTTATCACTTGACATTTGACAGTTAATTTTGTCAGTTGACCATTATTACATACCATTTTCAGGTGAAAAATGTTCGTTGGCAATTCATACATTAGTTTGAAAAGAATAATGAAAGAAATGACATTTGTCACTTGACATTTAACAGTTCAAGGTTGTCAGTTACCAGTGGTATTTATCAGTTGACATTTGTCAGTTAATTTTATCAGTTGACCATTATTACATACCATTTCAAGGTGAAAAATGTTCGTTGGCAATTCATACATTAGTTTGAAAAGAATAATGAAAGAAATGACATTCTTCACTTGACATTTGACAGTTCAAGGTTGTTAGTTAACAGTGACATTCATCATTTAGCAGTTGATAGTTAAATTTGTCAGTTTACCATTATTACATATCATTGTCAGGTGAAAAATGTTCGTTGACAATTAATATATCAGTTTGAAGAGAATAATGAAAGAAATGACATTCGTCATTAGAAATTTGACAGTTCAAGGTTGTCAGTTAACAGTGGTATTTATCACTTGACATATGACAGTTAATTTTGTCAGTTGACCATTATTACATATCATTGCCAGGTGAAAAATGTTCATTGGCAATTCATACATTAGTTTGAACAGAATAATGAAAGAAATGACATTCGTCACTTAACGTTTGACAGTTCAAGGTTGTCAGTTAACAGTAGTATTTATCACTTGACATTTGACAGTTAATTTTGTCAGTTGACCATTGTTACATACCATTTTCAGGTGAAAAATGTTCGTTGGCAATTCGTACATTAGTTTAAAGAGAATAATGAAAGAAATGACATTTGTCACTTGACATTTGACAGTTCAATATTGTTAATTAACAGTGATATTTATCACTTAAGATTTGACAGTTAATTGTTGTCATATACCATTGACAAGTGAAAATGCATATATAATATGTTTGAAGGATTTAACAAAATTTTGACAATTGACAGTTGACAGTTACTTCTGACCTATCAACAATTAATAGTGATTATTCACATTGACAATTACTCACATGATAACAGTAATTAAAGTGACAATAAACAATAAAATAACAGTGATCATAGACAGATGACAATTGACAATTAATATTGATACTAATAGAGACAAATGACAAAACCAAACAATAAGAATAACAAAACAGACAGAAACAGTTGACAATTGTTGCTCATAGTTAAAATGACAATTTACATTAACCTATTGACATTGATAATTGACAATTGACAATTGAAATTTTGTAAATGACTCTTGACAATTCGAATTCTGTAAATGATGCTTGGCAATTAAAAGTAATAATTGACAGTTGTCAACAGTAATGGCAAATAGTCAAAAAAAAAAACTGAAAATTGAAAGTTGATAGTTGACACATAAGATTTTAAAATGACAATGACATTTAACAATTAAGATTTTGTTAGTGACAGTTGTCAATTAAGAGTAATATTTGGCAGTTGCTAACAATAATGGCAGACAGTTGAAAGCTTAAATTTGACAGTTGACAATTGAAATTTTGTAAATGACTCTTGACAATAGATTTCTGTAAATAACAGTTGGCTATGAAAAGTAATATTTGACAGTTGTCAACAGTAATGGCAAACAGTCAAAAAAACTAAAGTTGACAGTTGAGATTATAAAATGTCTTTTAACAATTAGGATTTTGTAAGTGACAGTTATCAATTTAGAGTAATATTAGGCAGTTGCTAACAGCAATGGTGGACAGTTGAAACCTGAAAATTGACAATTGACGGTTCACAATTAAAATTTTGTAAATGACTCTTGACAGTTAGAATTCAGTAAATGACGGTTGGCAATTAAAATTAACAATTGACAGTTGGCAACAGTAACGACAAACAGTCAAAAAAATTAAAAATTGATAATTGAGAGTTGACAGTCAAGATTTTAAAATGACATTTAACAATTGAAATTTTCTTAATGACAGATGACAATTTAAATTGTGTAAATGACTCTTGATTAGAATTCTGTAAACGACGGTTGGCAATTAAAAGTAATATTTGACAGTTGTCAAGAGTAATGGTAAATAATCAAAAGAATTAAAAATTAACAATTAAGAGTTGGCAGTTAAGATTTGAAAATGACATTTAATAATTAAGATTTTGTTAAGGACAGTTGTCAATTAAGAGTAACGTTTGACAATTGTCAATAGTAATGGTAGACATTTAAAAGCTAAAAAAAATGACAATTGGCAGTTGACAATAAAAATTTTGTTAATGACTCTCAACAATTAAAATTCTGTAAATATTAGTTGACACTTTAAAGTAATATTTGACAGCTGCTGACAGTAATAGTTAACAGTTAAAAGCTAAAAAAATGTCAATCGACAGTTGATATTAGACATTTTGTGAATGACCATCAACAATTAAAATTCTGTAAATGATGGTCGAGAATTGAAAGTAATATTTGACAGCTGCTGACAGTTAAAAGCTAAAAAAATGTCAATTGACAGTTGACATTAGACATTTTGTAAACAACTATCAAGAATTAAAATTCTGTAAATGATGGTCGACAATTGAAAGTAGTATTTGACAGCTGCCAACAGTAATGGTTGACAGCTAAAAATTGTCAGTTGACAGTTGACATTAGAAATTTTGTAACTGGCTCTCGGCAATTAGAATTCTGTAAATGATTTTTGACAATTGAAAGTAATATTTAATAGCTGCCATCAGTAATGGTTGACAGTTAAAAGCTAAAAAATTGTCAATTGACAGTTGACAATAGAAATTTTGTGAATGACCCTCAACAATTAAAATTCTGTAAATGATGGTCGAGAATTGAAAGTAATATCTGACAGCTGCTGACAGTTAAAAGCTAAAAAATGTCAATTGACAGTTGACATTAGAAATTTTGTAAACTACTCTCAAGAATTAATATTCTGTAAATGATGTAATATTAGACAGCTGCCAACAGTAATTGTTGACAGTTATAAGCTAAAAAATTGTCAATTGACAGTTGACATTAGAAATTTTGTAAGTTACTCTCAAAAATTAATATTTTGCAAATGATGGTTGATAATTAAAAGTAATATTTGACAGCTGCTGACAGTAATGGTTGACAATTAAGAGCTAAAAAATTGTCAATTGACAGTTGACAATAGAAATTTTGTGAATTTTGTTTTTAAAATTCTGTAAATGATGGTTGAGAATTGAAAGTAATATTTAACAGCTGCCAACAGTAATGGTAGATAGTTAAAAGCTAAAAAATTGACAATTGACAATTGACAGTTGACAATAGAAATTTTGTAAATGACTCTCAACAATTAGAATTCTCTAAATGTAAATGGTTGACAATTAAAAGTAACATTTGACAGCTGTCAAGAGTAATGGAAGATGATGTAATAAAAAAATTGACATTTGACAGTTGACAAGAGAAATATTGCAAATGACTCTCGACAATTAGAATTCTGTAATTTTTTTATTGACAGATGACGTATAATGCATGATAAACAGACGACGAGTGACTGATGGCAGATGGAAAATGACAGATGACAGATGATAAATGACTGACAATGACACATCACGTGATATAAATAATAGATAACAGACATGTGACAGATGACTTGAGACATGACAGATTTCAGATTATATGTGACGGGTAGCAGTCGACAGGTGACAGGTAACAACAGACAAACAATGTTTGGTTATCAACTAAAGTTTTGTTTCCTTTTTATTCGTCTCTCAGTTTTTCTCTCAATGTTTACAATTTTTATGTCATTTTGAATTCCGAAGAAAAAAATTTTAATTTTTTGTACCTTCCATTTTAGATATTTTAAAATTTTATTGACAGATGACAGTTAATATATAAGATGGCCAACGATACATGGCAGATGAAATAAGAAATATGACAGACGAGTTATGACAGATGACAGATTAAAATTACTTAACGATCAGGTTTCTAACTTTAACTGTTTTTTTTTGATTTTTGCCATTTAGGATTTCACGAGAGAAAAATATAATATGACATATGACAAATGACAGATGACAAGTGACAGTTGACAAGTGACAAATGACAAGTGACAGATGACAAATGACAGATAATAGATGACAGATGACAAGTGACAGATGATAAGTGACAGATGGCAAGTGACATATGACAAGTGACAGATGATAAGTGACAGATGATAAGTGACAGATGATTGATGACAGGTGACTAAGGCAGATGAAAAATCATATTAAATATGACTGATAATAACAGGTGAAAGGCGATATTGACGGGAGACAGATAAAGATTTTCAATTGAAAATTATTAAGTTTCCAATTTTTTATTATAAAAACATCTTAGTTTTTTTTATATTTTTAGTAAATATTTGTTTCAATTGTGAATATTTTTCCTTTAAGGTTTTTTCAAAATTTATTGATGGATGTTAAATAATAAATGACATTTTTTTTTACTCAATGATCATAAAAATCCAAATGTAAAATAAAATTAAGAAACGAATTTAAAATAAAATATAAAATAATGAAAACCTCAGAATTTTCATTTGTAAATTTTGTGACAGATGACAGACAACAGATAAAATTTGAAAAATGCAAATTTTTAGGTTCTCATCATTTGATTTTTTTTTAAATTAGTTAATCATTTTCTTTTTAAACTTTTGCATTTAGTAAAATAATTGCAGAAAATAACTTTGTATACTCAAATGATTCAATAAATTAAAAATCAAAATGTTTCAAATGTTTTTATTTACAGATGGCAGATGACATATAAAAGTTGACAGATGTCGGATATCAATTAACAAATGAAAAATGTCAAACCTCCAACTTTTAGTATTTAAAAAAAAAAATTCCTAATTTTTGTTTTTTTGAGAGAGAGACAAACATCTTTATTAATTATTGAATACATTCGTTATGTACAATATAATCGTAATTGATTTTTTATTACGGCTATCGACCCATGGTCTTTCTGCCAGTGTTTTTTTGATTATTTGGGATTTGGTAAAAAAAATGCTTTTGAGTATTTTTCATTACAGTTTTTTTTTTAAATCTTGTTGGAGTTTTAAAAGTTTCTTTAGTACAGTTTTTATTTAGATATTTTCTTAATGGTAAACACTTAAAAAAGAAAAATTAACGATTAAAAGTTAATAGTTGACAGTTAATATTTAACAGATGACTGTTGACATTTGACAGCTGAGTATTAGTGATAAATATGTATAAGCAAAGTTTCTTTTGTTTTAAGGCATAGTTGTCAATCAGCAGTAATATATGACAATAATAACTGATAGTTAAAATTGTAAATATAGGATTGAATGATTACTAATTAACAATTAAAAGTTTACAGTTGGTTGGAAACGTGGTTTTTTGAGAGTTACGTGAAGATAGATTTGATAATTTCACATTTTTTCCTGTGAAATTTACAGTTGGTAGTAACCAATGGTAGTTTGCAATACTATATGACAGTGACAATTGACAGTTAATTGTTCATAATGACAGTTTTAAAGTGTTTTTTATGCAGTAAACAATGGAGAGAAGAATAGTTTTATGATTTTAGTTGAATTATTTTGTTGTAATAATTAATAGGTGTGAATTGTAGATTGAATTATTGACAGTTGATGATTGACAATTTATAGTTGGCAGTCGGCATTAATGAATTGATAATTGATTGTAAATAATGATTCATACCAATAGATAATATTGTAAACACTACATATGTTTCGCCACACTGTGACTTCTTCAGGCGAAGAAAATTTTCTACAATAAAACCAATTTGAAAATCAAACATTTTTGTTATGTAAATAATAAATTACATGCTATTTCTCTAATGAAACTCTTTAGTTTTAATGAAGTAATTAAAGGGGAGGTTAGTGATTACCTACCCATCATTCATATTTGTCAAAATTTTGATGAGTATTACTATTTTAAGCTTGAAAAGTCCATGTAGTCCTTAACCAACTACCACTAGATTGAGTAGAATTTCCATCTAGGGAAGATGATGATGATTTGGGTTTTGTAGGGTGCTTCGACAGCTTTGGTCATTTGCGCCAAGAGCTGTGTTTTTTTTGAACTGCTTCATTTGATTGATACGATTTGTGAATTCAAAATTAATCGAATTGGAGTATTTATTGGTACGATTAACTCGTTTGCATGAAGACAAGGCGAAGTTTTTCCATGCAACAAAAGGCCCCGAAACGACGATGGAAACATAGAAAGCGACAGTCGGCCGCACACCTGAAAAACGCAACAACAAAGGCACGTTTTCGTATTCCCATTGCTGGATCGATATATCTCACGACAATGAGCCAATTACGGTGACAGATTTCGATAAAAATCGCGACCGTTCCTGGAAAAATTCCGCAGGATGATAAAGAACTCAGGCAGCTCTCGCCATAAATAGCTGGAGCAGTAGTAATTGCCTTCCTCGAAAAGTCACAGTATGTAAAATAGAACGTGTCGCTTAGATGTCTGTATAACGTATATATATATGCATGAAAAAAGAACGGACATTTCGCACTCAAAAGACGCCCACTCGAGGTATTTAAATGTAAATCTTCATGTTAATCGAACGCCGCCGTGTAACCTTGTCGTCGTGTTATTGATTGAAACGTCAAAATTGATCAAAATTTAATAATAACATTTACAATTGTTATAGAAAAAAGTATTTAATCAAATTGTTAACTGTTTTGACTAGAAAATGAAGATATGTATAAAAATCTTTGCTACAAATATTCCGAATAGTAAAAATGAAAAAAGAAGAAAATAAGATCTTTAAGAGTAAAAATAATGGATGAAAAGGAAGGTAAGAAGGAAGAAGATTTCTTAAACGTTTCAGTTTGTGAGTGAAATCACGTAGTACCAAGTGAGCTTAAGTGATGTCCATCTAATCTATTAGTCGATGTTTTAATTTATGTAAATGCACGCGATCCACTGGACGTAATTTTTTCATTGCCCAATTGCTTCAATTGATCTAATGCATTTTATATGAAGGGGTACTGCAGACGCATTATTGCCATCGCATCGTTTAGGGTCACGAGCGTACAACCATAACGTTTGTTTAATTATTAAGGGTGGCCGTTTATATACGTGTTTATTTTCTTAGGGTGCGAAGGACTAACAATCCCGGATTGGATCTAAAAACAACTTCTGATTGCTTATACAAGTACTTAAACTAAACAACTTATTATATTATAGTTCACAGCCTGATACTAAAATGAAAGCGTAATTAATTGAAAATTACGGCGCTAATTGCTAAACTAAAGTTTATACCAAATCACCGCGGTTTAATTAATCAAGAATGCCTCGCGATAAAGCGATAATTAATTTATTTCCGATAAGATACGAACGTATCTACTTTCTTCGCAGCGTGAAATTATACAAGACTTAATTAAACTCTAATGCCTTTATCACTGTGTAAACAAAACTTTCTGTCTCACTATGATGAATTATTATTTCTTGAATGTTGACGTAATAAAGTTAATTAAAATTTGTAATTTGTAATTAATGTGTTGATTACCTAAACACTATGATTTTACTTATACTACTCCCTCAAACGTTGTTTAATCAACGAATTAATCTATAATAAACAAAACAATCACCTTTTATGTACTGTGTTTTTTAAAAAAATATTACACACTTATAAATTTTACAATTCTATACACAGTCTGTTTTAATCTTGATAGTCGATTAGAAGGTTTACTTCATCGTATCGATGGTTGTTGTTGTATAAGGGTAGTTTTAAATAATAAAGAACCATATAGATCGATAAATTATAAATCTGAGGTTCCGCATTGGACCTACGCCAGCGTGACTGTGTGTTAAAAGCGGGGGCGCTTTCGCAGTCGGGTTTTTCTGAGCGCCGCAGTCGTAAGTTCGCCCTAATATGGTATCGTCCTTTAAATTCCATCCGCCACGATTACGGTATCTCGCCCTTTGGCACGGACAGTGTTTACGTGATGGTGTTCGGTGCGTCCGTAGCAAAAGCTCGCCGAAATGTACGTGACTAACGCACCACGGACAGGTAATAATGATAAATAAATCAATTAACCCCTTAGAAATATTTTTATTTTAAGACACGGTTTTTTTTATCGATTGGATGTGTTAAGGATATAACGCTATCATCCAAAACTAAAGATTATCTATTTTTAATGGTTATTGTGAAAATCATGTTTGTGGCAATTGTTTTTCTATTTGTTTTTACAGCTAGAACAAAAAATAAATCGAATTGAAATTATCTCCTCATTTTCATTACATTTTCTGGGGATCTAAAAATGGTTTCGGAATAATTTTTTGCAAAATCTTAAAGGAGAGTCTATTTTTAATAGTCATTGTGAATATCATGTTTGTGGCAATTATTTTTCTATTTGTTTTAACAGCTAGAACAAAAAATAAATCTAATTGAAATTATCTTCTTATTTTCATTACATTTTCTGGGGATCTATAAACGTTTTTAGAATAAATTTTTGCGAAATCTTAAAAAAGAGTCTATTTTTAATAGTCATTGTGAAAATCATGTTTGTGGCAATTGTTTTTCTATTTGTTTTTATGGCTCGAATAAAAAATTAATCCAATTGAAATTCTCTCCTCATTTTCATTACATTTATTGAAGATCTAAAAACGTTTTTTCGTATACATTTTTGCGAATTCTTAAAAAAGAGTCTATTTTTAATAGTCACTGTAAAAATCATGTTTGTGGCAACTGTTTTTCTATTTGTTTTTACAGCTCAAACAAAAAATAAATCTAATTTAAATTATCTCCTCATTTTCGTTACATTTTCTGGGGATCCAAAAATGGTTTCTGAATAATTTTTTGTAAAATCTTAAAGGAGTGTCTATTTTTAATGGTTATTGTGAAAATCATGTTTGTGGCAATTGTTTTTCTATTTGTTTTTGCAGCTAGAACAAAAAATAAATCTAACTGAAATTATCTTCTCATTTTCATTACATTTTCCGGGGATCTAAAAATGATTTATGAATAAATTTTTGCAAAATCTTACAAGTGTCTATTTTTAAAAGATATTGTAAAAATCATGTTTGTGACAATTGTTTTTCTATTTGTTTTTACAGCTCGAACAAAAAATAAATCGAATTGAAATTATCTCCTCATTTTCATTACATTTTCTGGGGATCTAAAAATGTTTTTTGAATAAATTTTTGCAAAATCTTAAAGGAGAGTCTATTTTTAATCGTTATTGTGAAAATCATATTTGTGGCAATTGTTTTTCTATTTGTTTTTACAGCTAGAACAAAAAATAAATTTAATTGAAATTATCTCCTCATTTTCATTACATTTTCTGGGGATCTAAAAATGGTTTATGAATAAATTTTTACAAAATCTTAAAGGGGAGTCTATTTTTAATCGTTCTTGTGAAAATCATGATTGTGGCAATTGTTTTTCTATTTGTTTTTACAGCTCGATCAAAAAATAAATTTAATTGAAATTATTTTAACATTTTCATTACATTTTCTGGGGATCTAAATATGGTTTCTGAATATTTTTTTTACAAAATCTTAAAGAAGAGTTTATTTTTAATAGATATTGTAAAAATCATATTTGTGGCAATTGTTTTTCTATTTGTTTTTACAACTCGAACAAAAAATAAATTTAATTGAAATTATCTCATTTTCATTACATTTTCTAGGGATCTAAAAATGGTTTCTGAATAATTTTTTACAAAATCTTAAAGGACTGTCATTTTTTTAAAAGATATTGCGATTTTTTTGAGTAAACATATTCTATTTACTTATTAAAGTTAACAACACTTTAAATTCATCACATTTAAATTATGTTTGACAATTAAAATGTCAGTTCAATTTATTTGGCACATGTAAGAATCGACCTACGTATTCCAACGCCACCCGGGACTACAATAATTGTTGGACACCCGTTATTATATGTCACTGTTTACTGTGACTCTAAAAACTGTCACGGATTAAATACAGTCAACTCGACAATAGTCAACTGTCATTGAACGTATCAACTGTTATAGTTACTGAATATTGTCACTGTCAATTATCATTATCAACTGCCATTCTTAAATATCCGTGTAAATTATTATTATCAAGTGTTTTTATGTATTATCAACTATCTCTGAAAACTGTTAGCGACAAACGTCATGGTTAACTTTTATTGTAAACTGTCACTGTCAACTCTAACAGTCAACTGTCATTGCACGTATCAACTGTCTCAATTACTGAATATTGTGACTCTCACCTGCGACTATCTATTCTTACAGTCAACTGTCAACTGCAACTGTAAATTATTATAATTCATTTTTAAATTGTCAGCTGTCATTATTAACTGCCAATCTCAACTATCAGTGTAAATCATCACTATCAAATGTCACTGTTTACTGTTAGCTGGTTGGTTGGTTTTTACTGTAAACTGCCACTCTCAACTCTAACAATCAACTGTCATTGCATGTAATAACTGTTACAATTACTGAATATGGTTACTATCAGCAGTTACCGGCAACTTCGACTAATTATTCTTATAGTCAACTGTCAACTGCGACTACAAATTATTATTATTCAATTATAAACTGTCAGATGCTAGAACTAAGTGTAAACCAAAATTATTACATATTGGTGTTTATTGTCAATTGCTTCTGCCACGGTTGACTTTTACTGTAAATTGCCACTGTCAATTTTAAGTCAACTCACCTTGCATCTATCAACTGTTATAGTTACTGAATATTGTCACTGTGACTGTTTATTGTTACAATTCATTTCATTCATATACTGTCAGCTGTTATTATCAACTAGCATTCTTAACTATCAGTATAAACTATCAATATCAAATGTTAATTCACTATCAACTATCTCTGGAAATGTTATTGTCAGCTGTGTTGGTTGACTTATACTGTACACTGTCACTGTCAACTCTAACAGTCAACGGTTATTACACTTATCAATTCTATTGTCATAGAGAACTGTACAACTACGACTGCAAATTATTATAATTTAATTTTAAACAGTCACTGTTTATTGTCAACTGTTTCTGGAAACTGTTTCTGTCAGTTGTCACGGTTGACTTTAACAGTTACCTCTAAAAATTTTCATGATTTAATTTTCCTGTAAACTGCCACTGTCAACTCTTATAGTCAACTGTCATTGCAGGTATTAACTGTTTCAGTTACTTAATATTGTCACTGTCAATTGCGACTGTCTATCGTTACAATTCAATTATATACTTTTAGGTGTCATTATTAACTATCCATCAATATCAAATGTTACTGTTTGCTGTCAACTGTCTCTGGAACTTACTGTCTTAGCTGTTATGGTTGATTTTTACTGTAATTGTCACTGTTAACTCTCATAGTCAATTATCATTGCACGTATCAACTGTCTCAGTTACTGAATATTGTCACTATCAGCTGTAACTATCAACTGCGACTATCTATTCTTATAGCAATTGTCAACTGTGACTGCAAATTATAATAATTTAATTTTAAAATGTCACTGTTTACTGTCATCTGTATCTGGAAACTATTCCTGTCAGCTGTCATGACAGGAACTGTCATCATATGTCACCGTTTACTGTCAATTGCGTCTGAAAATTGCCACGGTTTTACTGTTTATTTACTGTCAACTGTTTCTGTCAGCTGTCACGATTTAATTTTTCTGTAAACTGCCACTATCAACTCTAATAGTCAACTGTCATTGCACTTATCAACTGCCTCCGTTACTGAATACTATCATTATCAGCTGTCACTGACAACTGCGACTATTAATTTGTATAGCAACTATCAACTGTGTACAAATTACTATAATTTAATTTTAACTGTCAGCTGTTATTGTCAACCTCCAATCTCAACTATCAGTGTAATCCATCACTATCAAATGTCAGTGTTTACTGTCAATTGTCTCTGGAAATTATCAGCTGTCACGGTTGACCTTTACTATAAACCTTCAAATATAACTATCAAATATTACAGTTTACTGTCAACTGTCACTGTCAATTGTCACGGCTGAAAATTTTCATTGCGCGTATCAAATTTTAAAGTCACTGAATATTGTTACTATCAACTGCCACTGCCAACTGTGACAAGCTATTCTCACAGTTAACTGTCAACGGCGAGTGCCAATTGTTACATTTCAAGTATAAACTGTCACCTATCATTGTCAACTGTCATTTTCAACTATTACTATGTACTATAACTATCTATCAAATATTACCGTCAATTGTCTCTGAAAATTATCACAGTTGACTTTTACTGCCAGCTATTGACAGTGACTCTAACAGTCAACTGTCATTGCATTGTATCAACAGATATCAACTGTTTCAGTTATTGAATATTGTTACTGTCAACTGTGGCAATCTATTCATATAATTCAATTATAAACTGTCAGCTGTCATTATAAACTGTGATTCTTAATCAGTGTAAACTATCAATATTTCAAATGCCATTGTATACTGTAAACTGTTACTATCAACTATCACGGTTTGTTTGGCGTTTGGCAATTATTACAATTCAAATATAAACTGTCAGCTGTCATTATTAACTGACATTGTCAACAATCATTGTAAAGTATCACTATCAAATATTACTGTTTACTGTCAACTGTCTCTGGTAACTGTCACTGTCAGTTATAACGATTGAGTGAGACTATTAACTCTAACAGTAAAGTGTCATTGTACGTATCAACTGTTACTAAATATTGTCGCTATAATCAATTGTCAATTGCAACTATCAAGTATTATAATTTAATTATAAACTGCCAGCTGTTATTTTAAACAGCGCTACTGTTTACTGTCAACTATTACTATCAACTAACACAGTTGATTTTTACTGTAAACTTCCAGTGTTAACTTTAAAGGTTGAAGACTGTCATTGGAGGTAGTAACTGTTACAGTTACTAAATATTGTCACTATCAACTGTGACAATTGTTACAATTCAATTATAAACTAAAAGCTGCCTTTTTAATTATCAGTATAAATAATCATCAAATATAACTTTAACAGTCAACTGTTATTGCACGTATTAACTGTCACAGTTACTGAATATTGCCATTATCAGCTGCAACTGTCAACTGTGACTATCAACTCTTATAATCAACTCTCAACGTCAACAGTCAATTGTTACAATTCAACTATAAACTGTCAGATGTCATTATCAACTGCAATTCTCAACTAACAGTGTAAACTATTACTATCCAATGTTAATCTTCACTGTTAACTACCGCCGGAAACTATTAGCATCAGCTATCCCGATTGACTTTTACTGTAAACTGCCACATTCAATTGTCATTACATGTATTTATTATTACAATTACAGAATATTGTCGCTATCAGTCAACTGCGACTATCCATTCTTTCAATCTATTGTCAACTATGACTATCAAGTATTACAATCCAAATATAAACTTTGTTTTCATTATCTGTTTACTGACATCTGTTTCTAAAATCTGCCACTGTCAGCGTTCAAGGTTGATTTTTCTGCCAACTATCACTGTAAACTCTGTAAACTCTAAGAGTCAATTGTCACTGCACGTGTCAACTGTTACAGTTACTGAATATTATCACTATCATCTCTCACTGTCAACTGTGCCTATCTATTGTTACAGTAAACTGGAATTTCACCATGTATCAGCCTTGTCAATTCAATAATTATCACTATTGCTAGTCATTGCCAACTGTCACTGACATCTAGTATAGTCACTATTAAATGAGCTTAAAACCATCAGTGCTCACTACTATTACTCTTAACTCTTATTGACGACTGACAAGTGTTGAGATTTTTAAAAGCTAACTCTTGCTACAACTCTGGTAGCTTAAAGTAAATAGTTTTTTTTAGGGAATGTATTATACTTGTCTTTAAATTAGCATTAAATTTTTATTATATGCTGTATTTTTTCCCTTGACATATTAATAATAAGTAACAATTACTTTCGATGGTAATATTTTATTGCACGTACACCTTCCAAAATAATTGAAATTCTCGTTTATATAACAGTTAAACTTAACGCGTAATTAAACAAAATATTCGTCCTCACCTTCAACTCATTTCAAAACGCACGGACATTTCACCGGTCCAATATACATAATCTAATTATAAAATGCAAAACTAATTTATAATTTATACAATGTACCCGATTTTTTTTATGCGTTATTGTTCCTGCACATGCAATACCGACATTCCTGTTGTAATCATTACTGATAAACATAAAACCTATTTTTTTTAGCACGAACAGGAGTAATTCGGCAAATGTTTTATTGATTCATGCTGGCGAAAACGAAAAAAAAAATGAATGGGCAGGACCATTAGACCTCGAATTTGTGCGTGACGTGGCTATTCGCGTTGATTGATAGGCGGCGTTGTTTTCTGGATGGATTTAGTGATTAATTATGATATCACACACACACACCGACTGCATTGTAGAAAGACGTCACGTTTACGGATGAAAAAAAAAGTAATGTGAATGGGTTGTTACGTGGTCCACATAATGCCGCATTGTTACCGTTAGAGTATTTACATGGTGTGTATCTATTGTTACAATGAACTCTACTTTAAAAAAATGTTATATTTAGCGTAATAATTAATAATTAAAATTAAATAAATGTAATTATATACACCGTAAAGAGGACCATTCCTCACCTTGCTTTAATGTTTATAATGCTAATTTAGAACTGTCATTCTATAATATTATCCCATCAAAGTCGAGAAGTAATTTTCTTGGTAATTAACATATATAACACATAAACAAGTTCATAAAATATGTTATAAACAACCAATAATCATTAAAAACAATGTAGAATCCATAATAATTAATCCGTTGAGGGATAATTTAAACACAACAAAAGGAATTATTATAATCGAACGTGGGTGGACCGAACAACACCAAATTTCAATAACTATACGATTTTGCAACATATTCTTTAGATGCCAAACTTAATTAATTAATTTACCGTTCGCATGTAATTAGAAAATGGTAAACAACTCCAGTTTTGGAACGATCCGGAATCGTGTTTACGAGAGTGGACTGTAACAACGTTAAGTCTTCAGTGTGAATAAATAATTCAGCAACTTTTTAAGATTTAAACTTTTTGTATTCAATTTGTCAGTTATTTATTATTTTTTTTTTCTTAATGTTAAAAAATAAAGACGTCGTTGAGAGTGCAAGGATCTCTAGGAAACTCGCTGCAGAGCCTGCTAGATGAACTCTCCCAGATAAGCGGCTCCTGAATTTATTAGAATCCGCGGAATTGGTCATTACTTTTTATTATTATTAGCATACCGCAGCAGTTTCCTTTGTCGTCGCAAATTGATATTCCCAGTGCGATTATGCACATATTAACAGGTACAATTTATTCAGTCGCACGTACCTAGACAAGGTGATGATTCTTGGAATACGTATCTATATATTTCATTTTGTAATTGTAGGCTCGTTCCTGTAAAACGATACGTGCATAATTTGCGCAAATCTAATAATTTAATCTAAACAAATAATGGTTTTATATAAAAAATTGTGATCCTAACAGGTAATAGAATATGATGTTCAACATTTTCCGATTGATATAAATACATTTTTTTAAAGCTACATATTATAATTTGATTAAACGAATATATATTAAAATTCTTTCGATTATTCAGTGGATACCAGTTATTAGGAATAAAATGATTTGAGATAATCGCACTAGCGCCGCAATTAATTACGAAATAAGCCGGCTCCGAGACGAAGAAACTCGTTTCAAGCAGTACAATCGTACATGGGGATAATTAATTATTGATCATCGGATCCGTCCACTTTTTTTTATATATATGTAATCCGGATTTACGTTGAATAATTTATAGCGCCTTTATTTTTTCCCAACTAATACTAGAAGCGTTAACAATTTTGATTACATTTAGAAAACATTTTTTAGACCAGTTTAATATTTAAGCGTCACCATTTTCTTTTTAGCAATTGTTTTAAAGATAAACTAAAATTACATTACTCGTGAGTTGATTTTGAAATTTTAAACACATTTCTTCATGTGATTATTAATTAAGAAATTTTTTAAACATAAGATGTAAATTTGATCAAAATCCGTTTAAATTTTAAGCGTCGCCATTTTGTTTTCAGCTTGATTATTGCAATTGTTTTAATGGTATACCAAAATTACATTATTCCTGAGTTAATTTTGACATTTTAAACTAAATTATGCAAGTGGTAATTAATTGAGAATTTTTTTAAACATGAGATGTAAATTTGATCAAAATCAGTTTAATTTTAAGCTTCGCCATTTTGTTTTCAGCTTGATTATTGCAATTGTTTTAATGGTAAACCAAAACTATATTATTTCTGATTTGATTTTGAAATTTAAAGCCCAATGCTTCATGTGGTGATTGATTTAGAATTTTTTTAAATATGAGATGTAAATTTTATCAAATTCAATTTAAATTTTAAACGTCGCCATTTTGTTTGCAGCTTAATTATTTCAATTGTTTTAACGATATAACAAAATTGAATTATTCCTGAGTTGATTTTAAAATTTCAAAATGAATTCTTCATGTGGTGATTGATTAAAAATATTTTTAAACTTGAGATGTAAATTTTATAAAATTCAGATCAAATTTTAACCGCCGCCATTTTGTTTTCAGCATAATTATTGCAATTGTTTTAAAGGTAAACCAAATTTATATTATTCCTAAACTGTTTTTAAAATTTTAAAACCAATTCTTCATGTGATGATTGATTAAGGATTTTTTTAAACATGAGATATAAATTTGATCAAATTCAGTTTAAATTTTAAGCGTCGCCATTTTGTTTTCAGCTTGATTATTGCAATTGTTTAAATGGTATACTAAAACTACATTATTTCTGAGTTGATTTTGTAATTTTAAACTCAATTTTTCTTGTGATGGTTGAATTGAAATTTTTTAAACATGTGATGTAAATTTCATCAAATTCAGTTTAAATTTTAAATGTCGCCATTTTGATTTCAGCTCGATTATTGCAATTGTTTTAACGGTATAACAAAATTACATTATTCCTGAGTTGATTTTGAAATTTTAAACCCAATTCTTCATGTGTTGATTGATTAAGGATTTTTTTAAACATGAGATGTAAATTTGATTTAAATTTAAAGCGTCGCCATTTTGTTTTCAGTTTGATTATTGCAATTGTTTTAATAGTAAACTGAAACTACATTATTCTTTAGTTGATTTTAAAATTTTAAACCCAATTTTTCATGTGGTGATTGATTTAGGATTTTTTTAAACATGAGATGTAAACTTCATGAAATTTAGTGCCGCCATTTTGTTTTCAATTAGATTATTGCAATTCTTTTATAGGTATACTAAAATTGCATTATTCCTGAGTTGATTTTAACATTTTAAACCCATTTGTTCATGTGGTGATTAATTAAGAATTTTTTTAAACATGTGATGTAAATTTGATAAAAGTCAGTTTAAATTTTAATTATTGCCATTTTGTTTTCAGCGGGATTATTGCAATTGTTTTAATTGTATACCAAAAATACATTATTCCTGAGTTGATTTTGAAATTTTTAATCCAATTCTTTATATGGTGATTGATTAAGAATTTTTTTAAACATAGCTTGCAAGTTCGATCAAAATCAGTTTAAATTTTAAGCGTCGCCATTTTGATTTCAGTTTAATTATTGCAATTATTTCAAAGGTAAACTAAAACTACATTATTCTTAAGTTGATTTTGAAATTTTAAACCCATTTCTTCACGTGGTAATTGATAAAGAATTTTTTTAAACGTGAGATGCAATTTTTATGAAACTCAGTTTAAATTTTAAGCACCGCCATTTTGTTTTCAGCCTGATTATTGCAATTGTTTTAAAGGTAAACCAAAGTTACATTATTCCTGAGTCGATTAAAAATTTTAAACCCAATACTTTATGTGGTGATTGATTAAAAAAATAAAATAAACTTGTGATGCAAATTTCATAAAACTTAGTTTAAGTTTTAAGCGTCGCCATTTTATTTTCAGCCTGATTATTGCAATTATTTTAAAGGTAAACCAAAAATGTATTATTCCTGAGTTGATTTTGAAATTTTAAATAAAATTCTTCATGTGGTGATTGATTAGGAATTTTTCTAAGCATGATTTGCGAAAAAGAATTCATCATTGTTGAATTCGATCGTGTTTAAAAACGGCTTTAAATAATTACCAATTGTGTAACGGTCACGCAAAAGGGCGGCACGTGAAAAGGTGCGAGATTCCGTAATCCTGATAGCCGGCTGGATCTTATAAATCCATTTCAATTACGATTAAATCTCAAGGCCGGACGAAATTATAATATTTGTCATGAACGCCGGCACAAAATCGAAACTTTTACTTCCTTAGTCACAAAAGGTGGAAATTGTAAGTATTTTAATAATAGCAATTACGTTGGAAACAGGTGGTGATTATTTGTAAAATTTATTTCCATTGTCTAAGCTAGATTTATAAATGTTTTTTTTAATGTAGAGCTATTAATTTGTGAGCGATCGATTAATAAAAAATTAAATAATTATAGAATAATATGAGGTGAAATAATTAAAAGATCTAAAACTGCACTGGCCTCGTCCAAAAGGACCATGACTGAGTTCCATTTCTGGAGAACACGAAAATGAATACGGCTGTACAGATGTGACCTTACATGATCGACCACGACGAGCGAATTCATAAATTATCCAAACAAGATGTTTAAAAGTGCGTTGATTTTTTTTTTCAACGTTGTTTGCTATTTTAATCGCGACCCGGGGCAAGGTATACGGGGTACAAATTGATTCAAATTCGGTCGAATTAATCAAACCACGACGCCCATGATGAATGATCGTGTTCGTAAATTAATCAACTCACAAAAACCAATTTTTCATAATATGCATTAAATTTTATTACAAGTGTATATTCTAATATTCATTAACTTTATTTTAAATTGAAATATTACAGGTAAATTTCTATAATATTTACATTCCTGCAATATATTATATCAAATTTAAAACCTTATTTGATTATTCTTTTCCTTTATTAATTCCCAACACGTTTAAGATGTTAAAACTGGTATTTATTACAACAATTGTTTAATTGAATGGTGTAATGAATCAAGCATAGATCAATCGTTTTTATGCTAATTAAACTTATTACGCATCGCGCACCTGTTCCTACCTATAAATACTATAATTACCAACGAATGTAAACACCGACTTATTGGAATTCAAACGAGTATAATCGATGGTAATTTAAATTCTGCTCTTTCAATAATGACGATTTAAAAAGTGCCCATTAAAAAAAGAACCGTAAAATAAGGGCAAATAACCAGAATGCGTTTAAATGTCAGAAACTTAATTGGACGCACTCGTTTACTTTCTTCATTGTTTCACCTACTTCTTAATGTATCATTTGACGGCGTTAATAAATCCAATTAACGTCCGCGGCGATGATTCACGTAATAATTTGCATATGTGTGTGTGTGCGATCATGAAATTTCTACATTGTTTATAAAACATTTTCATTCACCAACTCGACTCGGTTATTGTTCGTAAAAACTTTCTCGCGAATTTTCTTCGGTGTAAATATTCATATCGATTCGGTCATTGTTTATAAGAGCTCTCATGTTTTCTTTAGAGCAAATATCAACACCACCACGGCTTGTCACGTCTCTGCAACAATTGTTACCTAACCACTGGCCAGGGGGCATGTTTATGCTAAAATGCACGGTCGTGGCTCGGCGTTTATCTGATTTAATATTAAATTACCGATTCTAATATGTGAAATGTTGGCAAAAATAAGTGTTGATTTGATGAGAATTGTTTTGCTCACTACATTAACGATATTTCAGTAAGATACTTTTTTTCAGCTCAGGGTTGTAAGATACTTAAATTGTATAAATTTTAACCCAATTTAAAAATTATGAGCAATCAATAAACTTTCCTTTTAATAATAGGCCTCATCCGGTCTATTTTTCTCCTTAGAAAAAATTGAATTAATTAACAGCAAAAATTAAACTACAACGAAATCGGATAACACCACATTAAAACTAGTCTATAATTTAACATTCGCATTGGACACACACGCCATATAATGGGTAAGGTTGTTAATTGAATGATGTGGGATTGTATTATTAAAGCCGTAAATCAAGCGGCGTAATTTATATTTAAGAGAAGGTTCGCATTAAATTCGTTTCGTCAGATTGATTTATCTCTATTATTATAATATGCTAATCGCGCACTTTACACGATATTATTTATTCTAATACGAGCAGCGGTGTATTGTAGTTGCAAATAAAAAAAAACGGTTTATTTAACACTAGTAAACATAAATCAAAGTTGATCAAATTTAATTCATAATTTTTGTATAAACAAAACGATTAAAACCATAAATTTTTAACCAAAAACATTTGCATCTGATGTTTAGAAAATACAGTACATTAAAAAACAATGCCTTTTTATTATACAATAAAAACAATTGTCATTTTTCAAGTAGAATCAAAATGGCGGCGAATTAAATTGGAAGGTTGAGAATAAAAATTCAATCAGCGATTTAGGAAATTGTAAAAAATAATCCATCCAGAAAATAAGCTTCAAATGCTTGGAATACATTAAAAAATAATGCATTTTCATTATATTATAAAAACAATTGCCATATTCCAACTAGAAACAATATGGCGGCGAATTAAATCCGAAAGTTGGGGATAAAAATTCAATCAGCGATTAAAAAAACTGTAAAAAAATATTTCATCAAGAAAATAAGTTTCAAATGCTTGGAATACATGTAAAAGTAATGCCTTTTTATTATACAGTAATAACAATTGCCATATTCCAACAAGAAACTAAATGGTGGCGAATCAAAACTGAACGTTGAGAATAAAAATTCAATCAGCGATTTAGAAAATTGTAATAAATTAATCCAACATGAAAATAAGCTTCAAATGCTCGGAATACGTTAAAAAAATAATGGCTTTTTATTATACAATAAAAACAATTGCTAAATTATAACTAGAAACAAAATGGCGGCGAATCAAAACCTAAGGTTGAGAATAAAAATTCAATCGGTGATTTAAAAAATTGTAAAAAATTATTCGATTAAGAAAATAAGCTTCAAATGCTTTGAATACATTTAAAAATAACGCATTTTTATTATAAAAGAAAGCAATTGCCACATTTTACCTATAAACAAAATGGCGGCGATTCAAACCCTAAGGTTGACAATAAAAATTCAATCAACGATTTAGAAAACTGTTAAAAGTTATTCCATCAAGAAAATAAGTTTCAAATCCTTCGAATACATTTAAAAATATCGCTTTTTTATTATAAAATAAAAATAATTGCCATATTCTAAGTAGAAACAAAATGGCGGCGAATTAAAACCGATGATTTCGAATAAAAATTCAATCAGCGATTAAAAAAGTTGTATAAAATAAATCTATCAAGAAAATAAGCTTCAAATGCCTAAAATACATTTAAAAATAACGCCTATTTATTATAAAAGAAAACAATTGTCATATTTTAACTATAAACAAAATAGTGGCGATTCAAACGCGAAGGTTGAGAATAAAAAATCAATCGGCGATTTAGAAAATTGTATAAAATTAATCCATCAAGAAAATAAGCTTTAAATCCTTGGAATACATTTAAAAATAACGTCTTTTTATTATAAAAGAAAAACAATTGCCATATTTTAACTATAAACAAAATGGCGGCGACTTAAACCCGAAGGTTCAGAGTAAAAATTCCATCAGCGATTTAGAAAATTGTATAAAATTAATCCATCATGTAAATAATCTTTAAATTCTTTTGATACATTGTAAAATGACGCCTTTTCATTATACAATAAAAACAATTGCTATATTCCAATTAGAAACAAAATGGCAGCGAATCTAACCCGAAAGTTGAGAATAAAAATTCAATCAGCGATTTTAAAATTTGTAAAAAATTAATTCAACAAGCAAATAAGCTTTAAATGCTTGGAATATATTTAGAAATAACGCCTTTTTATTATACAATAAAAGAAATTGACATATTCCAACTAGAAACAAAATGGCAGCGAATTAAACCAAAAGGTTGAGGATAGAAATTCAATTAGTGATTTATAACATTGTAAAAATTCAATCCATCAAGAAAATTGGTTTCAAATTCTTAAAATACATTTAAAAATATTGCCTTTTTATAATACAATATAAACAATTGCAATATTCCAACTAGAATTAAAATGGCGGCGAATTAAACCGAAAGGTTGAGAATAAAAATTCAATCTGCGATTTAAAAAAATGTATAAAATTATTCCATTAATAAAATTAGCTTCAGATGCTTGAAATACATTTAAAAGTAACGCCTTTTCATTATACAATAAAAATAATCGCCATATTGCAACTACAAATAAAATGGCGGCTAATCAAACACTAAGGTTGAGAATAAAAATTCAATCAGCAAATTGGAAAATTGTAAAAAATAATCCTTTCAGAAAATAGGTTTCAAATGCTTGGATTACATTTAGAAACAACGTCTTTTTATTATACAATTAAAACAATCGCCATATTTTAAATAGAAACAAAATGGAGGAGAAAAAACCTCAAATGTTGAGTATAAAAATTCAATCAGCGATTTAAATATTTGTAAAAAAATAATCCATCAAGACAATAAGCTTCAAATGCTTGAAGTACATTTAAAGATGAAGCATTTTTATTGTAAAATAAAAACAATTGCCATATTCCAACTAGAAACAAAATGGCGGCGAATCAAAACCGAAGGTTGAGAATAAAAATTCAATCAGCGATTTAAAAATTTGTAAAAAATTAATTCAACAAGCAAATAAGCTTCAAATGCTTGGAATATATTTAGAAATAACGCCTTTTTGTTATACAATAAAAACAATTGACATATTCCAAGTAGAAACAAAATGGCGGCGAATAAAACACGAAGGTTGAGAATAAAAATTTATTCGGCGATTTAAAAATTTGTAAAAAATTAATACATCAAACAAACAGGGTTCAAACGCTTGGAATACATTTAGAAATAGCGCCTTTTTATTTTACAATAAAAACAATTGCCATATTCCAAGTAGAAACAAAATGGTGGCGAATCAAACCTGAAGGTTGAGAATAAAAATTCAATCAGCGATTTAAAAAATTGTAAATAATAATTCTATCAATCAAATAAGCTTCGAATGATTGGACTACATTTAAAATAACGCCCTTTTATTATAAAATAAAAACAATTGCCATATTCCAAATAGAAACAAAATGGCAGCGAATTAAACAGGAGGGTTGAGAATAAAAATTCAATCAAAGATTTAAAAAATTGTAAAAAAATAATCCACCAAAACATTAAGCTTCAAATGTTTAGAATACATTTAGAAATAATACCTTTTTATAATACAATAAAAAAATTGCCCTATTCCAAGTAGAAACAAAATGGCGGCGAATTAGAACCGAAGGTTGAAAATAAAAATTCAATCAGCGATTAAATAAATTGTATAAAATTAATCCATCAATAAAATAAACTTCAAATGCTTGAAATGTATTAAAACTATTGCCATATTCCAACTAGAAACAAAATGGCGGCGAATTAAACCTGAAGGTTGAGAATAAAAATTCAACCAGCGATTTAAAAAAATTGTAAAGAATTAATCCATCAATAAAATACGTATCAAATGCTTGAAATATATTTTAAAATAACGCATTTTTGTTACACAGTTAAAACAATTGCCATATTTCAACTAGAAACAAAATGGCGGCGAATTTAATTCGAAGATTGAGAATAAAAATTCAATCGGCGATTTAGAAAATTGTATAAACTTATTCCATCAAGAAAATAATCTTCAAATACTTCGAGTACATTTTAAAATAACGCCTTTCTATTATACAATAAAAACAATTGTCATATTTCAAGTAGAAACAAAATGGCGGCGAATTAAACCCGAAGGTTGAGAATAAAAATTAAATCAGCGATTTACAAATTTGTAAATAATAATTCTATCAATCAAATAAGCCTTAAATGATTCGAATACATTTAAAATAACGCCCTTTTATTATAGAATAAAAACAATTGCCATATTTCAAGTAGAAATAAAATGGCGGCGAATCAAAACCGAAGGTTGAGAATAAAAATTCAATCAGCAATGTAGAACATTGTAAAAAATTAATATATCAAGAAAATAGCCTTTAAATGCTTGGAATACGGTTAAAAATAACGCCTTTTTATTATACAATTAAAACAATTGCCATATTTCAACTAGCAACAAAATGGCGGCGAATCAAATCCGAAGATTTGGAATAAAAATTCAATCAGCGATTTAAAATATTGTAAAAAATTAATCCGTTAAGAAAATTGGTTTCGAAGGCTTAAAATACATTTAAAAATTAAGTCTTTTTATTATACGATAAAAACAATTGCCATATTCTAACTAGAAACAAAATGGCAGCGAATCAAACCAGTAGGTTGAGGATAAAAATTCAATCGGCGTTTTAGAAAATTGTAAAATATTGACCAATCAAGAAAATAGGTTTCAATTGCTTGAAACACATTTGAAAATAACGCCTTTTTATTATACAGTAAAAAAAATTGCCCAATTCTGAGTAGAAACAAAATGGCTGCAAATCAAACCCTAGGGTTGAGTATAAAAATTCAATCAGCGATTTAAATATTTGTAAAAAAATAATCCATCAAGACAATAAGCTCCAAATGCTTGAAATACATTTAGAAATTACTCCGTTTTATTATGCATCAAAAACAATTGCCATACTCCGACTGAAAACAAAATGGCAGCGAATTAAACCCGTAGGTTGTGGACAAAAATTCAATAAGCGATTTAAAAAATTGTAAAAAATAATATCTAAAGAAAATAAGCTCCAAATTCTTCGAATACATTTAAAAGTAACGCCTTTTATTATAAAAGAAAAATAATTGCCATATTCCAACTACAAACAAAATGGCGGCTTAGCCAACACGAAGGTTGAGAATAAAAATTCAATCAGCGATTTAGAAAACTGTTAAAAATTATTCCATCAAAAAAATAAGTTTCAAATGCTTGGAATGCATTTAAAAATAACGCTTTTTTATTATACAATAAAAACAATTGCCATATCCTAACGAGAAACAAAATGGCGGCTAATCAAACATGAAGGTTGAGAATAAAATTTCACTCAGCGATTTTTAAATTTGTAAAAAATTAATCCAACAAGAAAATAAGCTTCAAATGCTTGGAATACATTTAAAAATAACGCCTTTTTATTATACAGTAAACACAATTACCATATTCCAACTATAAACATAACGGAATTAAATAAAACCTGAATATTTGGTATAAAATAATTTTCGTTAAATTTTGGCTATGGAAATTAGTGTGAATTTATCCTGAAACGATCGACGATTAGATAAATCGTGGGCAATATATCGTTTGCAAATTTATACTGTGGGCATTTAATCAATCGACCGTGGGCAGGAACTCCTGCCGCGTCGATTATCTTGTTTTTTTTCGTGGCGCAGACGAACTCCATCCCGCAGACGTTAATGATGGAAATTTGGCGCTATAATTACGTACAAAATTAATTTCGACGAAATTAGAATCGTTTATCCAATTAGATCATTATAGCTATACTTCAAGTGTTTCTCAATATTCACCACAAAATTAATCAACATTATTTCATATCCACCCATTTGGGATCTAGTGCAACGTTTAGACAATAGATAAAAATTATTTCTTTCTTAATTAATATAATTAAATCGCTTGATTAAGTACAGAATTATAGATTAAATTTACTCAAGCTTTAAGAGAAAAGGTAAAGCATTATTCAAGAAATATTTACCTAATTAATATAAAATTGTAATATATTACATGCTTATTATTTTCTCCCAGTAATTATGAAAATAAGCAGTTTCGTGAGAAGGATTCGAGCAATTACAAAATATCACCTTTCCATAATTAATCATTCGATCTTCTTAAAATATATCATTACATTTAAATACCAGTACAATTATAACGCAATAAACGTTATCTACATCTCAAGCATTTCATTACTTAAGTTCGAACGCGATGAGGAAAAAAAACGATACTTATCGTAAAAATTGGGCAAAGGAAATATGAGGGAGGGAACGTTGTTTGTTTGTGTATGTGTTTGTGTGAAGCAACGGTCCATAATTGTGCGAGATAATACCAAATTGGGTTGAATTAGTCCAAGGTGGTGATCTAATGTCCAACGGCTACGATATCATTCGGACAACTGGCGCCGACCATCCGACATTGATACCAGGCGCAACTTTCCTGCACGTTTCTTATATAATTGCTGATTTATTACGAATGCTTAATCGGCCGAGTGTGGCCAATATTGTAATTGGTTATCGGTGATCGAACAGAAATCGGTGGCCTGTTATACTAGTATCTCTAATCTTAATTAAAATGGTAATCAATTATAATTTTTTTAATTTAAATTTCTTAAAGGTTGAAATGGCAACATTATCTACCATATATTACAACAATGACATATTATTTTATGGATAATTTTTCGCTGTGATAATTTCAGACGCATCTTGAATAAATTTGGTGAGTTTCAAGTAGATATCAATTGTTTTTATATTTTTTTACAACCAATGAAATTAAAACTTTCTTTTACAATTTTTGGCTCTTATGAAGACGATTTATTTCAGAATAAGGTGGTGTTTTATGGGTAAAATTTCACTGAGGTAATTTTAGACGTAGTATTAATTAATTTAAAGAGTTTCAAGTCGATGGCAATTGTTTTTACATTTTTTTACAGCCGATGAAATTAAAACTAGTTTTTATATTTTTTTACTCTGATTATGATGATATATTTGAGAATGAGATTGTGTTTTGTGGATAATTTTTCACTGGCGTAATTTCAGACGCATCTTGAATAAATTTAGAGAATTTCAAGTAGATAGCGATGGTTTTCATATTTTTTTAGAGCCGATGAAATTAAAACTACTTTTTACAATTTTCCCCTCGGATGATGACGAATTATTTCAGAATAAGGTGGTGTTTTATAGATAAAATTTCACTGAGGTAATTTCAGATGTATTATAAATAAATTTAGAGAGTTTCAAGTCGATGGCAATTGTTTTTTCATTTTTTTACAGCCGATGAAATTAAAACTAGTTTTCATAATTTTTTACTCGGATAATGACGAAATATTTCAGAATGAGATGGTGTTTTGTAAATATTTTTTCACTGGGATAATTTCAGATGCATACTGAATAAATTAGGAGAGTGTCAAGTAGATAGCGATTGTTTTTATATTTTTTTACAGCCGATTAATTTAAAACTAATGTTTACAATTTTTGTTCTGATGATGATGAATTATTTCAGAATGAGGTGCTATTTTGTGGATAAATTTCCACTGAGTTAATTTCATATGTATTATTAATAAATTTAGAGAGTTTCATGTCAATAGAAATTGTTTTTATTTATTTTTACAGCCGATAAAATTAAAACTAATTAGTTTAATTTTTTGTTCTGATGATGACGAATTATTATGAAATGACGTGTTGTATTTTGAATAAATTTTCACCGAAACAATTTCAGACGTATCTTGAATAAATTTGCAGAGTGTCAAGTAGATAGTGATTGTTTTTATATTTTTGTACAGTCGAAGAAATTAAAACTATTTTTTACAATTTTTGCCTCTGATGATGACGAATTATTTCATAACAAGATGGTGTTTTGTGGATAAATTTTCACTGTGGTAACTCCAGATGTATTATTAATAAATTTAGAGATTTTCAAGTAGATGGCGTTTGTTTTTATATTTTTTTTACAGCCAACGAAATTAAAACTAATTTTTACAACTTTTTCTTCTGATGATGATGAATTATTTCAGAACGAGATGGTGTTTTGTGGATAAATATTCTCTGGTATAATTGCAGACGCATCTTGAATAAATTTGGAGAGTTTCAAGTAGATAGCGATTCAATTGTTTATTTTTGACAAATTTAAATTGTTTATTTAGAGACTTTAAATTATTTGTTTGTTCCAAAATAATATTTCCAAATTTCTACTCTTTTTTTTAACAAATTTCTATGTTTTTTATGGTGGAAAATTTCTGTAAACAGAAACAGATTTTTATTTTTTAATTAAATTTTCAACAGTTTATATAATTTATTTGTCATAAGGTTATTATTTCTTGTTAAGTTTCACTCAATTTTTTTTTTCGTAGCCAATTTTATTTATATGTTTTAACAAATTTTCAATTATTTTTGTTTTTATTTTTATTTGACAAATTTCATTTGTTTGTTTTTTATATACTTTCAATTGTTTTTTTTTTCGCTCGAAGTTTAATTAAGTTTTTTTCTTTCTCTAAAGCAATTATTTCTAAATTGCTATTGTTTTTTAAAACAAATTTCCGTTTTTTTTAAACAGAATTTTCATTTTTGTTTCAAGCAAAATTTCAAATTGTGTTTTTTTGTCTTAAGGTTTTTATTTTTTTTGCCAACTTTCAATAATTTTTATATCTCATTTTTTTCGTTAGAATTTTCTTGAGTTTTTTGTGTTTTTGAATTTTTTCTTTAAGAAATTTTAATTGATTAATTCCTTTTTATGGACATTAATTGTTTCTCTTGCAATTTTAATTTATCACGTTTTTTCTAATTATTAGTTAATTTTCTACAACTTATATATGTTATTACCAATTATTTCTATTGTTTTAAATCTCATTTTTTATAGATTTTGCTCTTGAAATTTTTTTGAAAAGTTTGGATTGTTTTTTTAATAGATTTTAGATTGTTTTTTTCTGCAATATAAAACTGTCTTTAAAAACATTTAAATTGTTTTTTTTGCAAATTTTTGTTCTTTAAAACATTTTTCTTTTTTTTTCTAAATAAAAATTTCCAATGTTTTTATTTTTTTTGTAATAATCCATTAATTTTCGATGTTTAGCCTTTTTACGTCTTGCCAGCTTTCGAGAGTTTTCTCTACAGTTTTTTTGACAAATTTCAATTGCTTTTATCTAAACTCGTATAATCAATTGTTTTTTTTGCAATTATAACTTGTTTTCTTTTAAATCAATTATTTCTAAATTTCTACTGTGTATTTTTAGGAAAATATTTATTTTTGTTTCTTTTAGCAATGGAAGGTTGCATAATGAACATCCACCCACCCTACATATTAATTGAAATTGCTTTTTCATAGATAATTGTTTATTTTCTGCAATTATAACTTGTGTTTATTTATTTCTTAATTTCGACTGTTTATTTTTTAGGGAACTTCAAAAAAATTTTTCTTGGCAAATTTTTGTCTCTTTTAGCAGTGGAAGGTTGCATAATGGAGACCCACCCACCTTACATATTAATTGAAACTCAAAATAAAACATTACTTTAAATGTTTTGATTTCATCCACAATAATAGTGGTTAGATTTGACACAGAAAAAGTTACACGATCGAAGTTTTATGTTTTATGTAGGATGGTTGGGTGGCTTCTATCCCACCCTCTAACTTGTAAAACATACTCATATGTCCCATTAAAATAATTTATTGTAAACATAAATTATATTTTAGTATCTAACAATTTTTCTAACAAAATTATTTTCTTTAAAAATCACCGTTTTGGCTATAGTAATTGGAGGGTGGAATAATGTACACCCACCCACCCTACATATGCATTGGAATTTTAGTCAAAACATTATTTTACATCTATTCTAACAGCGCTTTATTTTTTTTTATATACAAAAAAATAGTGATGATTAAAGTTTTATGTTATATGTAGGGTGGGTGGGTGGCCTCTATATTACCCTCAAACTATTAAAACGTACTCACAAATCTCACTAAATATATTTTTGCAGTTTTCATTTGTTTGTATCTATGTTCAATTACTTTTACCGATTTAAAATTTTGTGTCCTTAAAAAATCTAACATTTGAAATTAATGTTCAAATAATTTTGTACTTTTTTAAAATTCAACTATTTTTTAGAGTGTTTTAGTTTATCTAAACAAACAGTTCTTTTTTTTTGTAATCAGAACTAATTTATTTCAAATTGTTTTGTTTCAAGAAGTTTTTATTAATATTCAATTTGATTTTTTATTAATTTCCAACGAATTTAAGTTGCTTTTTTCGAATAACATTGTTTGGTAATTTCAACTGTTTTTCTTCAATAATTTTTTTAATGATTTCGATATTATCAATTGTTTTTAATTAGCATTTTTTGTCCATTTTAACTGTTTAACTTTTTGTCACTGCTTATAACTAATTATTGTTGTTTTTATTTCTAAGAATTTCAATTTGTTTTTTTAATATATATAATAACATTCAACAAAATTTTTAATTGTTTCCTCCGTCAATTTTAATTGTTTTCTTTACAAATATTGAATGATTTCAATTATAAAATTAGTACGTATAATCTTGGCACACTCTTTCAATATTATTTCTTCTAGCGTACTCTTGACCTACCACAACATATAATACAATGACCTTTCGTACTCCCGACCTACCTTAATAAACTGCGCATTGACCTAGGTCAGGAGTACGCTAGTTTAAGCGTACAATTTATTAAGAAAGTATAATAGTGTAAGTGATGAAAATATACATGTAGGGTGGGTGGATGGACACTATCCCACCCTCCAATCTTAAGAACATACACACTTAATTTTAGTTTTAAATTTTTATTTACACAAACATTTGATTAAAAGTGCGTTTAGTTTCAAACAATTATGAACTTTATTCACAATAAGAACATGCTCTGTTTAAAATTTTTCATGAAATCGTTGATTATGTTTTACTGATTGGAGGGTGGTATAGTGGCCACCCACCCACCCTACATCTACATTGAAATTCAAGTTAGATCACTGATTTAAGTTTCTGGAATAAATATGATAGAAATAGTGTTATGGTTTCTTGGAAAACCAAAGAACTAAGAGTGATTGAAGTGGGTGGCCTCTATCCCATACTTCAATTAATAAAACATACGCAAGGGTGTTACTGAATTTATGATTAATTACAAATTGAAATTCGTCAGTCGAAAAAAAAAACTATCAAATTAATTCAGGTTTTATCAGGTTTATATTTTCGATTTCTGCTTAGAGAAATATTAACAGTTATCAACATTAAAATGTAAAACCCTTCCCTTCAACTATTGATACTTTAGCAAGGTATTTTATTTAAAAATCGCCGTTTTGGCTATAGTAACTTAAGGGTGGGATAGTGGCTCCCACCCATCCTATATATGTATAATTTAATTAGAAAATATTTTTCTTTTTGAAATGAAAGAACACAGTTAAGATTCTTTAACAATTATTGTTGAACTCTTTTTTTCATACGACATTAGCCAGTAATTTTATGTGCAAAAACTGTAAATTAAACCTTCCTCCATAAAGTAAAGTAAACATTAACCGTACTGATCGTAAATACTGACCTTTTTCCACGAAACGGAGCGGTTTTAAGAAAACGTTCTTGAGCTCCTGATCTTTGAAAGAAACGCGTCCGTGTAATTAACCCGGCGCAATTTAAAATCGTATTAAAGCACGTACAGTTGTGTATTATCAACCCGTGCAACATCATTAATATTATAGACCAATAAAAATATTTATATATGGAGGTGCGCTTGTTTCGGTTGGAAGGCCGCCGCCACCACGCCAGATAATCCTGTTTTAAAACGCGCGTATCGAATAATGCCAGGTATATATCGGATTTAATGGTTGCATTAAAAACGTCTCCTCTTAATTCCCACCGCCGCCACTGTGATATTAATTGAAGAAAAATATTAATCGGAATTGAATTTTATTTATCTTATTCGCGCTGCTGTAATTTACGTTCACGATAATCACGATAATAATTTATCTATATATATAAATTTTTCAAACATGTAAATGATGTCACGATTATTTCTTGCATCGACACGTTTTATTTTGCAGTATAACAATAAACGCAGCATCTCTTCGTATCGTAAACGTGTAAGGTTTAACTTTGTTGCAAATTGGTTTGTTAAAGATATTTTATTTCTCGTATAAAAACAAATCACATATAATTGGAAGACGCGATACTTTTCACATTTTTGTTCACTCTTTATGGCATACAAATAAAATATCTTTAAGAAACCAATTTGCAACAAAGTTGGACTATTCTAAGATTTTATTGAATAGTTTTTTAAATAACGCCAGTGAAGCAGTTCTTAATATAAGAATATTTTCCCCTTTTATGTTTTTTTTAATTTTATAAAATCAAACATATTTTTCAAATGACAATACCTTTGTTGCTAAAAATTAATTTCAAAACTTTAGTATTTTCGTGCCTTAATAAATCCTACGATCGTACTACTAGCGTACTCTTGACCTAGGTCAACGCGTAGAATATTAAGGTAGGTCGGGAGTGCGATAGGTCAATGTTTCGATTATTGTGGTAGGTCAAGAGTACGCTGGAGGAAATAATAATAAATATTTGTAAAGAAAAATAATTAACATAAAAACTTGACGAAGGAATTAAATATTTTGTTAAATTTCTCTTTTTAGAAGACAATTGAAATTTTTAGAAATTAAAGAAAAAGCAATATTCAGTTATAGAAGCAGTGACAAAAACTTTGGTAATAAAAAGACTGTTAAAATGGATAAAAGTGCTATAATACTAATTAAAAACATATGATAATACTGGAATCTATAAAAATTATTGAAGAAAAAACAGTTGAAATTACCAAACAAATGTTATTTCAAAAACAATTTAAATTTTTTGGAAATTAATAAAAGGCGTGTAGATTAAATTAATTGAATATTGATACAAACTTCTCCAAAGAAAACATTTAGAAATAACTAAAATAGTTCTGATTACAAAAAAACAACTTTTTTCTAGATAAATGAAAACCATTAAAAATACTTTAAAAAATAGTTTTATAAAGCACAAAATTATTTGAAAATTAATTTAAAATGTTAGACTTTTTAAGAAGAAGAAGGTGATATAGAGAACACCCACCCACCCTGCATATAATAATAAAACTTCAATCATCACTATTTCTTCTGTGTAAAAAAATAAAGCACTGTTATGTTGGATGTAAATGAAACATTAAAAATAATGTTTTGACTAAAATTCCAATGCATATGTACGGTGATGGTGCAATTTAGAAACAATTTATTTAGAAGCAAAAAACTAAAAATAAATATCCAGAAAAAAAATCATTGAAAGTCTAAAAAGAAAAACAAGAAAGCATTTAAAGTCCATAAAATAGGAATAAATTTTATCCAAGAAAATATTCAAGAATAAAAAAAACAATTTGTCAAAAAATAACAGGGAATTTACTACGAAAAAATTTAGATAAAAAAACTATTGAAAGCTGACAAGAAAAATGAAAACATTACGACAAAAAACCTAAAATTTATAGAATATTATGAAAATAAAAACTTTTGAAATTATGATTGAGAAAAAAATGAAAACTCTGTTAAATATAACAAAAAATTGTCTAGAAAAATAAAACATTTGAAATTTGTTCGAAAAAAAAAAACACTAGGAATTTAGAAATAATTGCTTTAGAAGAAAAAAACTTAGGAACTTTATCAGACGATTAATAAAACTGCACTTTGTTAATATCACATAAAAACTTAATTAAAATTCAGGAAAATATAATTTAAAGTCTATAGAGAAGAAACAATTGAAATTTGTCGGATAAAATGAAAAACAAAAAAAATTCAAACTCGTTCAAGAATAAATGAAAATGGCTACGAAAATAAAAATTGATATTAACGAAAACTAGTGAACTTGTCAAGAAAAAAAAAAGACAAATAAATAAAATACATTTCAGAAAAACAATCGAAATTATAAAAACATTTGAAAACTTAAAAAAAAAAAAATCTTAAAGAACAGAATTTTTGCATTAAAAAAACATTGAAATTTGTTAAAAAAGGAGTAGAAATTTAGAAATGTTTTTTTTTTTAGATAAAAACAAATAAAAATTAGAGTAAAAAACAATTGAAAGACTATAAATAAACAATTAAAATTTATAAAAAACAAACAATTGAAAACGAAAAAAAACTGAAAAATTGTCAAAAAAACAAATGGAATTTTTTACGAGAAAAAAAGAAATTTATACAAAATATTAAGAGCAAAAACAAAACACAAGTACAAAAAAATGAAATAATAAGAACATTGATTTAGCAAAAAAATGATAAAAAAACTGTAAATAAAAACAGAATTTGGAAAAAAGCAATTAAAATTTCTTAAAAATCAATTAGAGGTTAATTAAGAATTGTTGTGTTGTTTCTCAATTTTTTAATTTCTCCGAATTGTGAAACAACACCAATTGTTTAATTAACCTTCTAATTAACATTAAAATGTTTCACCACGGGTTAAGTGAGAATTTAATTAATCGTTCTTAAAAATCAGTAGAAATAATTCATTAAAACAATTAAAATTGTAGAGATAAAAAGAATTGAAAGTTTGTAAAAAAGGAAACTATTCAAATTTACCAAAAACAAAAACAAACAACAACGACATTAAATATACATTTTCTTTTATATCGTACACTGAAATTTTGTTTGATTTGTAATAGGATTGTAAAGTTTTATTGAATAATAACTAGATTATTTGAAAATTTACATTTACTGTTCTACAATTTTAGTTACCATAAAACCAGCGCTAATATTTTGTTTCTGGAAGGTGGAATGATGTACCCCCACCCACCCTACATAAAAATAAAAACTCAAAGTCAATAATGATTTCAGTTTCATTAATAATACTAACAGAATGTTGTGAAATTATGGAAAGGAAACCAGTTGTAGTGATTAAAATTAAAATATACATGTAGGGTGGGTGGGTGTCCTCTGACCCACCCTCCAATCCTCAAACTATACATCAACGTTTTACTAAATAATAACTTGATTATTTGAAAATTTACTTTTAATTAATTACGCAAACATTTTTAGCTCTACAATTTTATATTTTACAGAATCAGGGTTAATGTTATTGTGGCTGGAAGGTCGGATAGTGGACACCCACCCACCCTACATATAAATAAAAACTTAAAGATAACAATTGTTTTAGTTTTGTTGATAATATCAGCAGATAAAATGTTGTGAAGTTTTGGAAACGAAACCAATGATTGTGATTAAAATAGAAATATATATGTAGGGTGGGTGGGTGGCCTCTAACCCACCCTCCAATCCTCAAACCATACATCAACGTTTTACTAAATAATAACTTGATTATTCGAAAATTTGCTTTTAATTAATTACGTAAACATTTTCAGATCTACAATTTTATATTTTACAAAATCAGCGCTAATGTTATTGTGGCTAGAAGGTGGGATAGTGGACACCCACCCACCCTACGTATAAATAAAAACTTAAAGTGAACATTTGTTTTAGTTTTGTTGATAATAGTAGCAGATAAACTGTTGTGAGTTTTTGGAAACGAAACCAGTGATTGTGATTGAAATAAAAATGTATATGTAGGGTGGGTGGGTGGCCTCTAACTCACCCTCCAATAGTTAAAACATACATCAATGTTTTACTGAATAATAACGTGATTATTTCATACTTACATTTTGAAATACTATTTACAATCAAACTTACGATTTGATTTGTAAACACTTCTCTAAATAAAAACAGAAAAACAAATGCCACAGATATAAAATTTACTAAATTTATTCAAAATGAATCAATTTAAGTATTAACATAAAAAATTTAATCATGTCATCCTTTAATTTTAAAGTATTCACACTCAAACTTACGATTTAATTTTTCAATTCTTCACCAAATATAACTAAAGAAAAAATAAAAAAAAAACAATTGCTGTAGGCTTAAAATTTAATGTATTTATTCAAAATGAATCAATTTATGTGTTAACAGAAAACATGTAATTAACTCTTAAATTTTAAAATTTTTACACCCAAACTTTCGATTAGTTTTTCAATTTTTCACTAAATAAAACCAAAGAGAAAAAATAATAGAAAAACAATTGCCGTAGGCTAAAAATTTACTAGACGTATTCAGAATGAATCAATTTAAGTGTTAACATAAAAATTTAACTATGTAGTCATTAAATTTTGAAATATTCACACCGAAACTTACGATTTAATTTTTCACCAAATATAACTAGAGAAAAAAAAATAGAAAAAACAATTGTCGCAGGCTTAAAATTTACTAGATTTATTCAAAACTAATCAACTTACGTGTTTACAAAAAAATGTAACCAATTAACCTTTAAATTTTAAAGTCTTTATAGCCAAACTTTCGATTAGATTTTTCAATTTTTCACTAAATAAAACAGAAGAAAAAAAAATAATAGAAAAACAATTGCTGCGGGCTAAAAATTTACTAGACGTATTCAGAATGAATCAATTTAAGTGTTAACATAAAACATTTAATCATGTCATCCTTAAATTTTAAAGTGTTCTCACTCAAATTTACGATTTAATTTTTCAATTCTTCACCAAATATAACTAGAGAAAAAAAAAATAGAAAAACAAATGCTGCAGGCTTAAAATTCACTAAATTTATTCAAAATGAATCAATTTACGTGTTTACATAAAAAAATGTAACTAATTAAAACCTAACATTTTAAAATCTTTACACCCAAACTTTCGATTAGATTTTTCAATTTTTCACTAAATAAAACCAAAGAGAAAATGATGAAAAAACAATTGCTGCAGGTTAAAAATTTATTAGATGTATTCAGAATGAATCAATTTAAGTGTTAACATAAAAATGTAACCATTTAGTCCTTTTTAAATATTCACACCCAAACTTATGATTTAATTTTTCAATTCTTCACCAAATATAACTAAAGGAAAAAAATAGAAAATAATTGCTGCAGGCTTAAAATTTACTAGATTTATTCAAAATTAAACAACTTACGTATTTACAAAAAAAATATAACCAATTAAGCCTTAAATTTTAAAATTTTTACATCCAAACTTTCGATTAGATTTTTCAACTTTTCACTAAGTAAAACCAAAGAGAAAATAATATAAAAACAATTGATGCAGGCTAAAAATTTACTAGATGTATTCAGAATGAATCAATTTAAGTGTTAACATAAAAATTTTACTTAGTAGTCCTTAAATTTTAAAATATTCACACCCAAACTTACGATTTGATTTTTCAATTCTTCACCAAATATAACTAAAGGAAAAAAAATAGAAAAGAATTGCTGCAGCCTTAAAATTTACTAGATTTATTCAAAATTAAACAACTTACGTATTTACAAAAAAAATATATAACCAATTAGGCCTTAAATTTTAAAATTTTTACATCCAAACTTTCGATTAGATTTTTCACTAAAGTAAATCCAAGGAGAAAATAATAGAAAAACAATTGCTGCAGGGCTAAAAATTTCCTAGTTGTATTAAGAATTAATTAATTTAAGTGTTAACATAAAAAATGTAACCATATAGACCCTAAATTTTAAAATTTTCACACCCAAACTTACGATTTAATTTTTCAATTCTTCACCAAATATAACTAGAAAAAAAAAAATATATAAAAACAATTGCTGCAAGCTTAAAATTGACTAGATGTATTCAGAATGAATCAATTTAAGTGTTAACATAAAAAATGTAACCATGTAGTCCTTAAATTTTAAAATATTCACACACAAACTTTGATTTTTCAATTTTTCACCAAATATAACTAGAGAAAAAAAATAATAGAAAAACAATTGCTGCAGGCTTTAAATTTACTAGATATATTAAAAATGAATCAATTTACGTGTTAACAGAAAAAATGTAATCAATTAACCATTAAATTTTAAAATGTTTACATCTAAACTTTCGATTAGATTTTTCAATACTTCTCCAAATAAAACCAGAGAGAAAATAATAGAAAAACAACTGCTGCAGGCTAAAATTTTGCTGGATGTATTCAGAATGAATCAATTAGGGTGTTAATATTAAAAATGTAACCTTGTAGTACTTAAATTTTAAAATATTCACATACAAACTTACGATTTGATTTTACAATTCCTTTCAAGAAGGAAAAAAAAATAGAAAAGACAAAAACCACAGGCTTGAAATTGACTACATTCATTATAAATTATTCGTTTTAAGTGTTAACATAAAAAATGCAGCCATTTTATCTTTAAAAATAAAATAGTTACACTCTAACTTACGATTTTATTGAAGCTAAAGAAAAATAAACTTTCTTTTGGGACTTACAAAATGATTTTACCCTAAAAATAGTCGTTATTCTGTCGACAAAAATTATTATTTATACCTTTTTATAATTAATAATGCATTTTCCATTTTATACCAAGCGGTATGCCTTGGGTGTAATAATAACTGTTAGCACTCGAGCGAAAACCTTTCTCATTAAATCATCGGCTCTGGTGAAGTTTTGCGGGCAAAAAAGTGCCACTTTGCGACCGTCCAGTTAATATGTCATTAAATCACACATTGGAACAGCGTTATAAATTACCGTTTCAGCATTTTTTTTCTTCTTCTGCAGCAACAAATAAACGCCTCGGATTACAAATATTTACCGTCGGTGGGCGTACGTATTTATGTGTGACTGGAGGCAACTTCACGCTCTGCGTTTATTAGACAGACGGTTTTTCCCGTAATTACCTGCCTCACGTGAAAATGCAATGTGCAATGCACAAGCGTTTTCGATACAGTTTACTAATTATTTCAATAATGAACGCTCATATTCTTCATTGGGGTAGTAAGGGGAATATGATACCAACCACATGAAGCTTTCTAGATATAGTTTACTAATTATTATGATAATCAACGCTCACCCTCTTCATAGGGGTGGTAAGAGGAATTTGAGACGATACCAACCCATATGAGATTCAAGAGCGTCCAATGCATCCTAAAAGAGTCACTGTTTGGTGTGGATTTTGAGCTGGCGGCGTCCACGATCCATATTTCTTTGAGAAAGACGCTTGCCAAGGCCATCACCATCAATAGGTCAATGATTATCAATTTATTTTTGCTAGAATTGGGTGATATAGGCACCAATGATATGTGGTTTCAACAGGATGGCGCTACGTGCCACATAGCTCAAGCCACATTGAACAACCGATCACATGGAGGTGATGTGGACTGGTCACCGAAATCGTGCGATTTGACCCTGTTAGACTTTTTCTTGGGGATTTTCTTAAGTCGCAGGTGTCTATGTGAATAAGCCACAAACCAGAGTAACCTTCAAAGCCAAAAAATCCCTTGCCATCGGTCAAATACAGCCTGATTTAAGAATCAGAGTCATGAAATACATAATGGCATCGATAGGCTTTCCAAACGAATAAAGAATTTCGTTAATCTCACAATCATTTTGTTTGAATTAAATTTAAAGATATGAAGCCCTTAATGAAAGATCCTATATTCATCGTAATGGTGTACGTTAACAAACCCTAAACAATAAATAACAAATACTTTTTAAGTATTCATACGAATGAAGACGTAGATTTATATAAGGTCAGAATTGATTTAGTGCACAATTTAATTCTCGTATACTTCAACTGCCTATTATAGCTTAATTACCCGGCACCAGTATCTCTAGACGAGGGTTAGTTCAATTGTTCGCGGTCAATAATCATGATCGATGAGGTTATTTAACGAGTCGATCATTTAGAGTGTTCTTATTGATATGTTTTGCCTCAATAGAAATGCGCGGTTCGAATAAATCCCACTTAATATGGAGCGATTTACATTTTATCGCGGTATATCACTCCGTACGCTCAATTATTTTACATACTGGGCGTATTAAAAGGCTCACGGGCGTTAATAAGCTTGTATGTTTTTTTTTTTTATATATAAGAGAGAATTACACGTGTATTTTTAAACTTTTCAACTAGTAACAAAACCGATTTCTACAAACTACACCATTTTAATATTTTAAAATGTTGCTAAAATGCTTTAACTCTATTTAGATAAAACTTTCGAGTCCTTGAGGACAATTTCTAAGTCAATTTAAGAGCGTAAACTAATTAAAACTTTAAGGAGAACGCTGTTGATGTTTGGCTTCTAAACTACGAACATTTTGCTCATCAATCACTTGGTGAAATATAATGAACAACTAAAATCACTTAGTTTTAATTATAAAGAGAGAGCAGTAATTGTTTCAATAAGTAATTTGTTTTGGAGTCTTAATAAGGCTGTAGATTTACCAAATGTTTTTGTGTTTTTCTTATTATTAGTTTTAATTGTTTCAGAATTTATTTTTACATGTTTACTCCCCTTTATAGAAAACTTAACTGTTTTAATAAATTTTATTTCATCAACTGCTATTTATCAAAAACAATATAATTATTTTTTCTTAAATTTAAAGAAAAAATTAATTTAGTATTGTTTTTTATTTCAATTTGGTGACCTTAAAATAATTTGTATTAATCGTACAACTATACTAAAACCATATTGATCATTGAATAAACTTTAATAACCTTGAATGACCTTGAATTTTTATGAATGGGCATTAAATGACCATAAAAAACTTGAATGACAGTTGTATAACCTTGAGTGATGATCGATGTTTCAGATATCTTGAATCATCATTGCTTGAATTTAATTAATCTTGAATCATGATTAGATAACTTTTAATTATCTTGAATGACTTTTACGGACTCAAATAACTTTAAATGATCATCTGAAGATTCTTAATTATTACCGAATGAACTTAAATGTCCTTAAATTTGTATAAGGCAATTTTAAACGGTCTCTAAATAACCGTTGAATTGTCATAAACAAACCTTGAATGACTGCTGGATAACCTTGAGTGATGATCGATCTTGAATTATCGTTGCTTGACTTTACTTGATTAGATAACTTTTAATTATCTTGAATGGCTTAGACGAACTCAAATAACCTTGAATAATTGTCTGAGGATGCTTCCTAATCACTGAATAACCTTGGCATTTTATATGGCAGCTATAAACGGTCACGAATGACCATTGTATGATCAGAACAACCTTGAATGACTGTTGGATAACCTTGAGTGATGATCGATTTTGAATTATTGTTGCCTTGACTTTAATTGATCTTCAATGATGATTGGATAACTTTAAATAATCTTGATTGACTATTAACTGGTGACCTTAAGTAACTTAAATTATGGTACAACGATTTAAAATTGATCTTGACTGTTGAGTAACCTTAAAAAACCTTTAATAACTATTTTATGAACTTAAATGGTCATTGGGTAATTTCAAATAATATCGATTGACTTTGAATAATCTTGAATTATCGTCAGATCATGAATGTTCATTTGTGTGAATTACCTAATTACTCTTGGGATATTATAAATTAGATTGATTGATCAATTGATAATTTTGAATTATTGAACGATGACTTTAAATGATCTCGAATGACCAATGCATGACCTTAAATAAACTTGAATGTGCGTTCGATGTCCTTGAGTGTACATTATATCATATATGAATTTAAGCTGATCTTAAATTACCGTAAGATGTCCTAAACAAAATATTGAATCACCTTTAGATGATATTTAATAATTTTGAATTTTCGTTGGATGATCTTAAACTATCTTGAATGACCTTGATCATTTAAGGATGCTTAATTAACGTCAAATGACTATAAATTATCGTTGTATAATCTTGAATGACGATAACTTTAAATAACCTTGAGTGATAGTTTGAGGATTGAAATTATAGTCAGATGACTTAGATAATCTTTAATAATCTTAAATGATTGCACTATAATCTTTAATGACCTTGTATGACTGGATGTTTTCAAATAACCTTTAACGATCGTTTGAGGATTTAAACTATTGCCAGATGACCTTAAGTGACCGTTAGATTAAATGACCGTTCGATGATCTTAAATGATTATACGAAGATCTAAGAAATCTTGAATGACCGTTAATAATTTAATAATTTTTGACGATCATTTGATAATCTTGAATTTTCGTTTTATGATTTTAAATGATCTTGAATGACTAGGTCCATTTAAGGATGCTTAATTATCGTCGAATGACCTTAAATGACCTTTGGATAACCTTAAATAACCTTGAATGATTGTTTGAAGATCTACAATTATTATCAGATGACCTTAAATGATCGTTACATAATCTTAATTTATTGTAAGATGACATAAAAATCTCGAATGACCGTTTGACAATTCCTAATGATCGTTCGATAATCTTGAATATTCATCAGATGACCTTGAATGACTTGGATTATTTGAAATAACCTTTAACGATCGTTTGATGATTTAAACTATTGTCAGATGACCTTAAGTGATCGTTAGATCATAAATGATTGTATGATGATGTAACGAATTTTGAATTACCTTTAGTTGATTTTTAATAAACTTGAATGATCGTTTGACGATTGAAACTATTGTCAAATGACCTTAAGTAATCGTTAGATTGCCTTAAATGACCGTTAGATGATCATAAATGATTGTATGATGATGTAACGAATTTTGAATAACCTTTAAATGATTTTTAATAATGTTGAATGATCGCACGAAAATCTTGAATGACTTCAGTGATTTTAAACAGCTTTGAATGATCGTATCAAGCTGCTCTATTATTATCTGATGACCTTAAATGATCATTCGATAACCTTGAATGACTAGATTAACATAAATAACCTTGAACGATCATTTAAAGATCTTCAATTATTATCAGATGACCTTAAATGATCGTTAGATGATCTTGAATGCTCGTTCAATGATTTTTAAGTAAGATGACATAAACATCTCGAATGACCGTTTGATGATCCCTAATAATCTTGGATGATCGTACGATAATTTTGAATTTTCATTAGATGACCCCGAATCACTTGGATGATTTAAAACAATCTTGAACGATCGTTTGACGATTGAAACTATTGTCAGATGACCTTAAATGATCGTTAAATTACCTTTAATGACCGTTCGATGATCATAAATGATTATATGATGATGTAACAAATTTTAAATGACCTTTAGTTGATCAACAGCCTTTAACGATCGTTTCAGGCTGCTTAATTATCATCTGATGACCTTAAATGATCATTCGATAAGCTTGAATGACTAGATACACATAAATAATCTTTAACGATCATTTAAAGATCTTCAATTATTATCAGACAACCTTACATGTTCGTTAGATGATTTTGAATGACCGTTCGATGATTTTTAAATAAGATATCATTAAAAATCTCGAATGATCCCTAATAATCTTGGGTGGTCGTACGATAATTTTGATTTATTAGATGATCCCGAATGACTTGAGTGATTTAAAATAATCTTGAATGATCGTTTTATAAGATTGAATTTTCTTTAAATGATCTTGAATGACTTAGATGATTGTAAATAATCTTGAATGATCATTAAAAATATTGTATTCGTTTCATATAACATTAAATGATTAGATAACCATGAACAATCTTGAATGACCTTTCGATGATTTTAAATATTTTGTATTTATTTAAAAACTCTCGAATTACCGTTAGATAATTTTTAATAGTCCTGAATGATCGTTTGATAATCTTGATTTTTTCGCTGGATGATCTTGAATGACGTCTAATATTCATAAAAAATCGATTGATGATCCTTGATAAATCTAGGATAACCTTAAATGATGTTGAATGATCGTTTGATAGTTTGGATGTCATTTAATGATCTTTAATTACTTTGAATGATCGTTTGGGGATGCTTAATTATCATCGAGTGACTTTAGCGATCGCTGATTAACCATTTATGGCTGGATAACCTTAAGTAACATTAAAATATGATTTTGTTTATTGATGACTTTAATTGATCGCTAGATAACCTTGAATGACCGTTAGATGATCTTTAATTATTGTAAGATTACTTTAAAAATGTTAAATGGGTCATTTGGTTGGAAGAGATTTAGTAATCTTGAATGATCGTAGAATAATCTTGAATTTTATTTGATTGACCTTGAATGACTTCGATGATTTCAAATAACCTTGAACGATCGTTTAGGGATTATTAATTATCATCATATGAACTTAAATGATCGTTGGATTATTATTAAATAACTGGATAACCTTAAATAACCTTGAATGTTCATTAGAAGATTTTGAATTATTAGCAGACGGCCTTAAATGTTTATTAAATAACCTTTAATGACTGGATAACCTTAAATAATCTTGAATAATCGTTTCAAGATCTTTGGTTATTGTCAGATGACCTCAAATAAACGTTGCATAATCTTGAATGACCGTTAGATGATCTTAAATGACTTTATGATGATCTAAAAAATCTTGAATGACCGTTACTTGTTTTTTTAATAATCTTCGACGATCGATTGATAATTTTGAATGACTTTGATCATTGTAAATACTATTGAAAGATCATTAACGAGTCTTTTATTATTGCTAGATATCATTGAATGACAGTTAGATAACCATAGCCAATCTTGAATGGACGTTAGATGATTTTAAATATTTTTGTAAGATGATCTAAAAAATCTTTAGATTCGATAATATTGAACTTAATGAATATCGGATGACCTTAAATAATTGTTGGGTGACCTTGAATGACAAAATAATATTAAATAACCTTGAATGATCGTACGATAATTTTAAATTTGGTATAACCTTGAATTACATTAGATAATCTTATTTTTTTGTAAGTTGATGAAATAATATTGAATGACCGTTAGATAATCTTTAATAATTTTGAATTAATAATCTTCCGAGGATGCTTAATTATTATCGGATGATCGTTTGAAGATCTTGAATTATTGTCAGATGACCTTAAATAATTCTTAAATAAAATAACCTCAAGATGACCTCAAAAATCTGATCTCTTTTTTTGTAAACTTGAATGATCGTACAGTAATCTTCAATTTTTTTTTGCAAAGACCTTGAATGACTTGGTTGATTTAAAATTAACTTGAACGATCGAAAACGTTAGAAAATATTAACGTCACATCAGATAGTCATCCAACGGTCATTTAGGATCATAATGACCGTCGGATGACCTTAAATAACCTTGAAAGACATTTGAATAATCGTGTTATGAACTTAAATATTATTAAAAAGTAATTTCATCAGTGTTAGATGAGTTTTAGAGTTATTTTTGTAAGTCTTGAATTTGAATTGAATTGATCTCTATTTTTTTATCCAAAAATCTTTTATCGTGATGAGACCAAAAGCTCAAAACCGGTCGAAATGGTTAATATTCTTATGGAAAAACAGTTATAAGAAAGTTTTGACAGAAATAGAAAATTGTATATACACTAAACTAAATTAATCAATTAACAAATTAAAAGGTTGACCATCGATTAATCAGATTATTGTTTAATTATTTATTTATTTATTTATAATAATACATTATTGTGCTTGTATCAGTATTATGTTTATCATATAATTTAAATTCAAATAAGTGATAATTTTATACGAAAACGAAAAACGATCAATCGTTCGTTAATCTTAACATTGATCTTCACCACGATTTACTGATGCCATGGACAAACAATTGAAGTTTGTTGTCGCGTCGTCATGGCTACACGACATCATCAAATCCATATCAATGCCAGTGTGTTTCAGTTTCAGTATGCGACAATTCTTCGCCGGATTCGGAGTGGTGAACGTGTCGTGGGTGATATTTATTTTTTTATTATTATTATCTTAAAATTTATTACCGCGCTATAATCATAATAATAATAATAAAATATTACGAAAACTGAATATTCAGTGCGCGACCGAGCGACCGTTGCCGTTACTTAATTAATATTAATTTAATTAATTTAAATTTATTGCCGCGTCCAGCCATCGCGTTTCACGAGGCGATTCAAACCGGCTGTGGTGTTTTGTCCGCTAAATGTTTTAGTGGCATTAACGTATCAACAGTTTGTGGATTTTGTGTGTTTTATTTCACGTAAGTTTTAAGTTTTATATCCGTGTAATAAAAACGTAATTGTTTTCATCTGTAAAGTCGATTGATTGACGCGATAAATTTAAATGGTTTAAGGTTGGGAAATGTTAATTGGCAGTCCGAGGTTTTTTTTGAATGTTTCGGTGCTTGTTTTATGGAGTGTTTTTTTATTATTTTCAATGTTAATTATAATAATATAAATTTATAATTAAAAATTATATAAAAATTCCAATGTCAATATTAACTTTATCGTAAGTAATTAATATTTAAGGTAAACACTCGTGTATGTTCTATGGATTGAAGGGTGGGTCTTAGGCCACCCACCCACCCTACATATACATTTTCATTCAAACCATTGATAGTTTTTTAGTGTAAACGATACAAATTATATTTACTTGGTGTTTACAAAGAAAACAACAATTCTATTTAATTTTTTGGTTAGAAAATTTATGCATTTCGTACTTATCTACCCTCCATTTTTTTTACAAAACAGGCGATGATTTTTCTAAAATGTCTATAAAAATTACACTCTTTAGAAAATGCAAAACCTACATTCAAAGATTCCAAACCCATATCAACTTAATCGTAAGTAATTAATATTTAAGGTGAACACTTAAAACACTTATGGTTTGGAGGGTGGGTTTTAGAGACCACCCACCCACCCTACATATTTATTTAAACTTAAAATAGAACAAAATTCTAAAATTTTTGATATAAGATAAAACGAGAAAAGTTGAAAAATTTTTGAGTACTGGAAGAAAGATGCTAAGATTGTTTTAATAAAATTCATAGAAAATCTCATAATTTTTAAAAATTTAAAGAAGACCTTTGATTAGTTAAAGCAAAACATTAAGGAAGAAAAAAGCAAAAGTGCTAGAAACTCATAGAACCTCCAAAGAAAATTATTGCAATTTGGAAGAGGAATTACTGGCTAAATCAGATTTGCATTGTTGCCATTTTATTTTAAAAAATGCTGTGGTGAATACTCTATGGGAAATTCCAAACACATTATTTTTCTACGTATCCTGAGCTTTTGAAGCATATCCTTCGATTTGTTTAACTTTTACAATTTTTTAAACCACCGAATGAAATTTTTCGTTTATCCAAGATTAAATTTGCAATGTTGCAATTTTATTTTCAGCAATGCAATGGTAAATATTTCTATGGGAAATTGCGAATGCATTATTTTTTTACGCATTCTGAGCTTTTGAAGTTCATCCCTTGATTTGTTTAATTTTTACAATTTTTTAAACCACCGAATGCAATTTTTCGTTAATTCAAGTTTGAATTTGCATTGTTGCAATTTTGTTTTCAATAATGCTATGGTGAATTTTTCTATGGGAAATTGCGAATGCATTATTTTACTATGTATTCAGAGCTTTTGAAGCTTATCCCTGGATTTGTTTAATTTTTACAATTTTTTAAACCACCGAATGCAATTTTTCGTTTATCCAAGTTTGAATTTGCAATGTTGCAATTTCATTTTCAGCAATGCTGTGGTGAATATTTCCATGGTAAATTACGAATGCATTATTTTACGACGTATTTTGAGCTTTTGAAGTTTATCCCTTGATATGTTTAATTTTTACAATTTTTTAAACCACTGTATGCAATTTTTCGTTAAACCTAGTTTGAATTTGCATTGTTGTCATTTTGTTTTCATCAATGCTATGGTGAATAGATATATGGAAAATTCCAAACACATTATTTTACTACGAATCCTGAGCTTTTGAAGCTTATCCTTCGATTTGTTTAAAATTTACAATTTTTTAAACCACCTAATACAATTTTTCGTTTATCTGTGTTTGAATTTGCATTGTTGCAATTTTGTTTCCAACAATGCTATGATGGAAATTTATATGGAAAATTTCAAATACATTATTTTACTATGTTTCCAGAGCTTTTAAAGTTTATTCCTCGATGTATTTACTTTTTACAATTATTTACACCACCGAATGTAATGTTTCGTTTATCTAAATTTGAATTTGCATTGTTGCAATTTTGTTTGCAACAATGCTATGGTAAATATTTCTATGGAATATTGCAAATACATTATTTTACTATGTATCCAGAGCTTTTGAAGTTTATTCCTCGATATGTTTAATTTTTATAATTTTTCAAACCGCCAAATGCAATTTTTCGTTTATTCAACATTGAATTTACATTGTTGCAATTTTGTTTTCAATAATTCTATGGTAAATATTTCTATGGTATATTCCAAATACATTATTTTACTATGAATCCTGAGCTTTTGAAGCTTATTCCTCGGTTTGTTTAACTTTTACAATTTTTTAAACCACCGAATACAATTTCTCGTTTATCTATGTTAGAATTTACATTGTTACAATTTTGTTTTTAACAAAGCTATGGTGAATAATTATATGGAAAATTGCGAATGCATTATTTAACGACATATCCTGAGCTTTTCAAGCTTCTTCCTTGATTTATTTAATTTTTACAATTTTGTAAACCACCGAATGCAATTTTTCGTTTACCCAAGTTTGAATTTGCTTTGTTGAAATTTTGTTTTTAACTATGCTAAGGTAAATATATTATAGAAAATTACAAATACATTATTTTACTAAGTATCCTGAGCTTTTAAAGCTTATACTTTGATTTGATTAACTTTTACAATTTTTTAAACCATGGAATGCAATTTTTCGTTTACCTAAGTTTGAATTTGCAATGTTGCAATTTTATTTTCAGCAATGCTATGGTGAATATTTCTATGAAAAATTGAGAATGCATTATTTTACGACGTATATTGAGCTTTTGAAGCTTACCCCTTGATTTATTTAAGTGTTACAATTTTTTAAACCACCGAATGCAATTTTTCGTTTATCCAAGTTTGAATTTGCAATGTTCCAATTTTGTTTTCAACAACTCTATGATTAATATTTCTATGGGAAATTACAAATACCTTATTACTAAGTATCCTGAGCTTTTGAAGCTTAGCCTTCGATTTGTTTATAATTTACAATTTTTTAAACCATTGAATGCAATTTTGCGTTAAACCTAGTTTGAATTTGCATTGTTGCCATTTTGTTTTCATCAATGCTATGGTGACTAATTATATGGGAAATTCCAAACACATTATTTTACTACGTATCCTGAGCTTTTGAAGCTTATCCTTCGATTTGTTTAACTTTTACAATTTTTTAATCCACCTAATACAATTTTTCGTTTATCTGTGTTTGAATTTGCATTGTTGCAATTTTGTTTCCAACAATGCTATGATGAATATTTCTATGGGAAATTTCAAATACGTTATTTTATTATGTTTCCAGAGCTTTTAAAGTTTATTCCTCGATGTATTTAACTTTTACAATTATTTACACCACCGAATGCAATGTTTCGTTTATCTAAGTTTGAATTTGCATAATTGCAATTTTGTTTTTAACAATGCTGTGGTAAATATTTCTATGGAAAATTGCAGATACATTATTTTACTATGTATCCAGAGCTTTTGTAGTTTATTCCTCGATATGTTTAATTTTCATAATTTTTCAAACCGCCAAGTGCAATTTTTCGTTTATTCAACATTGAATTTTATTCTTGCAATTTTGTTTTCAATAATTCTATGGTAAATATTTCTATAGGATATTCCAAATACATTATTTTACTATGAATCCTGAGCTTTTAAAGCTTATTCCTTGGTTTGTTTAACTTTTACAATTTTTTAAACCACCGAATACAATTTCTCGTTTATCTATGTTTGAATTTACATTGTTACAATTTTGTTTTTAACAAAGCTATGGTGAATAATTATATGGAAAATTGCGAATGCATTATTTAACGACATATCCTGAGCTTTTCAAGCTTCTTCCTTGATTTGTTTAATTTTTACAATTTTTTAAACCACCAAATGCAATTTTTCGTTAAACCAAGTTTGAATTTGCATTCTTGCAATTTTATTTGCAACAATGTTATGGCAAATATTTTCATGGAATATTCAAAATACATTATTTTACTAAAAATCCTGAGCTTTTGAAGCTTATTCCTCGATTTATTTAACTTTTAAAATTTATAAACCACCGAGTGCAATGTTTCGTTTATCCAAGTTTGAATTTGCAATGTTGCAATTTTGTTTTCAACAATGCTATCGTGAATATTTCTATATGATATTGCGAATGCAACTACGTATTCTGAACTTTTAAAGCTTAACCCTCACTTTTTTAACAAAGTAATAAATTGATGGATTGAGAACTTCTTAAGACATTTCGGAAAGAGTATGAAAAATGTAAGAAGAGATGCTAAAGTAAAATTCTAAAAATCTTATTAAAAGATAAAGCAAAATAAGGTCAATAATAGAAGATGTCTTCTTCCTCAAAGATTCTTCTAAATTCTGCAATTTGGAAGAGGAATTTCTAGATACAAAGAATTCTCACAATATCTAGAAATCTAGAGAAAATTTTGATTAATTGAAACAAAAAATAAAGAAACAAGGAAGTAAAATTACTGGAATGCCATAGAACCCTCAAAGATAAAACTTGCAATTTGGAAGAAAAATTGTTGGACAAATTAAACTAAACAAAGCAAGAAAAATGCAGGAAAAATATAGAATAAAAATTGTTGAACAATCTTAGAAGAAAATTCTGGCAATAAACGCCAGCAAGAAGTGGTCATCACATTCGAAAAAATAAAAGGAAATATTTTGGAAGGTTTCCAAAAATTAAAAGAGAATTGCCTTTAAAATTCTAAAACATTTTAAGAAAACTCTTACAATTTATAAAATTCCAATTGGACGGTGAAAGAAATTTTGGAAAGTGTATGAAAAATGTAATAAGAGATGCTAAACTTCTAAAAATCTAGAAGAAAATTTGTTGTAAAATTCTAAAATTCTCATTGTAAGATAAAGCAAATAAGGTGAAAATTCCTATAAAATAAAAAATAAGCGGGCTGAAAGACCACTGGTCGATAGCCATGAAACAGAAGACCAATTATGTTAGAATTTATTTTATTTTATACATTACTATTATATTTTATTTTCATTCTGTGAATAAAGATGTTTAGTAGTAGTAAAAAATAAATTCTTTAAGAAAACTGTAATAATTTCTATAAACCTAGAGGAGGAATTCCTAAAAATACTGTGATTAAATCAAAGAAAAATGTAATTGAATAATTTTCCTTACCGGAAACTCATAGAACTATCAAAGATAATTCTTGCAAATTTGAAGAGGCATTGCTGAACAAAGAAAATCCTTACAATATCTACCGACCTTAAGAAAACCTTTCGAGAAAATTTTGATTTCATGAAGCAATAATTGAAGGAGAAAGGAAGTAAAATTGCTGAACATCCCTTAAAGATAAAACTTGAAATTTGGAAGAAAGAATTAATGAGCAAATTAAATTTAACAAGGCGAGAAAAAATTGAAGAAATCTAGAAGAAAAATTGTTGAAAAGCATTAGACACAATCAGGCAATAAAATAAAGTAAGAAGTGATGAAGAAATTCTAAAGAATAAAATAAAATATGTCGACAAATCAAATAAGACAAAGTATGAATAAAAATGTACTGAAATTTCTAGAAATATAGAATGAAAATTGTTGGAGAATGCTCGAAAATATAAGAAGAAAAGAAGAATGTAAAAAATTCTGAAAAATTAGAAGTAAATTTGTTGGAAGTTTCCAAACACCTGTTTGCAATTGTTGAAAACTCAAAAAACTACCAAAGGCAATTTTTGTAATTTGGAAGAGAATATTAAATAAGAGAAAAGAGCAAAAACATGGATACAAATTAACTGGAATTTCTAGAAACCTAAAAAGCAAATTGTTGGAGAACTCTGATATGCTCGAAGAAAATTCTAAGCAAGAAGTGATGAAAAATTCTGTTGGAAATAATTTCGAAAGTTCAATGAGAAATTAGTGTGAAAAGCACTCTAAGAAAAATTCTTGTTATTTGGAAAATTCTACTTGGGTTTAGGAAGAAATAATGGAAAACTATAGAAAAATATAAGAATATGTACTAAACTTCTAAAAACCTATAAGAAACGTTGCTAGGAAATTGAAGAAAATTCTCGCTATTCAAAAGAGAAATTGCTTGAAAATTCCAGTTTTGGAAAGAATTTTTGAGAAATGACTTCTCGTACATTATTGAATTATACATCATACATTATTGAATTTTTAAAAATCTAGAAGAAAAACATTTCTAAAACGTTTGAAGAAAATTCTATTAATAAGACTAGATAAGAAATTATTAGAAAAATATAAGAAGAGATAATAAATTTCTAAGAAACCAGGAGAAAATTTGTTGTAATATTATAAAATTCGATTAAATGAAGGAAAAATTGATAACAAAAAAGGAAGTAAAATTGCAGGAAATTCACAGAACCATCAAAGAAAATTCTTGCAATTTGGAAAAGGAATTTCTAGACGGAGATAATTCTTTTCATATATAGAAAACCAGAGAAACAGTTTCAAGAAAGTTTTGATTAAGTGAAGCAAAAAAATGAAGAAAAAAGAAAGTAAAATTGGAATGTCATGAAATCCTCAAAGATAAAACTTGCAATTTCTGGATAAATCAAATTAAACATGATCACAATCTTTGAATGGCAGAAGACAGTTAAAAAGACAGAAAAAATCTAGAAGAAAAATTGTTGAAGAACCTTAGAATGCTCGAAGAAAATTCTAGCAATAAACTACAGCAAGAAGTGATGTACAAATTCTGAAGAATAAATGGAAATATTTTGGAAAGTTTCCAAGAATTAAAAGAGAAATTTCTTTAAACATTCTAAGAAAATTCTTACAATTTAGAAAATTCCAATTGGACGAGGAAAGAAATTTTGGAAAGTGTATGAAAAATGTAAGAAGAGATGCTAAATATCTAAAAATATAGAAGAAATTTTGTTGTAAAATTCTAAAATTCTTATTGTAAGATAAAGCAAAAAAGATTGACATTAATAATGAAAGAATAATAGCAGAAGAATGCTGAAGAATTTTTAAAAAATAAACAACTCATCTTCCTCTAAGAAAATTGTGATTAAATATAACAAAAACTGATGAAATTACTGAAAACTCACAGATAATTCTTGTTAAGTTAGAAGAGAAATTGCTGAATAAAAAATCCTTACAATATCTATAAATATAAAAAAACGTTTCTAGACAATTTTGTTAAAATGAAGCAATAAATGAAGGAAAGTGGAAGTGAAATTTCTGGAATGTCATAGAAACTTTAGAGATGAAACTTGTAATTTAGAAGAAGAAAGAATTGCTGAATAAATTCTATTAAACAAAGGAAGAAATAACTTTAAATAAAATAAAATAAACTTTGTTTATATCACACACTTTATTATTTCAGTGACTATAGTTTTATTTTATTTAAAATTATAAAATATGAATCACAAAGTGAAAGCCTCTACAATCAAATATTTAAAGCAAGAAATGACGATTTTCGAAAAAAATTAAGAAATCCAAAAGAAAAATTGTTGAAGAACATTAGAATCCTCGAAAAATTTTGAACAATTAAATACAGTAAGAAGTAGTGAAGATATTCTGAAGAATAAAATTAAATATGTTGAAAAATTTTGCAATTTGGAAGATTGCTGAACAAATCAAATAAGATAAAGCATGGATAAAAATGTACTTGAATTTATAGAAATATAGAAGAAAAATGTTTGGAAAACTCTAGAAAGCACGAAAAAGATTCTTACAAGAAGTAGTAAAACATTCTCAAGAGAAAAAAGGAAATATGTTAGAATGTTCCATAAATTATAAGAGAAATTGCTTTGAAAATTCACAAAATTATCTAACATTATTCTTACTATTTAGAGAATTCAAATTGGATAGGGAAAGGAATTATGGAAAGGTTTCGAAAAATGTGAGAGGTGCTAAATTTCTTTAAATCTAAAAAAAAAAATGTTGCAAAATTATAAAATTCTCCTTATAAGATAAAGCAAAAAAATAAAAAGTAATGAAATATGGAAAATTCTTCATGCCCAAAAAATGTATCACAATATCTTGAAATTTAGAGGAGAAGTTTCTAGAAAACTTCGATTCAATGAAGCAAGAAATGTTAAAGAAAAATGAGTAGTATAATTTCTGAAACCACATAGAACTGTCAGAGAAAATCCCTGTAATTTGGAAGAAGAATAAAACCAAAATAGATAATTACAAATTAAACACAATAATCACTTTGTGAACCAAGTGATTATTGTGTTTAATTTGTGAGAAACGAGAAGAAAAAATGGAAAAAAGGTATAAAAATGTACTGCATTCTCAAGAAATCTAGAGAAGATTTTAAAAACCTTCGATTAAATGAAGCAAATAATAATGAAGAAAAAGGAAAATATAATTGCTGAAAACTCACAGGAGTACCAAAGAAAATTTTAAAGAGAAATTCCCAATTAAATAAAATAAGTAGAAAAATAAAACAAACAAAAAATTGATAAACAAAGTACTGGAATTTTTAGAAATCTAGAAAGCAAATTGCTGGAGAAAAAACTTAAATTTTTACGAGAAGTGGTGAAAAATTCTGAATAATAAAAAGGAAATACATTGGAAATTACCATAAATTAAAAGAGAAATTGCTTTGAAAATTTACAAAACAGTCTTTTTTCAAAATAGAAAATTCCAATTGGATAAGGAAAGAAATTTTGGAAATGATTTGAAATAAAAATAGATGCTAAATTTCTATAAATCTAAATGAAAATTTTGTGTAAAATTCTGAACATTTCGTTATATAATAAAACAAGAAAAGTGGAAAATAATAAAAGAAGAATAATAATAGAAAAATTCTTAAATTCTAAAATCTTTAAGGCTAAAAAAATTTATAACAATATGCAGAAATCCATAGAAGAAGTTTCTAGAAAATTTAGATTAAATGAAGCAAAAAATGATAAAATAAAAGGAAGAGAAATTTCTGGAAACTCATAAGATCCTTAAAGATAATTCTTGCGATTTGAAAGAGAAATTGTTGGGCAAATCAAGTAAGACAAAATAAGATGTAGATAAAATTTAGAAAGCAAATTTTTGAAGAAAATTCTCGCAATAAAATACGGTAAGAAGTGGTGAAAAATTCTGCTGCAAAAAATCCAAAAATTCAATGAGAAATTGGTGTGAACACTATGGAAAGTTAAAGAAAAATTCTTGTAATTTTGAAAATTCCACTTGGATAACGGAAAAAATAAAAGAAGGGGTACTAAACTTCTAAGAATCTATAAGAAAAATTGATAGCAAATTCTAGAATCCTTGAAGGAAATTTTCGCAATCTACAGGAGAAATTGCTAGAAAATTCCAGCTTGATGAAAATTCTAAAAAAAGTAAGAGTAGATATTGCATTTCTAAAAATCTAGAAGAAAGATTGTTTGAAATTTTTAAAACGTTTAAAGAAAATTCTATAAATAAGACTAAATAAGTAAAGAAATTTTTTCAAAAATGTAAGAATAAATTTCTAAGGTTATAGGAGAAAATATGTTGTAACATTCTAAAATTCACATAGTAAAAAAAGGAAGAAAAAGGTGGGAAATGGTAATAGAAGAATAATAGAAAAAAGATATTAAAAACTTTGTTAAAAAAAGAAAATCCTTGATGTTAAAAAAAAATATTACCACAATGTCTAGAAATCTAAAGGAGAAGTTTCTGAAAAACTTGGATTAAATGAAGCAAAAATGATAAAGAAAAAAGAAAAGTAAAATTTCTGGAAATGCACAAAACCACCAATTTTTGCAATTTGACAGGAAAAAATCCTGAATTAATCATATGAAACCACAAAATGGATAAAAAATGTACTGAAATTTTTAGAAATTTAGAAGGTAAATTAATAAACTCTAAAACGCTCGAAGAAAATTCTTGCAATAAGATACAGCAAGAAAAGGTCAAAAATTTTGCTGAAAAAGATCGAATAATTCAATGAGAAATTGCTGTGGATTATTCGAAGAAAAAGTATTGTAATGTGCAGAATTCCACTTGATTAAAGAAAGAAATAATGGAAAATTATTGTAAAAATATAAGAAAAGATACTAAACTTGCAAAAATCTATAAGAAAACTTGGTAGTAAATTTAAGAACTCTCGAAGAATATTCTTGCAAATTAAAAGAGAAATTGCTGGAAAATTTCAGTTCAGTAAATTATGGAAAATTCTCGAAAAAATGTAAAAGGAGATATTGCAGTAATAAAAATCTAAAATCTAGAGCAAAAAAAATAAAATTGTTAGAAATTTTTTTGAAATTGTTCCAAAATGTTATTTTTAAGACCTTTGAAGGAACTTTGTTCAAATTCAAAAATTCTCGTAGAAAGGTAAAGCAGAAAAAGTTCGGAAATAGTTAAAAGAATAATATAAAATTAGTTAATAATGCTTAAAACAAAAAAAATCACAATATCTAGTTAATTCAAGAACACTTGAAGAAAATTCTAATAGGATGAAGAAATTATTTTTGAGAAATGTAAAACGAGATATTAAATCTAGGAAGAAAATTATTGAATTAAATATTCAACACATTTTTCTGCTTCTTAAAAAAGTTGAATCCTCTCAAAATGTTTCCACAAAACACCGAGTAACTTAATACTAAACTAAACTAAAAAATTACAACGTATTTTCTCGATAAAATTTGATGTTTAGAAGATTAATCGACGCGGAAATTAATTGATCATTTGATTCGTACAAAAAAATCATTCATTTAGAGCGTGTTTGGTAATACGATTTTTAAATACTCATTAGAGTGGGTGAAGCGATCGAGGTGTGAATTTTATTATAAAACACAGGTAAAAACGCCGAGAAAGAGAAAGGCATCAACAGCTTCTGCGTTTTTTTTTCTTCTCTTAAAAATTATTTCGCAATAACGTCGTATGGCCAAAAAAAATATGTGGTTATTCAAATTAGTTTCACTTTGATCTTTCGATATGATTCACGACACTCGGACCGGAGAATTTTCGACATGTTCACAATGTCCGTCACTGCTTTAATGTATTCATACAGGGCTTCTGTTTGTATTGACAGAGCGTTTCGATACGCGGAATTAGAAAAAAAAAATGAATAAACATGTAGAGCACATCCTTGAAACGCGAACGTTAATATTGAATTTTAATTAAAGGATTAGTTTATGATAAATTAGTAACGTTGTTTATTACAATTAATGGATGAAAATGTTTATAATGTGAAGGTGGTGGTTTGATGATATGGATAGTATACTTATCAAAAATTTAAGGATTTTAGTTTGATTGAAATGATTACCTTCTTACAAGAGGTATTTGTAACCCACTATTTTTGACTTACAATTTTATGCAAATCGCCTTTTTTAAAAGAAGTGTGTGTTTAGCATTTTTATAAGTACCTCACTTCTTAATACTGGGCCTAAATGGCCCTGTTGATAGAGAGTTGGACTAAAAATCATCAGGTGGTATAAAATTAATAAACACTATTTCCAATTGAATTGATTCTTACAACAAATATAATCATTTATATTCTTTCAAGCCAATACTATTACACTAAATTAATTGTGATTAAAAGAGAGTGCATTTTTCAATTCAGTTTAAGTACGTAGTAACGGTCGCAACCATTCTCTTTCAATATTATTATTTTATGTGAAAAATCATGCTTAACGTAAACCAATATATTTTATAGCAATCAAACAATAATTTCTGTGTAAGAATATATGTAAATAAATTCCGGTAACGATTAAAATTCCTTCGTCGCCGATTTATAAATGCCATCGAAGCACGCTCAAGTCCGATCGATTAAATTTGTTAGGCCGGTAAAGTAAATTAGATGATTTACATGCAAACGCGCAAAATCAAGATTGAGCCGCATTACGAACAAAATGCCACATGCACCTTAATCAGTCGATTATTCCGTATTGCCACATCGGTCCGGGACTTAAACGTTTACGAAATGTTCGATAATGTATTCAAAACGAATTAATCCATTAAAAGAAAGTACAGATAATATGGACATTTTAATGTATGCAAATCTTTCCATTAGAGTATCTGCATAACGCATAAAATACAAGTAAAATTGATTGATAACCAAAGTCCTTAGATCGTTTGATTGCTACGTACAAAACAAAGTGATAAAAATGAAATATGCTTTTTCTTTATAGTAAATAAATAATTTATTGAAATTATATATTGTTACCACCTTGAAGAATCTGCATCCACATCTACACCACTCCTAAGTTAAGATGTCATCTAAAGTCTAATAACTCTATAGTTACATTTCATTTCCCTACCTTCAACTGTGCTACACTGATGAGAACCAAAGGAAGTTATGAAGACACTGTTGCAAATCAAGGATCCAATGGTGATAGATCCTCCACCGCCCGATGAAGTGGTGGTAGAGATTCTGAACACCGTCGATGATGAATTTCACTAAACAGATAAATTATAATGAAACCATTCAGAAAGTAAATAAAAACCAGTTTGTTGCTGTTGTTGAAAGGGAACCACTAACAATTTTCTTTCATATTAAATATCAGCATTTTTAAAATTAAATAATGGTGTAATAAAATAATTAACATCATTTTCTCTCGATGAATTCCTTGCGTGCTTTAAGGATACGGGAAGTTGAAGTATATTTTAATTTTCTCATTGTAACACGGAATATAAATAAAGGCTTGCTCTAATTTATGGAACTTAATCATGCAACTGAATACTTCACAATGAAATATTATAGTATTCGCTCAGCATAAATAAGTAAATACGTATGTAAATATAATATAATTAATGTCATTTGCATTTGGAATATTTTTTTGTTGTACGAACGAGTTCGCAAAAAAAATTAAATATGCACATAAAATATAGCAATTGTTTTATAATAATATTAATTATAAGACTATTATAAATAGATTTTGAAATGTTTACACTAATTACTCAAGTGGTTTTACTTTTACAAATTTTCAAACGTTCGAATGTAATTTGATTTCCTTTAATTCAAGTTTCAAGCGTCGCCATTTTGTTTATACCTAAAATATAACAATTGTTTTAGAGTAGTATTAAAAATAAGACTATTCTAAATAGATTTTGCAATTTTTACACTCATCACTCAAGTGGTTTTACTTTTACAAATTTTCAAACCTTCGAATGCAATTTGATTTCCTTCAATTTAAGTTTCAAGCGTCGCCATCTTGTTTACACCTAAAATATAGCAATTGTTTTACAGTAATATTAAAAATAACACTATTCTAAATAGATTTTGTAATTTTTACACTAATCACTCAAGTGGTTTTATGTTTACAAATTTTTAAACGTTCGAATGTAATTTGATTTCCTTCAATTCAAGTTAAAAGCGTCGCCATTTTGTTTATACCTAGAATATAGCAATTGTTTTACAGTAATATTAAAAATAAGACTATTCTAAATAGATTGTGTAATTTTTAAACTTATTACTCGAGTGGTTTTACTTTTACAAATATACAAACGTTCGAATGCAATTTAATTTCCTTCAATTCAAGTTTCAAGCGTCGCCATCTTGTTTATACCTAAGATATAGCAATTGTTTTACAGTAGTATTAAAAATAAGACGATTCTAAATGGATTTTACAATTTTTAAACTCATCACTCAAGTGGTTTTAATTTTACAAATTTTTAAACATTCGAATGCAATTTGATTTGCTTCAATTCAAGTTTCAAGCGTCGCTATTTTGTTTGTACCTAAAATATAGCAATTTTTTTAGAGTAGTATTTAAAATACGACAATTATAAATAGATTTTGTAAGTTTTAAACTCATCACTCAAATGATTTTAATTTTACAAGTTTTTAAACGTTCGAATGTAATTTGATTTCCTTTAATTCAAGTTTCAAGCGTCGCCATCTTGTTTATACCTAAAATATAGCAATTGTTTTACAGTAATATTAAAAATAAGACTATTCTAAATAGATTTTGTAATTTTTAGACTCATCACTCAAATGGTTTTAATTTTACAAATTTTTAAACGTTCGAATGTAATTTGATTTCCTTTAATTCAAGTTTCAAGCGTCGCCATCTTGTTTATACCTAGAATATAGCAATTGTTTTACAGTAATATTAAAAACAAGATTATTTTAAATAGATTTTGCAATTTTTACACTCATCACTCAAGTGATTTTAATTTTACAAATTTTTAAACGTTCGAACGTATTTGATTTCCTTTAATTCAAGTTTCAAGCTTCAACATTTTGTTTATACCGAAAATATTGCAAATGTTTTAGAGTGGTATTAAAAATAAGACTATTCTAAATAGATTTTGCAATTTTTACACTAATCACTCAAGTGGTTTTACTTTTACAAATTTTCAAACGTTCGAATGCAATTTGATTTCCTTCAATTCAAGTTTCAAGCGTCGCCATCTTGTTTCTACCTAGAATATAGCAATTGTTTTCCAGTAATATTAAAAATAACACTATTTTAAATAGATTTTGCAATTTTTACACTCATCACTCAAATGGTTTTACTTTTACAAATTTTCAAACGTTCGAATGTAATTTGATTTCCTTTAATTCAAGTTTCAAGCGTCGCCATTTTGTTTATACCTAGAATATAGCAATTGTTTTAGAGTAATATTAAAAATAAGACTATTCTAAATAGGTTTTGCAATTTTTAAACTCATCACTCAAATGGTTTTAATTTTACAAATTATTAAACGTTCGAATGCAATTTGATTTCTTTGAATTCAAATTTCAAGCGTCGCCATCTTGTTTATACCTAAAATATAGCAATTTTTTGCAGTAATATTAAAAATAAGACTATTCTAAATTGATTTTGTAATTTTTAGACTTATCACTCAAGTGGTTTTAATTTTAAAAATTTACAAACGTTAGTATGCAATTTGATTTCCTTTAATTCAAGTTTCAAGCGCCGCCATTTTGTTTGTACCTGGAATATAGCAATTGTTTTACAGTAATATTAAAAATAAGACTATTCTAAATAGTTTTGCAATTTTTAGACTTATCACTCAAGTGGTTTTAAATTTAAAAATTTACAAACGTTAGAATGCAATTTGATTTCCTTTAATTCAAGTTTCAAGCGTCGCCATCTTGTTTATACCTAAAATATAGCAATTGTTTTAAAATAATATTAAAAATAACACTATTTTAAATAGATTTTGCAATTTTTACACTCATCACTCAAATGGTTTTAATTTTACAAATTTTCAAACGTTCGAATGCAATTTGATTTCCTTTAATTTTAGTTTCAATCGTCGCCATCTTGTTTATACCTAAAATATAGCCATTGTTTTAGAGTAATATTAAAAATAAGACTATTTTAAATAGTTTTTGCAATTTTTTAACTCATCACTCAAGTGGTTGTAATTTTACAAATTTTTAAACGTTCGAATGCATTTTGATTTCCTTTAATTCAAGTTTCAAGCGTCGCCATTTTGTTTTTACCTAAAATATAACAATTGTTTTATAATAATATTAAAAATAGGACTATTCTAAATAGATTTTGCAATTTTTGCACTCATCACTCAAATGGTTTTAATTTTACAAATTTTCAAACGTTCGAATGCAATTTGATTTCCTTAAATTCAAGTTTAAGCGTCGCCATCTTGTTTATACCTAAAATATAGCAATTGTTTTACAGTAGTATTAAAAATAAGACTATTCTAAATAGCTTTTGTAATTTTTAAGCTCATCACTCTAGTGGTTTTAATTTTACAAATTTACAAACGTTCGAACGTAATTTGATTTCCTTTAATTCAAATTTCAAACGTCGCCATCTTGTTTATACGTAGAATATAGCAATTGTTTTACAGTAATATTAAAAATAACACTATTTTAAATAGATTTTGCAATTTTTACACTCATCACTCAAGTTGTTTTACTTTTACAAATTTTCAAACGTACGAATGCAATTTGATTTCCTTCAATTTAAGTTTCAAGCGTCTCCATCTTGTTTATACCTAGAATATAGTAATTATTTTGCATTAATATTAATAATAGGACTATTTTAAATAGATTTTGCAATTTTTAAATTCATCACTCAAATGGTTTTACTTTTACAAATTTTCAAACGTTCGAATGCAATTTGATTTCCTTCAATTTAAGTTTTAAGCATCGCCATCTTGTTTATACCTAAAATATAGCAATTGTTTTCGAGTAATATTAAAAATAAGACTATTCTAAATAGATTTTGCAATTTTTACTCTAATCACTCAAATGGTTTTAATTTTACAAATTTTTAAACGTTCGAATGTAATTTGATTTCCTTTAATTCAAGTTTCAAGCGTCGCCATCTTGTTTATACCTAAAATATAGCAATTGTTTTGCAGTAATATTAAAAATAAAACTATTCTAAATAGATTTTGCAATTTTTAAACACATCACTTAAGTGGTTTTAATTTTACAAATTTTCAAACTTTCGAATGTAATTTGATTTCCTTCAATGCAAATTTCAAGCGTCGCCATCTTGTTTATACCTAAAATATAGCAATTGTTTTATATTAATATTAAAAATAAAACTATTCTAAATAGATTTTGCAATTTTTACACTCATCACTCAAATGGTTTTAATTTTACAAATTTTCAAACGTTCGAATGTAATTTGATTTCCTTTAATTCAAGTTTCAAGCCTCGCCATTTTGTTTATACCTAAAATATAACAATTGTTTTAGAGTAATATTAAAAATAAGACTATTCTAAATAGATTTTGCAACTTTTATACTAATCACTCAAGTGGTTTTACTTTTATAAATTTTCAAACGTTCGAATGCAATTTAATTTCCTTCAATTCAAGTTTCAAGCGCCGCCATCTTGTTTATACCTAGAATAAAGCAATTGTTTTATAGTAATATTAATAATAAGATTATTCTAAATAAATTCTGCAATTTTTACACTCATCACTCAAGTGGTTTTAATTTTACAAATTTTCAAACGTTCGAATGCAATTTGATTTCCTTTAATTCAAGTTTCAAGCGTCGCTATCTTGTTTATACCTAGAATATAGCAATTGTTTTCCAGTAATATTAAAAATAAGACTATTCTTAATAGATTTTGCAATTATTACACTCATCACTCAAATGGTTTTAATTTTAAAAATTTACAAACGTTCGGATGCAATTTGATTTCTTTTAATTCAAGTTTCAAGCGTCGCCATCTTGTTTATACCTAAAAAATAACAATTGTTTTACAGTTATTTTAAGAATAAGACTATTCTAAATAGATTTTGTAATTTTTACACCCATCACTCAAGTGGTCTTAATTTTACAAATTTTTAAACGTTCGAATGTAATTTGATTTCCTTTAGTTCAAGTTTTAAGCGTCGCCATTTTGTTTATACCTAAAATATAACAATTGTTTTAGAGTAATATTAAAAATAAGACTATTTTAAATAGATTTTGCAATTTTTACACTCATCACTCAAATGGTTTTAATTTTACAAATTTTCAAACGTTCGGATGCAATTTGATTTCCTTCAATTTGAATTTCAAGCGACGCCATCTTGTTTATACCTAGAATATAACAATTGTTTTACAGTAGTATTAAAAATAACACTATTTTAAATAGATTTAGGAATTTTTACACTCATCACTCAAGTGGTTTTAATTTTACAAATTTTCAAACCTTGGAATGCAATTTGATTTCCTTCAATTCAAGTTTCAAGCGTCGCCATCTTGTTTATACCTAAAATATAGCAATTGTTTTACAGTAATATTAAAAATAAAACTATTCTAAATAGATTTTGCAATTTTTAAACTCATTACTCAAGTGGTTTTAATTTTACAAAATTTCAAACGTTCGAATGCAATTTGATTTCCTTCAATTTGAATTTCAAGCATCGCCATCTTGTTTATACCTAGAATATAGCAATTGTTTTACAGTAATATTAAAAATAAGACTATTCTAAATAGATTTTGCAATTTTTAGACTTATCAGTCAATTGGTTATATTTTTACAAATTTTCAAACGTTCAAAGTAAATTTGTTTCCTATTTTGCATTAGAGACTATAAATACACAGATTGTTGTCGTAGGTCAAGGTGCGCAAGATTAACGAACAGACTGTTGGGGTAGGTCAAGAGTACGCTAGGTTAATACGCAGACTGTTGTGGTAGGTCAAGGGTACGACGGGTTAACGAACAGACAGTTGTGGTAGGTCAATAGTACGCTAGGTTAATCCGTAGACTTTTAGGGCAGGTCGAGAGCAAGCTAGATTATTACACAGACTGCTTTGGTAAGTCAAATCAAATTAAATTAGAACATGGCTTATTACAGTAGGTCGAGAGAAGCTAGATAAATAGAAAAATTGTTGCGGTAAGTCAAGAGTGTGCCGAGTTGAGGAACATACATTTGTAGTATTATATTAGGAATTAAAAAGAAGTGAAACTGTATATGTTATGTAGGTGGTTGGAATCTAACACATCCTCCAATTTTTAATTTTATCTATGTTCCTTTGGATTTTAAATAATCCAACTGTATTACTGTTATTAATGTTTTTTTTCTTATTTTATTTTCAGATAAACTATGCAGACGATGGATTCTCGCATCGGTTTGGACTTTATAGTGGAAAATCCCGAGTACATTCGCAAATTAGCAGCCGCTTTAGACACAGCGAATATTACCGTTAAGAAGCAGGTCTTCGAGCTGCTCTCGGCCCTCTGTGTGTACAATGAGGAGGGCCATGCCAGAGCTTTAGAAACATTAGATCACTATAAGGTAAGTAACGTAAAATGGTATGGAAAAGGGAGATAAAGGGGAAGATGTATGATGGCCGTATAAGGGCAAGAGTTTTTATAGTCCCATGTGTGGAAGATCATGTTAATACCTTGCCATGGTCATCCTGTTCTTATGATCATCATCCATGAAGCACTCTGGGGAGAAGACTAGAGAACTTAAAGCATCCTCCGCAGGCGCTGCAAGCTCTTCTGTATAACTATAGAAAGTTAAACTTTATGTACACACTTTAAATTTTGTATCCGTCTGGATTTGTTATTGACTTATTTGTTTCCAAGAAGTAATTCGGCCAATCATTAATTGATCCATCAATTCTTTCGAGCACTGCACAATTTCCTTGCGGTTTGCATACACAGAGATAAACGTTTTCCATAATTAATCACCGCATTTGCATAAAATTTCCCACATCAATTCACCATCTGCGATCCGAGGCACTACTGGTGAGGAGGTTGATCTCGTTAAAGGAGTCCCTCCGACCGCCATTGTGCGTTCCTTTCGATTAATTAAATGCGACCGCGCATAATTGCCGGCATAATTAATCGCCGTCGCTTTGTTAATAACGCGCCGGGCTATAAATAAACAAATATTACCTTGCGCGTTGCGAATTGCGAAAGGCGGTGTTTCGTAATGGTAAACGAGCGAATCATCGGAAATCACTTTACGCACACGCGAAAAACTTTTTTCGGGCTTCGAAATTTGCGCAACAAGTGGACCGCGGCGGTTCCGATAAATCAATCAATTGAGTAATTAGCCGGCGATTTATCATTTAGATAAACGGCAGTGTTGTTGCATAATTTCGTTACTTGTTCTCCTGCTTGTAGGCTTCCGTGAGATTATTTCTTTTCTTCAGTTAATTGTTCATTATATTCACAAATTGATATTAGATAATTTGTATTTAATACTTTGTTTCTCTTACAATAAAAAAATATTACAAATAAAAATATGTACTTATAATTTTGACGTAAGATATCCTAGTTCAAAAATTAAGAGAAAAGAGAAGGTCACTAGATTTTATCATCAGTAATATTAAACTAATTTAAAATTGGATTATTTTAATGTCCAATTTGTATATAAAAAAGTATTTATTAGTGTTGTATCATTAATAATTCTTATTGGTATATAATTAATTAAATCATTTATACGTTTTAGGAAAACGTACACGATTAATTCCGATCAAGATAGCCAGGCATCAACGTTGAGAACATGTGCACGAGCGCGCACCGTTTACGCTATTAGCGCAAATCGCTCGATTAATCTATTAATAAAAAATAAAAAAAAATCGCTAATTGACGTGTCCACGAGACCGTCCATTAAAACGTCGCCGAGCGGCCCATTAAAGTCAAATCCCGGCCTAATTGCGAATCGAAACCTTTCGCAGTGTAAACAAGTGCCGTCCATAAATTTTCCTTCTAATAATAGTGGACGCGGTGTTTATGCAGAAGAAAAACCGCAATGACCATTTACGGTGCGTTCTCGATGGTCAGTGAGCTCACTACATTTTAATAATCGCCAAATATGACCTTGTGCGGTAATTTCCTCTACTTGCTAGGTGGTGGTGGTGGCGTGTGTGTTCGTTTTAACGATTATTATGTCAATATTTATTTTTAGTTGATAATATTTTTATTCACAGCTTGAATATACTAACATGAAATAATCATCGGATTAAAGAATTCCAAAAAATCAACCCATTTTATAATCAGTGCCAAAAGTACAAAATCCATAAAACAATCATTATTTTATAATATACCATCAAAACAATTGATATACATAGAGTAGAAACAAAACAGAGCGATTCAAACTTGAACTCAAAGAGCAGAAAAATGCATTAATTGGATTAAAGAACTCCAAAACATCAACCCATCCTATAATCAGTTCCAAAAGTTCAAAATCCATAAAACAATCATTCTTTTATAATTTACTATCAAAACAATGGATATACATATGATAGAAACAAAACAGTAACGATTTAAACTTGAACTCAAAGAGCAGAAAAATGCATTCATCGGATTAAAGAATTCCAAATAGTCAACCCATCGTACAATCAGTGCCAAAATCCATTAAAGACACATTTTATGATTTGGCATCAAAACAATTAATATACACATGATAGAAACAAAACAGCAACTATTCAAACTTGAACTAGAAAATGAGAAAAATGCATTCATCGGATTAAAAAAATTCAAAAAAATCAACGGTTCTGAAAATCGGCGCCAAAAGGTATATAATCCATAGAACAATAATGATTTTATAATTTAACATCAAAACAATTGATGTACAAATCGTAGAAACACAACAGCAACATTTCAAAGTTGAACTAGAAAATGAGAAAAATGCTTTCATCGGATTAAAAAATTCCAAAAAACCAACCCTTGTGAAAAAACAATAAAGATTTTATAATTTAACATCGAAACAATTGATATACAAATCGTAGAAACAAAACAGCAACATTTCAAACTTGAACTGGAAGATGAGAAAAATGCAATAATCTGATTAAAAAAATTGAAAATCATCAAGCCCCCTGAAAATCGGCGCTAAAGGGTATAGAATCCATAAAATAATAATGGTTTTATAATTCAATATCGTAACAATTTATATATAAACCGTAGAAACAAAACAGCAACGTTTTAAAATTGAACTAGAAGATGAGAAAAATGCATTCATCGGATTAAAACGTTACAAAAAATCAACCCCTTTAGAAAATCGGCGCAAATGGTATAAAATCCATAAAGCCATTGCGACTTTATAACTTAGCATCGAAACAATTGATATACAAATCGTAGAAACAAAACAGCTACGATTCAAACTTAAATTAGAAGATGAGAAAAATGCTTGCATCGGATTTAAAAATTCCAAAATCATCAACCCCTCCAAAAATCGGCGCCAAAAGGTATAAAATCCATAAAATAATAATGGTTTTATAATTCAACATCGAAATAATTGATATACAAATCGTGGAAACAAAACAGCAACGTTTTAAAATTGAACTAGAAAATGAGAAAAATGCATGCATCGGATTAAAACGTTACAAAAAATCAACCCCTTTAGAAAATCGGCATTAAAAGGTATAAAATCCATAAAACAATAATAATTTTATAATTTAACATCGAAACAATTGATATACAAATCGTGAAAACAAAACAGCAACGTTTTAAAATTGAACTAGAAGATGAGAAAAATGCATTCATTGTATTAAAAAATTCCAAAAAATAAACCCCTATGAAAATCGGCACCAAAAGGTATAAAATCCATAAAACAATGATGATTTTATAATTCAACATCGAAACAATTGATATATAAACCGTAGAAACAAATCAGCAACGTTTTAAACTTGAACTGGAAGATGAGAAAAGTGCATTCATCTGATTAAAAAATTCCAAAAAAATCAACCCTTTTGAAAATCGACGCTAAAAGGTATAAAATCCATAAAACAATAACGGTTTTATAATTCAACATCGAAACAATTGATGTACAAATCGCAAAAACAAAACAGCAACATTTCAAACTTTGATTGGAATATTGGATTGATGAGGCCGTTACTTGTTGAAACTCCATATTATCACTTAATAAAACACTGATGTAATGTAAGGTTTCAAAAAATCGTTTTATTGTTCTACAACAATTGTTTCGCCACACAGTGGCTTCATCAGGTAGATGACAAATATGGTTTTTACGATTTACAGTCATTGCTTATATATTATACAACTAGGCGAACAAAATAGTGGAGGGGGGTAATGTCGCGGTCCAAACAAATTATAATTTTTGATTTTCCTAATATAAAGGTAAGATACTATATATATATATATATGCAATTATAATTGTGTTAAATGAATGTATTGTTATTCAATGTTTAACAAAGGTGAGTTATTGACTTCTAGTTGATCATTTAACAGAATACCGCGTTTGTTATATTTATTTATTTCCATTGATTCTAATAGATTGAGTTTGAGGCCTTTATTTTGTCTGTGTTTTTTGAAACCTTACATTACATCAGTGTTTTATTAAGTGATAATATGGAGTTTCAACAAGTAACGGCCTCATCAATCCAATATTTAAAATCGGCCAGTGATGGCGAACAGGCATAAAAAGTACCTGACACAAAATCAAAAGATCAAACGGCTCATCGAAAATAAAACCCAGCCCACTCCACCCACAAATAACGAAACAAGTACACCAAAGTTTTACGATAGATTCATTAACCTAACTTCTACACCATTCAACGAAAGCGAAACAAAATTATTGTCAAAAGGTTTTAAATATAATCTAAAACCAACTACCATGAAATCGGATGCCCAAAAGTTAGCAGTCGATGCAGAAATAGCCCTTATTCGAACAAACAACAACACCTTGGAGAATAAATGTCAACTAAAATCAAGCATCATAAGAAACACTCAAGAGAAAAAACAAAATCACGAAATCAATGTGGCGAAGAATATCCAGAAGAAATCCAAGGAAAACCAAATTATACTTACAAAAGCTGATAAGGGTAATACAGTCGTCGCTATTCCCGCCCAAGAGTATAATGACAAGGTTGGTAATTTCCTTGAATCAAACAATTTTAAAACCTTAAAAAATGACCCCACATTAAAATTTCAAAAACAATTAAAATCAATTTTGTCCACAAACAACGCCTTATTTAATGATCCACAAAAAAATCGCCTAATAACGATGAATCCGAGACCACCAAAATTGTACGGACAAATTAAACTCCACAAAAATCCCCACTCAATAAGACCCGTTGTATCTTACCTTGCTGCACCTTGCACAAAACTATCAAAATCATTAATTAACATTATTTTACAATTTACCAACTTCAACTCAAAATTCGCCATCAAAAACTCCACCGAACTAATAAACAAAATTTCAAATATTAGAATTCCAACTAATTGCTCATTAATATCTTTTGACGTATCAAACATGTTTCCAAGCATACCGCCAAGGGAGGTAATCGATATAATAAAAGAGAGGCTTACCGCCAATGGTACTAATCCTATTATTACATCCGAAATTCTCTTATTCTTGGAGGTATGCTTAACCCAAAATTATTTCCAATTTAACGATCGGTTTTACCAACAAACCGAAGGATTAGCAATGGGTAATCCGCTAAGCCCTCTTCTCGCCGAAATCTTTATGTCAAAAATTGAATCAATAATCGAAAAACATAGTTTATTCAAAAATTGTCTATATTGGCATAGATATGTAGATGACATTTTGGTCTGCTTCACAGGCACTAATAGACAACTACAATCCCTTTTAAATTACATAAATTCAATACATAGTAACATTAAATTCACGCTAGAAGTTGAAACAAATAACGCAATTAATTTCCTAGACCTAACGATTACCCGAATAAGCAATAAACATGAATTCAATATATTCCATAAACCCACACAGACCGATACAACGATACATATGCAATCATTTCATCCAAAATCCCACAAATTCGCCTCCTTTAATTCCATGCTGCACCGTCTTATTAACACCCCCATATCAAAAACTAATTTTAATATAGAACTCAACAGAATTTACAAAATCGCTGAAAACAATGGCTTCCCAATCTCCTCTATCAAAAACCTACTCCACAAAAAACAACAACAACAAATTATTTCATTAATATTTCCCCAACCTCAAAATAAACCTCAGAATCCTTATGCATCAATAGTTTACCTAGGAAAATCATCAGAAGATATCGCGAAAATCCTAAAAAACCTTAATATTACCACATCCTTTAGAACTAATAACTCCCTATCCAAGTTTATAAATAATTCGAAAGATAAAACAAATAAAAATAAAGAATCAGGAGTGTATCTATTAAGTTGTGGAGATTGTCCAAAAGTGTACGTTGGTCAAACTGGTAGAAATTTCGAGCAACGAATAAAAGAACATAAAAATTGTTTCATTCAAGGAAAATCCAACTCAACCTACGCTGATCATTTAACAGAATACGGACATTCATTTAATGACAATTTCAAAATATTACACAGACAAAATAAAGGCCTCAAACTCAATCTATTAGAATCAATGGAAATAAATAAATATAACAAACGCGGTATTCTGTTAAATGATCAACTAGAAGTCAATAACTCACCTTTGTTAAACATTGAATAACAATACATTCATTTAACACAATTATAATTGCATATATATATATATATAGTATCTTACCTTTATATTAGGAAAATCAAAAATTATAATTTGTTTGGACCGCGACATTACCCCCCTCCACTATTTTGTTCGCCTAGTTGTATAATATATAAGCAATGACTGTAAATCGTAAAAACCATATTTGTCATCTACCTGATGAAGCCACTGTGTGGCGAAACAATTGTTGTAGAACAATAAAACGATTTTTTGAAACCTTACATTACATCAGTGTTTTATTAAGTGACTTTGATTGGAAGATGAGAAAAATGCTTTCATCGGATTAAAAAATTTCCAAAAAACCAACCCTTCTGAAAATCGGCACAAAAGGGTATATAATCTGTAAAGCAATAATGATTTTAAAATTTGGCATCGAAACAATTGATATACAAAACGTAGAAAGAAAACAGCAACATTTCAAACTTGAACTAGAAAATGAGAAAAATGCATTCATCGGATTAAAAAAATGCAAAAAATCAACCAGTCTAAAAATCGTCGCCAAAAAGTATAAAATCCATAAAACAATAATGTTTTTATAATTTAACGTAAAAAAAATGATATACAAATCGTAGAAACAAAACAGCAACGATTCAAACTTTCACTCAAATAGCAGGAAAATGCATTCTTCGAATTAAAGAATTCCAAAAAATTAACTAATCTTATAATAAATGCCATAAGTCTAAAATATATAAAACAAACATTATTTTATAATTTACCATCAAAACAAATGATATACATATGCTAGAAAGAAAACAGCAACAACTCAAACTTGAACTAGAACATGAGAAAAATGCATTTATTGGATTAAAAAATTCCAAAAAATTCAACCCCTCTGAAAATCGACGCAAGAGGTATAAAATCCATAAAATGATAATGGTTTTATAATTTAACATCCAAATAATTGATAAACAAATCGTGGAAACAAAACAGCAACGTTATAAAATTGAACTAGAAGATGAGAACAATGCATTCATCGGATTAAAACGTTACAAAAACTCAACCCCTTTGAAAATCGGCACCAAAAGGTAAACAATCCATAAAACAATAATCGTTTTATAATTTAACAACGAAACAATTGATATGCAAATCGTAGAAACAAAACAGCAACATTTTAAATTTGAACTAGAAGATGAGAAAAACACTTTCATCGGATAAAAAAATTCTCAAAAAACCAACCCTTCTGAAAATCGGCGCTAAAAGGTATATAATCTGTAAAGCAACAATGATTTTATAATTTAACATCGAAACAATTGATATATAAATCGTAGCTACAAAACACCAACATTTTAAACTTGAACTGGAAAATGAGAAAAATGCATTAGTCGGATTAAAAATTCCCAAAAAATCAACCCTTCTGAAAATCGATGCAAAAGGTATAAAATCCATAAAACAATAATGATTTTATAATTTAACATCGAAACAATTGATGTACAAATCGTGGAAACAAAACAGCAACGTTTTAAAATTGAACTAGAATATGAGAAAAATGCATTCATCGGATTAAAACGTTACAAAAAATCAACCCCTTTAGAAAATCGGCGCAAAAGGTATAAAATCCATAAAAAAATGATGATTTTATAATTTAACATCGAAACAATTAATGTACAAATCCTTCAAACAAAACAGCAACGTTTCAAACTTAAATTAGAAGATGAGAAAAATGCATTCATCAGATTAAAAAAAAACCAAAAAAATCAACCCTTCTGAAAGTCGCCGCCAAAATGTATCCATAAATCCATAAAAGAATAATGGTTTTATAATTTAACATCGAAACAATTGACATACAAATCGTAGAAACAAAACAGCAACATTTCAAAGTTGAAATAGAAGATGAGAAAAATGCTTTCATCGGATTAAAAAATTCAAAAATCATCAACCCCTCGGATAATCGGCGCCAAAAGGTATAAAATCGATAGAGCAATAATGATTTTATAATTTATCATCAAAACAATTGATATACAAATCGTAGAAACAAAACACCAACGATTCAAACTTAAACTTGAAGAGCAGAAAAATGCATGCATCGGATTAAATAATTCCAAAACATTAACCCATCTTATAATCAGTGCCAAAAGTTCAAAATCCATTGAACAAAAATTATTTTATGATTTACCATCAAAACAATTGATATACATATGGTAGAAACAAAACAGCAACGTTTCAAACTTGAACTAGAAGATGAGAAAAATGCATTCATCGGATTAAAAAAATGCAAAAAATCAACCAGTCTAAAAATCGTCGCCAAAAAGTATAAAATCCATAAAACAATAATGTTTTTATAATTTTGAGTCGAAAAAATTGATATACAAATCGTAGAAACAAAACAGCAACGATTCAAACTTTCACTCGAATAGCAGAAAAATGCATTCTTCGAATTAAAGAATTCCAAAAAATTAACTAATCTTATAATAAATGCCATAAGTCTAAAATCCATAAAACAAACATTATTTTATAATTTACCATCAAAACAAATGATATACATATGCTAGAAACAAAACAGCAACAACTCAAACTTGAACTAGAACATGAGAAAAATGCATTTATTGGATTAAAACATTCCAAAAAATTCAACCCCTCTGAAAATCGATGCAAAAGGTATAAAATCCATAAAATGATAATGGTTTTATAATTTAACATCGAAATAATTGATATATAAATCGTAGAAACAAAACAGCAACGTTTCAAACTTGTACTGGAAGATGAAAAAAATGTATTCATACGATTAAAAAGTTCCCAAAAAATCAACTCCTCTGAAAATCGACGCAGAAGGTACAAAATCCATAAAACAATAATGATTTTATAATTTAACATTGAAACAATTGATATACAAATCGTGGAAACAAAACAGCAACATTACAAACTTGAACTAGAAAATTAGAAAAATGCTTTCATCGGATTAAAACGTTACAAAAAATCAACCCTTCTGAAAATCGGTGCCAAAAGGTATAAAATCCATAAAGCCATTGCGACTTTATTATTTAGCATCGAAACAATTGATATAAAAATCATAGAAATAAAACAGCAACGATTCAAACTTAAATTAGAAGATGAGAAAAATGCTTGCATCGGATTAAAAAATTCTAAAATCATCAACCTCTTAGAAAATTGGCGCCGAAAGATATTAAATCCATAAAGCTATGATGAGTTTATAATTTAACCTCGAAAAAAATGATATACAATTCGTAGAAACAAAACAGCAATGTTTCAAACTTGAATTAGAAGATGAGAAAAATGCATTCATCGAATTAAAACGTTACAAAAAATTAACCCCTCTGAAAAGGTAATAAAATCCATAAAGCAATAATCGTTTTATAACTTAGCATCGAAACAATTGATATACAAATCGTAGAAACAAAACAGCAACGTTTCAAACTTAAATTAGAAAATGAGAAAAATGCTTGCATCGGATTAAAAAATTCCAAAATCATCAACCCCTCCAAAAATCGGCGCCAAAAGGTATAAAATCCATAAAACAATAATGATTTTATAATTTAACATCGAAACAATTGATGTACAAATCCTTCAAACAAAACAGCAACGTTTCAAACTTAAATTAGAAGATGAGAAAAATGCATTCGCCAAAATGTATCCATACATCCATAAAAGAATAATGGTTTTATAATTTAACATCGAAACAATTGACATACAAATCGTAGAAACAAAACAGCAACGATTCAAACATAAATTAGAAGAGCAGAAAAATGCATTCTTCGGATTAAAGAATTCCAAAAAATTAACTAATCTTATAATCAATGCCATAAGTCTAAAATCCATAAAACAAACATTATTTTATAATTTACTATCAAAACAAATGATATACATATGCTAGAAACAAAACAGCAACGATTCAAACTTGAACTCGAAGAGCGGAAAAATGCATTCATCGGATTAAAGAATTCCAAAAAATCAACCCATCTTATAATCAGTACGAAAAGTTTAAAATCCATAAAACAAACATTATTTTATGATTTACCATCAAAATAATTGATGTTAATATGGTAAAAACAAAATAACAACGATTCAAACTTGAACTCGAAGAGCAGAAAAATTAATAAAGAATTCCAAAACATCAACCCATCCTATAATATGTGTCAAAAGTTCAAAATCCATTAAACAAACATTCTTTTATGATCAGCCATGAAGACAATTGATATACATATGATAGAAACAAAACAGCAACGATTCAAACTTAAACTCGAAAAGTAGAAAAATCGGATTAAAGAATTAAAGATTAAAGAATTCCAAAAAATCAACCAATTTTACAATCAGTGCCAAAAGTCCAAAATCCATCAAGCATTCATTATTTTATGATTCACCATCAAAACAATTGATATACATATGGTATAAACAAAACGGCAACGATTCAAACTTTAACTCGAAGAGCAGAAAAATGCATTTATCGGATTAACGGATTCCAAAACATCAACTCATCCTATAATCAGTGCCAAAAGTCCAAAATCCATTAAAAGAACATTATTTTATGATTTGGCATGAAAACAATTGATGTTAATATGGTAGATACAAAATAACAACGATTTAAACTTGAACTCGAAGAGCAGAAAAATGCATTCATCGGATTAACGAATTCCAAAACATCAACCCATCCTACAATCAGTGCCAAAAGTCCAAAATCCATTAAAAGAACATTATTTTATAATTTGGCATGAAAACAATTGATGTTAGTATGGTAGAAACAAAATAACAACGATTTAAACTTGAACTCGAAGAGCAGAAAAATGCATTCATCGGATTAACGAATTCCAAAACATCAACCCATCCTATAATCAGTGCCAAAAGTCCAAAATCCATTAAAAGAACATTATTTTATGATTTGGCATGAAAACAATTGATGTTAATATGGCAGAAACAAAATAACAACGATTTAAACTTGAACTCGAAGAGCAGAAAAATGCATTCATCGGATTAACGAATTCCAAAACACCAACCCATCCTATAATCAGTGCCAAAAGTCCAAAATCCATTAAACAAACATTCTATTATGATTTATCATCAAAACAATTGATAAACATATTGTAGAAACAAGAGGGCAACAAACGAAACTTGAATTGATTTTATCAATACTAAAATATACACAAATATTGATTATGTAACCGAATATATAGGTCTTTTTCGGCGTTATAAATATTAAACAAGTATTATCGATAATTTCCAGGTAAATAATGAATTTTCAGTAGTAGCCTTGTCACACATTTTACCTAATTTACCTCAGACTGCGTAGTACAATTAACATAGCACTCCCGATCGTTTGCGTGTGCGTACGCACTGATATTTTCGGCCTTTCCGAACTAAAAATTATAAACATATTCATACACACTACATACAATGGTCAGGAAAGAAATGGGCGGACATATATTCAAACCAGTAGGTTTTAATCAATTAATTTCTTGATGTTACGTTTTAATTACGGATTTTTTCTGTTTCAGAAACTGAAAGGCGAGAGATATCGTCTGAACTTAATCGTGAAGGAGTTGGACCATGCAACGATCGTAGAATACCAAACGGCCCTTGTGGCATTTATAAATTGCTTAATCATTTCCACACCCCGACTGACTGATCGCACTAGGCTTAGGAACGAGTTTATAGGTATGTTGTTATTTTTTTGTACGTAAATTCATAAGAAATTATTTATATGAATGAAGATAAAGTTTAAAATTAGTTAATTAAAAGACGATAACTTTGTTATCTTTATAGTGGTAAAATAAAAGATGTACCACGAAGTCTCTACTAGGCCTTAATATAATAATAATAGTAAACTATTCAACTTTTTAATTTACTCACTACAATTGTTTCGCTACATTGTAGCTTCTTCAGGTGAAGAAATACCTCTACTAGGTGTTTTAGATTAGGCACTGACACAATTTCATTTTGTACATTATTGTTGTTAACTTTGAAATAAAGATTATTATTACTATCAAACATTTAAGTTTAGAATTATTAACGCTAGTGGACTGAATTTTTTGCCCAAAGTTTTTCAGTCTTATCCGTTGTTGTTTTCGGTATATAATTTTAAGACCTTCAAGGAAGTGAATAAAAGGATATCATCCGAAGAAAATATTCATGAGCACGCACGCGAAAACATCCAGTCATAATAATTAATATGTATAAAAACGCTTTGACATTGTGAACGTTTTTGATAACCATGTATCATAAAAAAAAAACCTACCAAGCACAAACAAACAAACAATACCCAATATGGTAACGACATTTTTTTTTGTAACGACGCCAAAAGGATAATATCTCTGTTTACGCCGACCAATTTCACCTCTCTCTATCCTAACCGACCCAGCCGGATTTTAGTAAGTACAAATCGCTCTTTGGTAAATAATTAAACATTATCTTTTTGGGTCACTTTCTTCGGGTCGCATTTAAATTTCGGCCTTGCCCCCAAAAAAAATATTTAAAGTAAGAGAGAGAGAAAAAAAATGCACGAAGCGCCCGTAATATTCTGTATATGGTAGTGCATTTCAAATTTTAATAACATTTAGCGGCCGCATAAATTACGCGAACGACACGTGTTCTGGCCGAAATGTCTCGTCGTTGTGTAATTAGTAAGTAAGTAAGTGCGCGACTTGATTTTTTATTGTTATTACTTCATTACGTATGTATTGGGGGCTGATTTGATAACTTGTTTAATCGACTTTATTAAATTATTACAATAAACATCATTAGTAATACAATAAAAAGTGTTGGGCAACAATGGGATCCTTGAGGGACACCTGAGGTAACATGTATTGATTTGATGAAAAATTATCCAAACTAATTAATTGTAATTTATTAAAAACTCCAGTCAATTTAGTAATATTATTCTAAATTGCCTGTAGTTCGTTCCTAAGCACATTTTGGGCTATTTTAATAATGAAATATTATGATTTAAAAATTATAAATTAGTGTAATTAGTATAATATATATAAAAACATGTCAGTTGTGCTTGTTAGTGTATACATACATATTAATTAAGTTTACTGTGTGTAATATTTCATGCACACATCTCCTTTCCTGTGATAAATGATTGCACTAGACGTCCCTCTTCCTAAGTAGCACTCGGGGGGAAAAAATATCCCTTATGTAGTCCTGGCCATGTTCTGGTGACATGGAGAGATTATTCTTGGAGCTTCGCCAAGGACACGGAACGAAACTTTCAAAGTACTTTATGATTATTCCGCAATTTATCTTTGCACCCGGAAATGAAAAGAAAAGAACGTAACTATAATTTCTGATGATATAATGATTTTAATAACAATAATACTTGTCCTATATATATACTATATAGGGAAAGTAATAAGCTTAAACAATTTAAATTAAAATTATCTAACGTGGAAATTATTTAACAATAAATCAACCTTGCGATTTTCCTTGAGACCTCAATTATTATCATTAGTACTATCTATGTACATATTCATAGATGCAAATATTTGCACAAAATGAACTCGTTTTGCATCCGGAGGCCTTACAGTGAAATTAACATTGAATGCGACTGCTCACTTTATTATTAATCTTTGATTAACCCACTGGATCAATTTGAATATCATAATTATAATAATAATAATAAAGGCCGTTAGTGTTGGTTAAATCGAATAATCAGTGAAAGAATTAACACGATCCACGTCCACTAGCGTTTAAAAAAAAAATAGAAGGATAAGAAACGTCTTCCTGCGTCTTCCTTTTAGGACTCGCATACGCGCCCGGTGATTCATCCAAAGAGTTATTGTATAGTAGGTACCATTCATGTTTGCGACGCGATTAAACATGCAGAACATGTTCTTGTTGCAGGATGTCATCTACTTCCGGTGCTAAATAACTTGAGGCAAGTATTACGGACGATAACACTCACACACATACTCACGTTCACTGCCAATGTCACCTGTAATTGATTCATAAAAAATTAATAATGAGGCTTTTCATAATTCGATAATAATGTTGAAACGGTCCGCGCATGACGGGCTTTAATCGCTTCATTAGCTTCGCGTGTCGCAATTAACGCCTCGTTTATGCGCCGCTTAACGATTCTTCTCCTGCTTGTTTACACCGACGGTAAATCATTTACTAACAGAAATAACATTTCACGAATTACATTGCTTACATCAGTAACATTTCAGCGGCGGTGGTTTAATTAGGGTGCTTTATCAAACGTGTGTAATGTAATTGAAATAAAATGGCACGTTATGTCAATTTGTATAATTTATTAAAATTAAATTTTCATACATATAATCAAAGCTTTCTAATTAAACCACCATAAACAATTTCTACAAAAATTTTAAATTTTTTTAAACGTATAGAAAATGTGCGGAAGCCGAACCAGAACTGGCCGTCCAATTGGACGTCTTCGACGAGCAGCGCGATAGCGACGACGCCCAAAGTATGCAGGGACCACACGGCGTCGACCTTAACTCACCCTTAGACGTATTTTACGCCATACTCAAACAGGTAAACTTATTACCTTTTAAAATCCCTCATCTATTAAATCATTAAAGTTTCAACAAGATGGAGTAGGTGCACCATCTTGTTAAAACAATAATGATGTTGATTAAGATATATTTTCATACACTAGTATTTTTATAGGTGGCTGAAACACCACAAGAAATTCCGTTCTTGAGCATTCTACAGCATCTGTTACGAATCGATCCCAAAGAACCAATTAGTGATATAATTTGGGACACCGCCGAAAGATTGGTGCACAGGGCGACCCTGCTAGAAAACCATGAAGACGCTGCTCGACTGCTGCGAACGCCGAGCGTCCAGAACAAACTGTTCTGCCATTGCCAACACCGATCAGAGACTAACATCAGAAGGCAGAGCATTAATACACCACTTAGTCCACCACCTGGACCACCACCACCACCTCCACCAGGTAATTTACCACGAAAATATTTAGAAGAAATGGAAATTTTCAACTCAATTATTTAAACGTTAATAGATAATAAATTAATCAAAGAATTGACCTCAAAAACTCAAGATATGTACAAAAATGATATATCTTTTATCCGCCATAAAACAATTGCTTTATCTTTGCTAGAAATTAAGTAGCAACCACTTAAAAATTAATAGCAAAAACGCAAATTGCAATCGGCGGTTTGAAATAATTCAAGTCATACATTAATACTCAAATTGGCCTCAAAATCTTAACATATGTATAAAAATAGTGTATCTTTTATCCATCATAAAACAATTGCTCTATCTCTGCATAATTCGGTAGCAACCACTTAAAAATTGTTATCGAAAAAGCAAATCACAATCTACGGTTTGAAATATTACAAGTCATAAGTTAATACTAAAATTGGCCTCAAAATCTCAAGATATGTACAGAAATAGTGTATCTTCTATCTACCATAAAACAATTGCTTTATCTTTGCTAGAAATTAAGTAGCACCCACTTAAAAATTAATGGTAAACACGCAAATTACATTTCGATGTTTGAATTATTGTAAGTCATAAATTAATGAAGGAATTGGCCTCAAAATCTCAGAATATGTACAAAAATAGTGTATCTTGTATCCGCCATAAAACAATTGTTTTATCTTTGCTAGAAATTAAGTAGCAACCACTTAAAAATTAATAGCGAAAACGCAAATTGCAATCGGTGGTTTTGAAATATTACAAGTCATAAATTAATACTAAAATTGACCTCAAAATCTCAAGATATGTACAAAAATAATGTTTCTTTTATTAACCATAAAAAAATTGCTTTATCTTTCCTAGAAAATAAGTAGCAACCACTTTAAAATGAATGGTAAAAAAGCAAATTGCATTTCGACGTTTAAATTATTGGAAGGCATAAATTAATGGAGGAATTGGCCTCAAAATCTCAAAATATGTAAAAAAATAGAGTATCTTTTATCCATTATAAAACAATTGCTATATCTTTGCTATTAATTAAGTAGCAACCACTTAAAAACTAATAGCGAAAACGCAAATTGCAATCGGTGGTTTGAAATATTACAAGTCATAAATTAATACTAAAATTAGCCTCAAAATCTCAAGATATGTACAAAAATAGTGTATCTTTTATCCACCACAAAACAATTGCTCTCTCTTTGCTAGAAATTAAGGAGCAACCACTAAAAAAATAATAACGAAAACACAAATTGCAATTGGCGGTTTGAAATATTGCAAGGCATAAATTAATAGAGAAATTGGCCTTAAAATCCCAAGATATTTACAGAAAAAGTGTATCTTTTATCCACCATAAAACAATTGTTTTATCTTTGCTAGAAATTAAGTAGCAACCACGTAAAAATTAATGGTGAAAACGCGAATTGCATTTCGATGTTTAAATTATTGGAAGTCAAAAATTAATGGAGGAATTAGCCTCAAAATCACAAGATATGCATAAAAATAGTGTATCTTTAATCCACTATAAAACAATTGCTTCATTTTTGCCAGAAATTAAGTAGCAACCACTTAAAAATTAATGCTAAAAATGCAAATTGCATTTCGATGTTTGATTTATTGTAAGTCATAAATTAATGGAGGAATTTGCCTCAAAATCTCAAGATATGTACAAAAATAGTGTATCGTTTAACCACCACAAAACAATTGCTATATCTTTGCTAAAAATTAAGTAGTAACCACTAAAAAATTAATGGTAAAACAGGAAATTGCATTTCGATGTTTGAGTTATTGGAAGTCAAAAATTAATGGAGAAATTGGCCTCAAAATCTCAATATATGTACAAAAATAGAGTAGCTTTTATCCACTAGAAAACAATTGCTCTATCTTTGGTAGAAATTAAGTAGCAACCCTTTAAAAATTAATAGCGAAAACGCAAATTGCAATCGACGCTTTGAAATATTGCAAGTCATAAATTAATAGTGAAATTGGTCTTAAAATCTTAAGATATGTACAAAAATTGTGTATCTTTTATCCACCATAAAACAATTGCTTTATATTTGCTGGAAATTAAGTAGCAACCACTTAAAAATTAATGATAATAAAGCAAATTGCATTTCGATGTTTGAATTATTGGAAGTGATAAATTATTGAAGGAATTGGCCTCAAAATCTCAAAATATGTACAAAAATAGTGTATCTTTTATCCAACATAAAACAATTGTTTTATCTTTGCTAGGAATTACGTAGCAACCACTTTAAAATTAATGTTAAAAGTGCAAATTGCAATCGACGGTTTGTAATATTGAAAGTCATAAATTAATAGTGGAATTGGCCTCAAAATCTCAAGATATGTACAAAAGTAGTGTAACTTTTATCCACTATAAAACAATTGCTTTATCTTTACTAAAAATTAAGTAGCAACCACTTTAAAATTAATGGTAAAAAAGCAAATTGCATTTCGATGTTTGAATTATTGGAAGTTATAAATTAACTGAGGAATTGGCCTCAAAATCTCAAGATATGAACAAAAATTGTATATCTTCTATCCACCATAAAACAATTGCTTTATCTTTGCTAGAAATTAAGTAGCAACCACTTAAAAATGAATAGAGAAACGCAAATTGCAATCGGCGGTTTTGAAATATTGCAAGTCATAAATTAATAGAGGAATTGGCCTCAAAATCTCAAGATAAGTACAAAAATAGTGTATCTTTTATCCACCATAAAATAATTACTTCATCTTTGTTAAAAATTAAGTAGCCATCAGTTAAAAATCAATGGTAAAAACGCAAATTGCATTCCTCGGTTTGAATTGTTGAAAGTCATAAATTAATAGCGGAATTGGCCTCAAAATCTCAAGATATGTACAAAAATAGTGTATCTTTCATCCAACATAAAACAATTGCTTTATATTTGCTAGAAACTAAGTACGAACCACTCAAATATTAATCGTGAAAAGGCAAATTTTATTCCGCGGTTTCAATTTATGCATTAATGGAGAAATTAGCCTCAAAATCTCAGGATATATGCAAAAACAGTGTATCTTTTGTTGATTATATTTATTTAGGTCCTGCATTGCCTCCGCCGCCGCCGCCACCGCCCAACATACCGCCGCCGGCCCCGATGGCACCCCGGACCACGTCATCTTCGACGGCGTCGAAAACAAAAGAACACGAGCCGGACGTGGTCGTGGAGAAGTTGCCCCAGCAGGAGATACCCACGCCCAAAATTAAAATGAAAACGATCAACTGGAATAAGATACCGAGCAATAAGGTGGGCATCGAAAACACGAGAGCAATTTTAAAATATTCCACCTCACCAGGGCAGATGAATTATTTCATCAACTGTTTCTGTTATTTATCGCAGGTGGTGGGAAAAAACAACGTCTGGACTCAGGTGGCTTACAACCATCAAAACTCCCCCATGACGGACATGGACTGGTCCGAAATGGAAGGACTCTTCTGCCAGCAAATGAATCCATCTTCCGCTCAGTCTTCGCCGAAATTGAGCCACCGGGATTCCGCCGGCTCTGACAATCTGGAAAGAAGGATGAGAAAGGATACTTCAGAGGTAATAAATTTAATCTTTTTGTATTCAAACGCATTCAGTTATTATTTGTTGCAGATTACTTTATTGGATGGTAAAAGGAGTTTAAACGTAAATATATTCTTGAAGCAGTTTAGAAGGTGCGGAATTAATTAATTAAAGCTTAATATTTGATTATCTGTTGAGTTTTTTTTTTAAATTGTAGTTCGAATGAGGATATAATTCAGTTGATAAAAGATGGCGAGCATGATGATATAGGTGCTGAAAAACTTAAAGGATTATTAAAGCTTCTGCCTGAAATCGACGAGTTGGATATGCTGAAGTCGTTTAGTGGTGATTATAATAAATTAGGCAATGCTGAAAAGTTCCTGTTGCAATTGACTAATTTATCTAAGTAAGTGAAATATTATAAATCAATTATTTTATCTTTATCCAACCTCCAAACAGTAATAAATAATGTGAGTTCCATTAAACTCTCAAAATATTTGTAGAAATATTGAATTGATTCTTTCAATTTAACAAGGTTTATATTAAATTCTTTAAAACGTGGTTCAGAGGCTACACAAATATTGGTTCACTTTTTTCATATGTTCTTTCCTATTGCTTGTTTTCAGTTATAAGCTGCGTATAGAAAGTATGCTGCTTAAAGAAGAATTTGCTTCGAATATGGGTTATTTGGAACCCAGCATAAATTCGATGATCATTGCTGCAGAAGGTAAAAATTGTCTATTTTGTTAATAGCGTAAAGAAGTCCATGATCATTGCTGATTGACAATGTTTGGTTTTAGATTTAATGACAAATAAACCGCTACAAGAAGTTCTATACATGATCTTGGTGGCTGGAAACTTTCTCAATTCTGTAAGTAATAAAACATTATTTGTGGAGTGCAAGTTTTTTAATATCATAAGATTTATATCATTTTTTTAGGGAGGTTACGCAGGAGATGCCGCTGGTGTAAAACTGTCGTCGTTGCAGAAAATCACCGACATCCGAGCGAACAAACCGAATATGAATCTCATCCACTTCGTCGCACTAGTAAGTTGAGATTTTGTAACAATCAGATACGTACCTTTTAATTTTGTCCATTTTCCAGCAAGCGGAGAAGCGCAGCAAGGCCTTACTGTCGTTCACCGACAACATTAACGTCCTCGAGGATGCAGCAAAGTAAGTATCGATGATTTCCACATGCTAATTATCCAATCATGACGTTTACTTCCAACAGAAACACCGTGGATCAACTACACAACGAAATCAACGCTTTAGATATTAGGATTAAGAAGATCAAGAAGCAAATCGAAAACCCCAACACGGAAATTGATATTAAACAGCAGATGAATGAATTTTTACAGGTTAGTTTAGAAAATACAAACCGTAAGAAGAAGAAATTTATTAATTTTGACGCATACAAATACACAAATGGCACAGCAAAATACCATTGTATCTGTAATCAAAATTAAACATTATTTTATTTATTAGATGGCTGAAAAGGAAGTAACCAATTTATTGAAAGTGATGAGAGAATTGGAAAACGTCCGACGATGCCTGGCGGATTTTTTCTGCGAGGACATCAACTGCTTCAAGCTGGAGGAGTGCTTCAGAGTGTTCCACAGTTTCTACTGCAAGTTCAAGCAGGCCGTGGTGGAAAACGAGCGCCGACGCATCCAGGAGGAGCAGGCGAACGCCAGGCGACGACAGAGGGAGGAACTGTTGGCCACTAAACGCAGACAAAGTATTACCATGCGAAACGCCGTAACGAAATTATCACCTAATCTCTTTTGTATTACATTTTCAGTGGAGAGTTTAGCTGGAACACCGGATTCAGAAGGAACGTATTTGGACGCTCAAATATACGACAGCCGGACCGGTTTCCCCACCAGGAAACCCAGCAAAAGGGGCACGAACAGTGCGAGTGGTATGACGTCAGAAGAAGAGATATCGATACAGGGTTCTCCCTCTGTGACAAGAAGAAGGCTGAGCAGCTTTAACGGGCAGAATAATGATAATGTTATTGGCAGTGAAAAATCTCCAGGTATGATGATGATGAAATTATTTGAAGGTAAAATCTAAAAATAAAAATTAAAACAGATATAACACCAAATGGTAGCTTGAGAAGGCGTAAGAGCAGGGTACTCTCTGAGGAAGACGAAGGTAGCCTGATGGATTTCCTGCGGGCTTCCGGTCACGACACCAACAGAGAGAGGAAGTCTTGGGGTAGTTTGGATAGATCGTGGGCTCGCAGAGCCAGGGGTAGCTTCAGAAAACGTCCAGCCCTCCTTGGCGCGGACTTTACGTCCGATAGGGAACGTCCGTCGTCTCCGTCGCCGCTCTCTGAAAGCAAACCTCTTCTTCCATCCACGGAAGAGGAGGAGGCGGCGAGACCTCGCGAATGGCGCCAGAAGATCGAGTCGTGGCTTCAAGCCAACGAAAAGGATCAGGTCGTGGAGGATGGTAATCAAAAGACTCGCCGTTTGGTTAACAGGAGATCATTGGAGATGGATTCAGGTAGAAACAAAATCTACCTGTAATAAGCAGAACATTAATGATAAGAACGCAAAAAATTACTAAATATTTATAGATAAAGTAAATCCTACAAAAAATCTAATTTTAACAAAACAATCTTAAACTCAAAAATAATTCAGTTTGGGTTTCTACTTTTATTCACGTCAAAAAAAAATATCGTTTTGATATAAAACAATCTACAACATTAAAACAGTTAGATCATAAGACTAGTTACAACCGTTACCATTAATTACCACGTAATTAATAATGTTTAGTGGTAGAAATTAAGTCACAAATAAAAAATTGTCGAAACTATCGTCACTTAATAAAGTCAGTGTTATACAAACAAAGTTAGAAAGCTTTTTTATTTGTGAAGAATAATGTATAACGAAGTAGAAGCTTGCGCGGTTAACAATTAATTGAGTGTTTAAGACAGTTCGTTGCAATAATACAATTCCTTAATATTTTTTTAGAAAGTGATAGATCAAACACATTAGACACCCTCCCCGAAGGCAAACAGGTATACAGCGGCAGCCAAACCACCTACCGTAAAGTCAACCCGGATTGGAAACCCTCAACCACAATAGATAACACCGATGTCGTAAGCGCAATGGAAACAGTTGAAGGTAATTTTTGTATAAACTCCCCCTTTAATAAACACTAACCATTTTTTAAAACGTTACAGAAGTTCAACCACAAATGAAGGACAAATCGGCGTGGAGGAAGTCGAATTTAAACGTCGCCAACAGCACTGAAGAAACCAAGGAAAATTCCGTCCGTTACAGAAATACATTACCGCGCACAAACGCCGCTCTACATTCCATCGAGGAGGATAAGAGCAGAAAGGAGTTGATAAGTTCGCTTGGTGAACGTCCCGCGAATGATAAATTAACAATTTACATACGCAAACCCAGCGACGCCTCCGATATAGCCATCGATAAGAAATTAGGGTATTCAAATAGAAGCAACGCTGATGAAGTAATTAGCAACAAAGTGGAAATCGATCAGGATAACATCGAAACACCACCGGCGACTAGAAGAGTATTCACACCTACACCAGTCGATAAAAGAGAGCCCACACAACCAAGCCCTTGTCGACGATTGAACGGACGGCCTAGAGATGATGATGTTGATTTAGGCACAACTTTAGGCGACGGACAATTCGATAGGTTTTCGGCTGCTAGAAGAACTCGCCGCTATAAACGCCCGAGTGATAACAACGACGCATCCGCAGCACCGGTCGAATTAGTACCAGAAACGCAAGTAGTTAAACCCGAAATAATCCAATTGGAAACATCAAAACCTGTTCAAATCGAAACCTTGTTGGATAAGGAAAGTCGACTTAAAAATTGGCAGGAGAGACTTAAAACGACAAGCGACGATTTTAAAAGTTCGAAAAGGATTAGGAATCAGACCGGTATTAATCAGGAAGAGGTGAAGGTCGCCATGCAAGGAGTGGAAACAACCAAGAAAACCAAAGAGCACGATAACGACGAAGGCTTTGAGGAAACGCAGAGTTTAATGTCGGAATCCCCGAGTCAAGGCGCTTCATCCGCTGGTAATTACGAACCCGATTCAGTCGATTCATCGAGGGATTTCAGTAAACCGGAACCTAAGGAGATTAAAAGCCAAGTCTCATCTACGGTTAACTCACCTAGTCGTTTAAGGAACAAAACCACGCCCAGTAAAACACCGACGACTCCTCAAAGACACAATCGATTAGATAGAGGGGTGGGAATTCGCCAGACAATGCAGGAACCTGTTAAGAAATCTTCGATTTTACCCAGACGTACTGGAAGCCTTAGAAAAACCGACTCACAAACGAGCATAAGCAATAAACGCAACACACCAGTGCAGAGGTCAAACTCGAGAAACAGCATCGTTAGCTCGAGGAGTTCTCTGAATAGTGCAACCTCAACGAATACCGTAAAACGGATACCTCCAAAACCAATAGTCACAACCCCTAGAATCCCCAGCATTAAGAACTTAAACGCGACCAAAACGAGCATCAAACAACCACAGCCTGTAATCAACACGGCCAACGTTACAAGACCGCCGAGACCGCAGAGCTCCTCGTTCATGAAACCGACGACAGCGAGTTCCACCAAAACCAACACGACCGGCTCACCCTCCAGAACCTTATCCACGTTCAGATCGATGAGGCATTAGCCGCAAATCAATTTAAACGACGAACAACGAAGCAATTGTACAAACGAAAATGCTCAATGATATTTACTCGATTTCAATCGAACAAAACCCTGGCATTTTAAATAAATACACACACAATTCACTGTTTCCGCTAAGAAATAGTACATCCAAAACACTTAAGACTCTTCATTCACTAGTCAAAGTGCTTTCGCATTCAATTAGTACTTAAGTAGAAAGGGTTTCGATGTACTATGTTTTACAGTTGGGTTATAATTTACGTTTTAAGAAAATACAATGTAGTCTCATACTTTCTTACACAGTATTATATTTACAATGTCAAACAATAATTTACTAACTTCATTAAACTGGTTGGTATAGAACAATGTTATTTTGTTAAAACATTTTTTTTATATATATAATATAAAAAAAAAGAACTAATAAACATTAACTAATTTTTTTTTATATATAAAAACGTACCCCTATTGTCAGGTGGATATAATTTGTTGGCGTTATATCGACGTGATGATTATAATTTATTTATTCGTTACCAAATATATAAATTGAAAATAAAGTCTATTTTATACAGTGAGTTTTTTTAAGTGAGTATTGGGTCTGTGTAACACCTCTCTCCGTACCATTCCTTGTGATCATTCAGAAAGCTGAAAGGAAAATATCGATAAATGTAATTAGGAGGTAATTATTGGTACTTACTCGATGAAATTTTCTAGGTGGCTTAAGAGGACTTTTAATTTATCGTCGGCCATGTTTGTCGCCACTAGGAGTTCGGGTAATTTTACTGAAAATAAAATTTATGAATAAATATGTATTATCATTTACGTTGTAGAATATTAACTAATAATTAGAAAAACACGAATATATGAAATGAATAGGAACGAATTAATGTGGTCTTACCAAATAATCGTACAAGATGTGTAGCTCCGTATTGGAGGCAGGGTGGCAACGGTTGTTGGGAGTAGATGTAATCTGGTAGTGCTTTCCAAACAGGAATCTTTAGAAATGATGTTACTGTATCTATATAACAGTTGTTACTAAAAAAAATTATATTGATTGTAACATAAACCTTTAAGTATTAATTACATAAATAAATGTTATAGCTAGTGTCAGTTTTAATACTTTTCTGTAGTGGTTACAAATAATCAGGAGAGGTAGAATACATCTAAACCATAGGTTCTCAACGTGGGCGATAAGGCGCCCCTGTGGGCGTTTAAGTAGAAGACCTAGAGAAAATTAAGGGACATTGAGATGGTGTACAGGGACCAAAGATATTGTAAATTCGCGACAGATGGTAGGAAAAATTAAGATTAAAAAAACGTATTCCCAATGTAGGTGGTGAGCAAAATAAGGTTGAGAAACTATGATCTAAACAAAGGTAATGCTTGTTATGCTACATTCTTGATGGAACAGGATGTATAAGTTTGATGACAAGTGCTTTTCTTCATCAAACTTATGATCTAAACGTTGATCTTTATAGCAATAAACACAAGACACAATGAAGAATGTACACGAATAAGAGGAGAAAACATATTTATTACTAGCAGTGTGCTTTGCATTTATGCGTCAGTTTAAGTAGCGACATCTATCGCTCACGCAGAGACAACAATATAAGTAGTGCGCATTCCCTTATCATGCTTCTAGCGACATCTATCGCGCATACAAGCAATTTCCAATCACTATAAATATAATTAAGTAATTTTTACCTGGAACTAGGTTTCGTACTGGAATTATCCGAATGAATACTACCATTACTGTTTGTGTCGACGCTCCTGTAGGACCTCAAAGTCCGCCGCCTGGTGATTGGGGTCTGAATATCTCCATCGTTATGAGGGTAGCAATCGTCTTCTTCGATGGCAGGAAGGTGGATGTACTCCTGTTCATCTACCTCATTTTTAACCCTAACAAAAGAAAAAAACAATCATAAAAACTTAAGGAAACATGAATTGCACCCTCCTTAGTTCAAGGGTGCTTTGCACTAACACATCCCCCACCCAGCAACCCCCTCAGGTAGTGAGGACCACCCCAACAAACACCTATATGACGCGGTGTAAGTCTCAGAGTTACACAACCTCTCAAACAAGAATCTTTTCACAACTTTGGGTGATGAAGCAAAGACTCTGAGTTGTTCATGACACAAGCACCCTTAGAGACAATACGCACACCATAGCCATAGCTGTACAAACTCTGATACTCATTCTAGTTGGAAAATCAAGCCTGCTTAAAGGATCCGTCAAGGTCCAGCTCCAGCAGAAGCCAGTAACCCCAAATACCTCCAACATCCGACAACCCGAGCATCACTTATGGTCTCCATGGACCCAGACACTTACACCTTACTATATACATTGTACACACACTTAATATAAACTGTTTAAACCAATAAGAGAGTTTCTATAACCCACAGAAATATTTTTAAGGGCCATCTATTGCCTAAACTGCTGTACCAACTTATCCCAATTATGTATACAAGCATAATTATTACTTACATGTCCATTTTAATCTCACTGGGCGGTAATAAATGGGCGGCCATTGTGTCCACTTGACCCCTTTCTCCGTTGTACAGAAGCAGGTCGGGTAAGCAGAAGTCAAAGTATATCCTAATACCGTCTAATACTTCCTGGCATAAATTTATACTGAAAAAGAAATATAAACGCATATTTCATAATTTGTAATCAATAATTGTTTAGATAAGGTCTGGTACATTTTTATTGCTATAATTGTCGCTGATGAAAGTTTCCCTTAAGTTAGCAATTAACGAGACAAATGTATGCAACCAAATATACATCTTGTATACACAATACACATACATGTGTTTTTTGTATAACATAATATATTCTGACACCCTCTAATACTTCTTGGCATAAATTTATACTAAAAAGAAATTGAAAATCATATTTTCATGATGTTTACATTTTTATTGCTATAATTGTCGCTGTTGACGGTTTTCCTTAGGTTAGGAATCAACGAGACAATTTAAATGTATGCAACCAAATATACATCGACGTGTTTTTATATTCTAATACCGACTAATACTTCTTATAAAATTATACTAAAAAAAATTTGCAAATCATATTTCATTCCCTGTAATCAACAATAATTGTAATAAGGTCTGATGTTTACATTTTTATTGCTATAATTGTCGCTGTTAACGGTTTTCCTTAGATTAGAAATCAACGAGACAATTTAAATGTATGCAACCAAATATACATCGATGCATTTTTTGTATTAAAATTTTTAATAAAAGGAACTTCTACTTTATTAAACAATAATAAAAACCTCACGCTCGATTTTATGCTTAATTGTAGCCATAACAAGCATATTATTTTTTTTGCTCAGGCATATATAATTCAGTCACACCAAATTTGATTTTTTTTAAAGAAATATTCTTTCACATTGTTAAATAGACATTTTCAATAATTTACTCACTTTTTCTGAACAACCTCCGGTTTCATTTTGATCCCGTTGTTGTAACTGCTCCTGAACCTGGTGTTGTTCTTCTCGGGCACGCCGCTCTTCAGGTTGTTCTTAAAGTGCTTCCAGTAGGACTCGAGGATGCCGGCGACGGTCGGCTCGGCCGGCAGCCGGTGCAGCCTGTTCTTCTCGTGTATGAACTCGTAGTCGTTCTCCAGCATCTCTCTCAGTTCGTCCGTTATGTCCAGCGGCACCGTCTCCTCGTCAACAGACGAGTCCTCCTCCTCCGAGCTGCTGGACGGCTGGTGGTCGTCGTCCTCGTCGATGGTCGGACTGCCGCAGCTGCCATCTTCCGATGAGGGGGCCACACGTTCACTCAGCTTCCTGCTGTGCTTCTTCCTCTCTTTACGATAAAGGTATGAACCACTAAAATACATAATATTTTATATAAAAATCTTCAAAATCATATATATTTTGGTGTAGAAATTATTTTCGGTGTTAAATAAAGTGGTAAAACATAGTATTTATGTCTCCTTCGTCATTAAATAATAAACTATTCAATAATAGTAACAATTTCCTCATTTCCTGTACATTTAAGATGGTTCTGACAAAATTTAAAACGTGTCTTTATATCTGTCTATCTTAAAACACTTTAAAATTATAGCTTCTTTTATAGTATAAATTTATTCATTTATTTAAATACCCTTTCTACTTGTCCTATTCGTTATACAAAGTCATCCCTTCTATTACCTTCAAGAGTATGTCAGTAGTTACAGCTCCTAAAAGAAATATGATGTTAAATGTTTAAGACTTTTTTTTGTTAATAATTAATTAATTTCAGACCAAAGAATTGTTTAAGAAAGTTTTCAATTTGCTAGCGAGTGATTGTTAGTTCATAAAAGCTTAAATTATTTGTTAACTCTAAATAATTTAATGACACACAAACAATAAAGATTTCAGGCAGCAAAATTCTCCTTTGGTATTTATTGATTTGGTTAAAATTTTTTGGTAAAACAAAGTCACCATGTTTTCATTCCAATTCTTTATTTTTCTCAACGTGGATGATAACACCCCCATATGGGCTTTTTTTGGGACTTTCAGGGGGCAGTAAAAGACCCAGAGAAAATTAGGGGGCATTGTGATAGCACAGAGGTGGTAATAGCTGTTTTAAATGGGGGATAGTAAGTAAAATTAAAATAGGGAGCTCTAGAAAAAAACATATTTACAAAGTAGGCAGTGAGCAACAATAGTGATTAATTCAGATGTTTTCTAAATTTAAATCATCGTCTTATTATCTAGTGCATAGATTAAACATTTATTCAAACAACTCAATTAAATTGTTGACTTTAATAGTTTGTTTCAGTACAGTGGACATCTCAATAAAATCATAAGTAATTGTATTTAAAAATATATCTATTAATACTATTAATTAATACTCTTCATGTACTCGAATATTTAATCAGAAAAAAATCATAAGTGTATAGCTACGATTGTTGAATATGTTTTTACTTATATAATTCAACATTAAATAAAATCGAATGTAGGATTTTTTAATTTTTAATATCTAATAATAAACAAAATTTAAAATACTTACAATTGTAATTTTGACTTCTGCGCCAGATCCTTTTGCAACTGTCGATTCTCCACCGTATCTTTCAATATGAACTCCTCACTGACGCAACGGTCCCACGAAGAGTTCCAGCCCTGAAGAAACAAACAGCACACGCTCAAAATAAAAAAAAAGGGGGGGCTAATTACGACACAAACAAACTCACCCTGAAGTGTATGAGATACTCGACCGATTTCTTCCCCCTGCCGTCCTTGTTTATAACGACATCTTTCACCTGGAACAGCATTTGTTTAAGCAACGTTTAATCGATGGGCGGCGGTTAAACCAGCAGACCTTCGACTCGTACAGGACTTTGGCTTTGGTGGGGTCCGGTTCGTAGCAGAGGACTTTTTCGCCTTCGAAAAATTTCAGCTTGACTCCTCTGGTAGACACCATTCCCAAAATGTGTTGTCGGCGGCACCAGCGAGTTTGACAAACGGTCGCGCTTTGTAAACAAATGTGAATCGCGCCGCTTTCACGCCGTCGCAAACTTCACGTCGGTAGAATTTTACCGCGACGTTGCCACATATTTTTAAAATACTTATAAAGAAATTTATTTTAATCGTTAATAAAAGTTTATTAAATTTTATGATGGATAACAAAGAATTTAATAAATAAAAAATTATAATTATCAATCTGTAAGCATAGTGATTTTTTTAATTTATTTTTTATTTTAAATATAGATTTTCCATATAAGTTCAGCATGTACTCAATAGATGGCGATAGTGTGATTAAAAATATTAATCACAATAAAACAAGAATAATTACCATCAATTTATGTCTTTACATGAATCAATAACAACTCTGTTAATTCCCAACATCCTAAACCAATAAAGATTTTACACAAGACAAGATACGACCGATTTCAGTATCGATACTCGGAATTAAATTAATCGATGCGCAAACATTTGCAGATATCAGCAAAACGTGACATTTCTCGGGGCATCTGGGTCTTTAAACTTGGAATTATTCACCCAAAGAAGAGTTATTAATCACGCTGAATTCGCCCCCCGGCGGTGAACCGATGCCCATTTGTCTTTCATAATGCGGTAGAGGAGAAGAAAAAAGAAATAGCGCTAGGAAACAGAAGGCTGAATTTATGTAATTATTGGATAGACGCTCATTTTTTTGTAGCGCCGACCATTTCTCATCGTGAATGATAAATAAGCCATCGTCTGAAAGCTGCAGAATTAAGGGTAGGAAAGAATGTTCTATAATAAAGTTATGGATGTAATTTTTTTGTTAATATTATTGTAAAGGAATAAAAATATTAAATCTATTTAATGACTTTGTTTTATCACTTTATTATGGTAAAACAAAGTCATTGTGACTTCTTCTTCATTATATTCAAAGTGAACGCCTCCACAATTAAACAAATCTATTTATTGTTAAGAATTTATTTGGTAATATAAGTGTATAAGTTTTAATGACTGGAAGGTGGGTTAGATGCTACCCACCACCTTACATATATAAAACTACCTCAGCTACAATTAGTGTTATAGTTTCCATATAAATATCAATTGCTAATTTAGTGTTATCCTATAAAATTAAAAATAAAGTTTCAGTTAACATTTAAGCGTATATGCAACCCTATTTACACCAAGAGTTGCATAGTAAATCGCAAAGAGTTGGTGTTGTAGCACTGTATACAGGTGATTAATAAATAGATAATTTTTTGAATGTTTGAAGCTATAACTTCATGATACATCTTGAATCAGGAACGTCATCTAATTTTTTTTGAAGTATAGTTTGAAAATGACAGGCGATATCTGTCGAAACTATAGTCGCAAATAAAGTTTAAAAAGTGTATGATATTAAACAAGGTATTTAGAATCATTTATATAAATTTATCAGTACAGTTTTATTTATCATCTGATAAAGTTCCTAATAAATCATTTATATATTTCATATCTTTGGTATATTTTATCTATGGTTATACATTACATACAACTTGTCAACTGTCACTCACACATTTTTAAAAAGAAAACATTTTGATTTAGGAACGTTAGCAGATGCAAACATTTTGAATTAGAAACTTTAGATTAGCAGTACAGTTTTATTTATCATCTTATAATGTTCCTAATAAATAGATATTTTCTTTGTCGTTATTTTGTTAAATAAATAAATCTGCCATTTGTATATTTCATATCTTTGGATATCTTATCTATGGTTATAAATTACATACAACGTGTCAACAGTTACTCACACATTTTTTTTAAAAGAAAGCGTGAAGTATTTTTTTGTAAGGTAGGTGGGTGGTGGCTTCTTACAATAAATATTAACGATTGGAATGATTTTTTTTATCATTTCCCTCTTTTTATCATCTGGTATTGACATTGACATCTGTCAAATGTCATTAATGGCTGATATCCGTCAACTGTCATTTAAAATGAATCTAATATGTATTATGGTAAAAAATTGTCTATGATATGTTATAATCACGTTTTGTCAGGACGTCGCGGGTCAGAAGAATATCACCAGAGTAATCGTTAACAACAACTCGCCTCGCCTTTATTTAAGAATAACAATACACCGTACTCACACTACTCGCTCACACTCCCGCTCAACTCGCTAAACTCCCTCAATCACCTCGATAACTTCTCTTCGCTCACCTCGCTTCAGTCTCTCCTCGCTCGCACACGTCCGCTCCCCACGCTTGCTCGTTCCTCCTCCCTCCCCGCCAACCTGTCCAACCTCTCATTCGCGCTCTCCGCTCGCGCCTCTTCAAATCTAAATTCACGCTATGCAACCACTCATACAATTTACATTTATAACATTTATAACACTCGTCCATCCTGAATTAAACCGCGTCCTCGCGGTTAGACGAAATCTTTCATCCAGCCCGGTTTCTGTCGCCTACGCTCGGGTCTGCTCGCATCAGGAACGCCTTCCAACTCGTCGCCGCTCGACGAATTCTCCGCCTCTGGCTCGAATTCCGCGTCGCTCTCCTCCCGCCCTTGCACATCCTCGTCCTCTCCATCTAACTTCTCATCATCGGTCGCATCGCTATCTGTCAGCACCTCCTCCACGTCAAACTCGTCCTCGAACGTCTCGCCCTCCACTGGATCATTCTCTGTCGCGTTCTTGTACAGTTTTATCTGCGAGACGTGCGCCGTTGTCTCGTAGATCCGCCCGCCCTCTGCTTCATTTAGCGTTCGCACTCTGTAGGTGTCCGCTGGAAGCACCTCGACGATGACTAGCGGCCCTCTGTACGCTGGTTGGAGTTTCGTGGATTCCCCAGTCACCACAGGTGGTTTCCTCAGCACCACGATGTTGCCCACCTCGTAGACAACGCCTCGAAATCGCGTCTTGTCGTAGTACGCCTTCGTCTTCGCCTGACTCGCCTCGATTGACCGCCGCACCTCGTCGTGAATCTCGCTGGGGTCTCGCCTTGGACGGTCCCTCTTCGTCACCCTCATTAGTCGGTTGTCCGACGCCGTTGGATGGAATCCAAACAGTACCTCGAAAGGTGTTCGCCCCGTTGTCTTGTTCTCGCTACGGTTTATGTCTCGCTCCACCTCGCGAATTCGCCTGTCCCATTCGGTCTCCTGCTCAAGGGACGCCAAAATTACCGGGACCACAGTCCGGTTTACTCGCTCGACCTGACCGTTTCCCTGTGCGCGATGGGTTGCGATGAGTGTGTGGTGTACGCCCTCTCGCTGGCAGAACTCCTCGAACTCCACTGCCGTGAACGCCGTCCCTCTATCGCTCACCACCATGTCAGGGTTACCATACTCATGGAAATAGTCCTGCAGAATCTGCACAGACTCCCTCGCCGTTGTTCCTCGCACCGCATACAACCTTGAGTATTTGGAAAAAGAATCCGTTATAATCAACAAATACGAATTTCCACGCATACTCCGGGGAAAAGGACCCAAATGATCGATATGGACACGCTGGAAGGGTCTAAGGGTAGGGGGAATTGGATTTAATAATCCCGCACGCCTTCCGCCCGGGGTCTTTCCCCACAAACACTCCATACACCCTCGGATGTGTCGCCTCACATACGCCCTCATCGACGGAAACCAGAAGTTCCGCAGAATCTTGGCCACCGTCCTCTCTTCCGCAAAATGTCCCATACAGTTGTGGTACTGGACCACCACTGACTTCCTCATTGATGACGGAATGACGTAGAGCACGCGCTGCTCGCCGTTCACCGTCACCTGTCTCACCAGTCGCCCCTCATCGAGTTGATAGTTGACAACTCGATTCTTCTCGCCTCTCGTGAGCTCTTCTTGGGGTCGCTGAAGAAGCTCCACTAGCTCTCGCAGTCGTGGATCATCGCGCTGGATTAAGTCCACTTCCTCCACACGAACTACCTGAAACACATCAAGTCTTTGCGCGCACTCGTCTATAGTATCTCTCGCGTTTTCCACGGGTGCCCGACTAAGAGCGTCCACATGCGCCATTCGCACGCCCGCACGATGTCGAATCGTGAAACGATACTCCATGAGAAGACTATACCACCGCGCGATCTGTGGTTTCAACGCCTTCTTCTCGTTGAGATAGATCAACGCCTGACAGTCCGTCACTATAATAAACTCTACGCCCAACAAATACGTTCGTAGTCTCTCAACGCACCAGACCACCGCGAGTAACTCGAGTCGGCTCGAGTGGTAATTTCTCTCGGCGTCAGTTGTCTTTTTAGACACGCAATGCACCAAACGCAACTCGCCTTCATTATCGCGCTGTAATAGCATACCCGCTAATCCTTCCGCGCTCGCGTCAGTATGTAGCTCGGTTTGCGCTCGCTCGTCGAACGCACGTAATACTGGTCGCCCAACTAATTCGCGCTTCAAGTCCTCAAACAAACTGTTCTCACACTCGCCCCACACAAAGGCCTTGTCCTTACGCGTTAAGTCGCTAATCGCCCGCACTTTCCGCGCATAGTTCGGAATAAACTTACGGAAGTATCCCGTCAGCCCAAGAAATCTGCGCACCTCGTGCTCATTCCTAGGTGGTGGAAACTCCTCGATCGCCCGCGTTTTTGGCACTCCCGGTTGAATGCCCTTCTCGCCCACGCTGAAGCCCAAAAATTCGACGCTCGGCATCGCAAATCGGCATTTCGTTAGTTTCAATGTTAAACCCGCACTCCTCACCCGCACCAATACTTTCTTCAACCGCTCAACAAACATTTCGAAATTCGCCGCCGGAATCAAAATGTCATCTAGATAGTATACTATCTCGCGCCCGTTCAACTCACCGAATACCTCATTCATCATCCGACAGAACTCGTAGGGCGCATTTGTTAGCCCAAAACACAATCGCTCGAACTCGCCTGTCGTGTCGGGGGTGATAAACGCTGTCTTCTGCTTCGCCGCCTCAGTCAATGGAATTTGCAGATATCCATTTGCCAAATCCAAAGTCGTGAATAACTTGTTACCCGCTAGCGTCAAAAACTGTTCCTCGATCTGAGGGATCGGATAGTTCACCCGCTCTGTTTGGTTGTTTAGGAAACGAAAGTCGATCACCAATCTCTTCTCGCCGTTCGCCTTTGGCACCAAGAGCACTGGACTCGCATAAGGTGACTGTGTTTCCCTTACTAGCCCCGCTTCCTTCCACTCCTCTACAATCTGCTTGATTGTCGCCCTGTCATCCGCACTAACCTTATAGGGCCTTCGCCTCACGGGGATTCCATTGTCGCGGATATCCACCTGCATTAAATGTGTGCATCCCATCTCGGCAAGTGACTGCGAAAAGCAATCGCGGTTCTCCTGCAACACATTAATCAAAATTTCTCGCTCTTCCGGCCTCAATTCCGGCCCAATGATCATCTCCCCCTCGGGCAATGGCTTCGCCCTTTCAATTGTCAAAATCTCTGCAAACTCCTCGGTCTGCAGATCCTCAAACGGATCTTCCACCGCTTCAACACTCACCTCGCCACTCTCAATCCGCCACTTGACATGGTGATTTAATAAAAAGGTCTCGCCAATCAACATGTTAGGACCCATCACATCGTTCGGAACAACGTGAATCTCCAACTCCCTCACCATCGCTGTGCCCACTTTTAAATCCACGGTGACCACCCCGAGTGAGCTTACACGGTGCGGCGCTCCGAACCCGTTAAAAGACTCACATCGCGTTTCGTCCATCGCCAAATTCATTCGCTTCGCCTCGCTCTCTTTTAAGATGCACTCCGCCGCGCCTGTGTCAAACACTCCCTCGACTTCGTGCTCGCCATTGATGATCGCCAGTTTTCGGAAACTCTTTTTCCTCTGAACCTTCCTCACAAAAAGCACCTCTTGCTTAAGCGGACACGCGCCAGACATGTGACCAACACCCTGGCATTTAAAGCACTTTACCTTCGGGCATGCGTTGCTTTTGTGGCCCTCTTGCTTGCAAACAAAGCACTTAAGTCGCGCGCACCTCGACGCCAAATGTCCCACCTCGCCGCACTGGAAGCACTTCCTTCCCTCGCTGGAGTTTCGAGCAGTTGGTGTTGCCGATGGTCTCGCAGGCCCCGCTGAAGCTGTCACGTTGGAGCGCGTCGGCTCCGACGGTTTCGCGCTCGGACGCGCCTCTCGACTTTTACTTACAACCGCACGACGCGTACCTTCTAGCCGCTCAAATTCAACCAAATCATGCAATAGTTCGTCTGCCGATGCATGAACCTTCGCCAACATAACATTGTAGCAGTCGCGTGACCACAAACCCGCCAGAACTTGTTCTTTTACTTCCGCGAACGCCAAATCTAATTTACGACACAACGCCACTTTCGCGAACAAATACTGATCTACGGCTTCATCCCTGAGTTGCACCCGCTGCATCATTTTGTTCAAATTGTCCACTTGGCTCTCCCGCACGAAAAATGTCTGTTCGAACGCGTTTTTAAATTGCGCCCACGTCGTTACCGCCGTACGAACGCCCTCATACCACTCACGCGCACCTCGCACTAATTTGTTTCGCGCCGTTTCGAAGATGTATTCATCTGTGAGATGGTGTAGCGCCTGTACGCTGTTCAGCTGTTGCAGCCACCTTCGTCCGTCTTCCCGATATCCACCAAACGCTGGGATGCCGCTCAAAACCTCCGGCATCACTCCTACACTTACAGTTGTTGTATTATTCGCTAATTGGTTGAACATCGTCTGCATCAACGCATCACGCCGCGCATTTTCCTGCAGCATCATCGCCATTATCTCCCGCATTCCAGGATCAGCTGTTGGTGCTGCCGCACCGCCCGCTGCGCCATCTGTTGACTCCATTGTCGACCTTCCCGCACTCACCGCGCCGAAAAATGTTAGGTTGTCTTTCGCGCTTTCGCGCCGCGCCACGCCGACCGCGCCTAAACTTTACTGACCCAACCTCAAAGTTTTCTCGCCTCGCCACGCCACACCTTACACGCACTCGCGATTAACTCTATGATTGTCTTCGGGATATCCCACTTCTGATGTTATAATTACGTTTTGTCAGGACGTCGCGGGTCAGAAGAATATCACCAGAGTAATCGTTAACAACAACTCGCCTCGTCTTTCTTTAAGAATAACAATACACCGTACTCACACTACTCGCTCACACTCCCGCTCCACTCGCTAAAACTCCCTCAATCCCCTCGATAACTTCTCTTCGCTCACCTCGCTTCAGTCTCTCCTCGCTCGCACACGTCCCCTCCCCACGCTTCCTCGTTCCTCCTTCCTCCCCGCCAACCTCTCCAACCTCTCATTCGCGCTCTCCGCTCGCGCCTCTTCAAATCTAAATTCACGCTATGCAACCACTCATACAATTTACATTTATAACATTTATAACAATTTCAACTTTTTGGAGTAGTAGCATTTAATTATTTCACTTAGTTCGACAATGTTTTCCAACAATAATTTTGAATTAATATTAATATAATAATTTGAATTGGTTTCATTGTTTTAGCACTTGATAATTTTAGCTGGGTTTTCAAAACAGTTTTTATTATTTTTCATTATGGTAACATGCCTTCATTGAGAGATTTTTTAAAAATTTTTATTGTTTTCTGTAGAGTATAAAAAATTAATTATTTTTGATTGCTTTTAACAATTTCAACTGTTCTTAATAATAATCAATTATTGATTTTCAGTTGACAAGTTTTTTATTAATCAAAAAATATAATTGCATTCTAAAACGGCATTCATTTTTTTAAAATTAATTTGCAACTGATTTATTGTTTTTTGTGGTTTTATAATCATTTTAAGAGTAATAATATTCAATTGTTTTACTGAGATTGTCAAGGTTTTTCAATTGTTTTTATAAATCCTCATTTTTTAACCTCTTTTTTTAATAACTTTCAATTATTGTCAATTGTTTGTTTGTTACAATTGTTTCAGCACAATTTCAGCTGTTTTTATAATTATTTTTTTAAC